>CM062819.1:1582708862-1583308862 GCA_031772625.1 Pinus tabuliformis | reverse complement strand
CAGGGAAATTTTATTTTGCAAACAACTGAAATACCGGAAATAACAAACAGCAACTATCAGAAGATCGCCAGAATTCCATGCTGACGCAGCATGATCAGCAACTGTCCAAAAAGGGTAAAACACGGTTACAGTTGCTAAAATACCAGGAACAACATGAGTTTACTAAATCAACAACAATGGGGAAGCGGCAAAGGATAGTGCGAGGATTCCAAGAAGACAATTGAAGTTTGGTTACCAGTTGTGTAACAGTAAAGAGACCCAAGAAAGAATACGCTGTCACACTGTTGTAACAGCATCCTGTAACAAGGATGGATTTCTTATTTTTGACATAAAGGTTTAACTGAATGAATTATGACAGTCTATTGTAATAGATGTCTCCTCTATAAAGAGGAGACATCTACATTAGAAAAGTAGGGAAGAAAAACAGTTTGTAAGAGGAAATCTTGAAAGACAACAACAAAGTCTGAACTTTTATTGTAACTGGATCTTTTGGCAGATGAATAGAAAATTGTTCTGAGCACCTAATCCAGCATTTGTGTTCTGGGGAATCTTGTGAGAGGGACAGGGCCCACCTTCCTCACAAGATTCACCCATTTATTTCCTGTCAAGTGTGTAAGTGTGTTTGGTAATTTCTTTTTGTTGGTACTCTGTTTTGGATTCTGTAGCATTGCCTCTGATAATTTCCTTTTTGCTGGTACTCTGTTTTGTTAATCGTTTGAAGCTGTAAAATAATACTTCACCGGTGAATTAGAATTGCAGTGTGTATTAGCAATCTGGTTACAGGGGCAGGTGCTGAACGTCCTTACCTGGAGGATAGGGTCCTGATCCTCTACTAACAGAGCATCCATCACTTCTCTTTTCAGATTTGTATTCTTAGTTAACTGCTTTCATTTTATCTTTGCAATACGCTATTATAACATAGAGTGAAACAGAATCGTGTATACTACAGCTTTTTAATGCTTTTGGAATTAAGTACATACAGTACGTGGTAGCCTTTGAAATAAAAGACTTTCCCAGGTTGACAAATTAATGTGGTACTTGATTGTTTAATCAATAAACAATTCAACTGGCCAACAATCATATTGGGTTTTAAAATGAGCCTCTTGGCTCAATGATGAGTTACAAAATCCTTCTTTTTCAAGGGTTGTGGAATTAAAATATGATATCACTATCAGTCCAACTCATCAAGGGCTTTTCGATGATATAAAATTCATCTCAATCTGACTCTCGGATTGAAATTTATGCCCAACTAAAGTTTGGCTAATTAAATAATGCCACGTGGCACCTGTGTGTAGCCCACGTGACCCAACCACATATTCATTGTTGTTTCTATGATGATACAACTAATCAAATTGGGGTGGTTTCTAATGTTGGGTGGTATTTGGTTTCAGACCCCCCCCCTCCCCGTTAACTCTGGATATACTAAGGGGGGCCAAAATGAACAGGGATTGTTGGTTGGTCTCATGCCCCATTTGAATTTTCCAAAAGTGGCACTTGATTAAACAGGGGACCCATGGCAAGAATCCCCATGTTAGATCCCCACCCCTCCCTATTAACCCATGATGGACCAAGGGGATTGGGGAGATCGTGGGTCATTGATCTAAGCCCCTCACAACTATGTTGTTCAAAAACGCTCATTTGATAACAAGGTACAAGGCTTGAACATCAACAAGTTCCTATGTGGCCCCCACATGGTCCTTATCACGCTCATTTGGCACGGCCACGTGAACATAGGGTTGCGGGTCACATTAGGTTTGGCCTTTTATTGTTCTTTAGCAAAAAGAAATATGTTATATCTAGTTCCCTGAAAGGTCCAGGGTGTCACACAATTGTTTATTGTTGACATGCTCAAACCCCTAGACTTTTTGATGTTACACAAAATTCACAAAAAATTGGTCTCGGTCTTATCCGAGATCTCTCAAATGAACGCACCATCATCCACATCTGTATTTCCTTATATCTCAAATTTGGTCTCGACTTCACGAAAGTAAAATTTGTCTCGACTTTACAAATAAATTGCCAACACGGGGCCCATCTCATATCTTCAATTATAATTCACATTTTCCAATAAATTTGGCCCAAACTAAATCCATACCATTTTCAATGTGCACACACATTATCCATCTAGATGCTCAGATTCCCAGACACATCCATGCATGGGATTGACATTTTTCCCCTCGTTGTCTGGATACAAGGTACACTTAAGGGGACCATATGCCCACAGGTAACTCTGAATTCATCAACACTTAGACACTGAAATAATATCTAACTCAGAAGAAAAAAAATAAAGGACACTGAAATAATATCTAACTCCAAATTACTGCTAAGACTTGTAAAGAAGGAAACTTGATGGAAATTTACCATAATTTCCTGAACAATCATTGCTTCCACCTAAACACCCCATTTTTGAGACAATGACCCAAATCCTGAAAATAGAACTTCAGATATACTAGGTCATGCCCATAAGAGTCCAAAGGCATTAACATAGCTTAACTTACCATAGATTCTAAGAAAATGTGATGTAGACCACTGACAAATGCCATGGCAATCCGCCACTAAAATAGTGTTTGACTTGGAATAAAATAAATGGCACTCTAATCAGAGTATGCACATGGATATCTTACTAAGGGTCCTGCTCACCAGACCAATCTTTGCCATTGATCTCGTGTGCCCAGATCCAACAGATATCGCTCTATATCATGCGATAACTAGCACAATAGATATCAGGTCGAGAACACGCGAGATAGGTGGTTTCTTTGTGCTACGTGTCAACCCCTTAGGTTAATTGCGCGATTTGAAAAAATATTGTTTACCATTTTCTTTTTACACGATATACCACTTACTGCTTTGGAATACTACCCACGTTCCCAATACAGAACTTTGAAGGGAATACTTTTATAACAAAAAAAGGTTTAGCGCTTAATATTGAAATAAAACCCTTAGTACTAGTTAACTTTGATTATCAATAAAATTCATAACTAAAGGATAATACCTGATTAGGGCCTAAACCACAAATACATAGATTACATACAGATTTCTGCACTAGAATAACACATAACACCACACTTAAATCAATTTATTCAAGCAAATAAGAGTTATGGAGTCCTGGCCCTCTCAGCTCGATTACATCAATTTTTTGACCTCCGTTTCTTTTACGCTCCAATCCTACCTCTATTCTATGTCACGCGCCCCTCTATCATTACATTTATTCTCTTTTATGGATCAATCATATTCTAACTACATCGACAACTCAATCTCTATTTTTAATAGTTCAACAATTAAATCCCTATTCTCAAGCTTTGGTACACACCTATCCTAACACCTATTGCTTATTCTAAAAATAATACAGAATTACAATAATTGAAGTAGAGATAAATCCGAGAGGTCCAACCTTATCTACTAAGAATTGATTTGACCACTCACGTCAATTAAATTCACTTCATGTTAGCCACAACATGTGAACATACAATCACATTGCTAGCTAAGTTCGGATGCTCCTGCATCAAAATGATAGAATTGGATCCAAAACCCAAACTACATTGGTTCAGGCATTCTAACCTGACTTTAGATTGTAAATTAGACATTTTCTTCAGTGATATAGGCATTCTCAATTCTTATTAAGAAGACATGCCAATTTCATGCTTATACAAGAAGACTACAAACCCGACTTGAACAGTGAATTCTTAGAATGTACAACAATGTGTAAAGTATGCATAAACTCTCAATATCATCTCATCATTCATAGATTAGGAATTCTTAACATTAACCAGACATTCATGTAACCCTCAACATATGACATAGTTTGTAATTTTTGAGCTCTATAGCGTAATTAACAATACTAGATATTCATGAAACCATAGACATACAGAGCAACTTCACCCTTGGATATGTAGTGCTTTCAGTCATTCCTTCATGAATCATACATAAGCATATATCATCTTAATATCACATTAGGCATAAGTCATCATTCATAAATCAAATGTACATAAAACATTATAGATATACGAGTAAGTTAAATTAGCTGGAAATAGGAGAAGGGACTTCCATTCTCTACCCCAATCATAGGCTAGTCACACTTGAATCTCTCTTGCAGTTGACCGCCCCCGAGCTAGATCCAGAGTTTGAGAGGATGCTTGCACAAGGAAATATTTACACCAATGGTTTGGGACAATTTTCAAGAAATGGATTCCATTGTCTCAATGGTTTAATAGATAAATAGTAAGTACCACAATGACCCATGTGTTTCCTGAGTTCCAAAACACAAGGCTTCGCCCAATTTCTAGAGTGGTGTGTGTGTTTCTCAACTTCTTAGGCTTGAATCCAATATGTAGGTGATTTAACAGTAAATGAGAAAGCACTAAGTGGTTTCATAGCCAATAGTAAGCACTGAGTTGTTTCACATCCAACAACATGCACCCTGTAGTTAGGTGGCTTAACAACAAATTGAAAGGCACGGAAAACAACAAGCACTTAGTGGTTGAATTTCAATCCAAAGGAAGAACACTAGAAACACAGACTAACACAAGGATTTCAGTGGCCTCAATCAAATTTATGGTAGTTAGGACCCAAAGTCATAGGGTACAGGCTCAAGGTCACGGAGCCTCAAAAACTCAGAAGGGAGAAGAATACAGTTCCACTAGAAGCTTTAAACAGTGAACTATTGTGCAACTTCCCTCTCTGACACAAATGAACTGAACCCCGAATTCATTTCTACTGTGCATAAATTTAGAATTCCTCATGCATTCCTTCGCACAACCGAGAGAGCACTGCCTTAGCTCTTTCAAGTTGTCTCCTAGATTTTAGATAAGGGAGAATGAGAATGGGCACTGCCCATTCCAACCTATGTTCTCATTAATGAACTATCAGTGACTCTTCTAACTCAATTCGACTCTGATTGCATCATGTGAAATTAAAATGGATGTTCCCAGTTAAGAGTGGCTCTAGAATTTAATTTGGTAGGGTATAGTTATTCAAGTTATGTAAGAAAAACAAGCAACATCACTCAAAACTCCAATTCATAGGTTATCCCTCCCTCCAACGAGCTTAATTAATTTGAATTAATAATAACAATAACCAGCTATAGTTTCCTCGCGTTAGGGTCGCAGTTACATTTGATGTCACAAAGCAGGGGTCAAAACAAAGGATGTTATCTTACAAATCCAATGATATAAGATACATAAAAATCCCGATTAGGGTTCGGCTCTGGAGCACGCTTAGCCGCCGTTGCTCCTGTAGAGCTCTCTCGGCAGCCTCCTGCTGCTGAGACCAACCAGCAAGAGTGGGATAGCTCTATGCGGTGAGACTCTTCATAAAAAACTTGAGTCCAACTAGTATGGATGTAGGAGGGGGCCCCCATCCCCTCCCTCCTGAGATTGTTGCCTTCAAACGATTGGTAGCCTCCTATGGCAACAGGAAAGAAAACTCGAACTAGCAACAATTTGTTAAGAAAGTCGAAGCCATCCCTTCGGTAGAACTACCCGCGGAACACCCATGCCGGACTGCGCTGAACCTGGCAAAATGAGGGCTCATTGGAAAATTTACGGGCCTCTGGCCCTCTCCCAAAGCTATTGATGGATGGATCCAGTGAAACTGGAGGCCCCTTGTCTCTGAAGGAATACAAAGCCACATGGTAGGCAGAGGTTATTATGTTTTTTTTTTCGAATCAACAGAAGATCGAGATCTCATTTTCCGAAACGGTCCATATTTCATGGGTCCCCAAGGGCTCTATCTGAATAAATAGACGCCAGACTTTGATCCTTCCCAAGACACTCCTTCAGTTGTCCCTATCTGGGTAAGGTTACCCCATCTTCCTCTTCATTGCTGGAACTTGGAATCTATGGAAACAATCGAGAACAAATTAGGAAAATACATTGATAGGGCTGAAAGGAGAGAACAATATTTGTGTGCTAGAATATGTGTTGAAGTCGATCTGGAGATAGGATTGCCTGAGGCGATCAAGTTGACCATAGATGGTTGGTCTCACATCCAGGAACTAGATTATGAGTAGCTCCCCTTCAAGTGCCGACACTGTCACAGCCATGGTCATTTCACTCGAAACTGCAAGAAGAAAATTGAGGAAGAATCTGAAAAAGAAAAGGGCGAACAGTGGACACAAGCTAGAAAAACAGGCACAACCAAATAGACCAACATAGTGAAAAGGAAAGGATGGAATCCAAAGACTGGACGACTCTCTACTGGGAAGAGTTTAACCGAAGATCAAGCCGCAGCAAATGCCACCATCTCAACAAATCCTTTTGCTGCTCTAAACCCTCCAGAAGACCAACCAGAACTTGAAGAGGGAGAGGTGCAATAGAATATGGAACAGATAGCAGACACAGAAATAAACTGAGGATCTTAGGAACAAACTGCAGAAGCCATTGCAAAAACCCCTTGTCTAGATGCAATCCAACAGGAAAATCAGGGCCCTCTAGTAGGCGCCACTTCCCCACCCTCTTATGTAGAAATGACCAAAAAGAAAAAGTTGATAGAAAGTCTTTGTTCTTCCGAAGATGAACCTCTTGAGCAATCCAACAAAAAGGAAGGAAGGAAGTCTCGCAAGGAGATTAGAGAAGAATAGGTGGAGCGACTAAAGATGTAGGGCAGTCAGTCCACTATCAAAATGTCACTAGGCGGAAACACAAGGACCAGACCCCTAAAGGGTGGGTCTGCACCACCCCTCTCTAGTAAATAGTGCAGATTGTCTCTTGGAATTACAGGGGTCTGGGAAATCTTCTGAAAGCTGAAGCAGTAAAAGATCTATTAAGAATGGAAACCTCAGATATTCTGCTGCTCCAAGAGGCAAAGATAGAATAAGATGCTCTTCTATCTTTAAGTTGAACCAAATGGAAAAAGAACTCAGGAAAAGCGGTCAATGCCCAAGGCACTTCAGGGGGCCTTGCAACCTTATGGTCAGAGGATATGTTCCGGCTCAAAAGCTCCTTTGCAACCCAACACTAGATATATACAGATCTTCTACACCTCCCAAGTAAGATTTATTTAGCTCTCTTCAATCTTTATGTTCCTATTAACTTCCTGGAAAAGAAGGACAGCTGGAATTCTCTCTCAGACTTCCTAGAAATCTATGCCCCCCAAACATCATTCTGGCAGGGGATCTCAACATCACTCTAGACCCAAACGAGAAAATAGTCGGAGTATGGGGTAAAGATCCCTTCCATGCCTCGGTGGAGTCACTGATTCTCGCATGGGACCTTCTGGATCTCAAACCTAAGAAAGGTTGTTATACCTGGACCAACAATAGAGTTGGTAATGCCAACATTGCTGCCCATTTAGACTGGTTCCTAGTTCAAAGTACTATGCTAGAGGGGAAGCATTTAATCTCTTCAAAAATTCTGCCCAAAATAAAATATGATCATAACCCCATCTTGCTACTGATAGAGAAAGAGGAGGACTTGGGCCCTATTCCCTCTAGATTCAACCCTCTTTTGGTATCAAGAGAGGGCTTTATGGACATAGTGGCTCACGTTTGGTTACAACCAGTTGAAGGATCCCCCAGCTTTGTGTGGGAACAGAAACTCAAATACACTAAGTCTGCATTAAAAGCCTGGGCAAAAAAAAAAAAACCCTTTCCACTCCAACGAGCCATAGACAAAAGACAGTTCAGACTATAGCTGAGATTCAGTTAGGCATGGAAGGATCTAAAATCACCAAAGCTTAGTTGCTCATCGAACATAACACCTAGTTCAACTCCTTTCTTTCCTTTCAACAAGAAGAGGAATACTAGTGCCTTAAGTCCTGTAGCCTTTGACTCCAAGCTGGAGACAGAAACATAGCTTTCTTTCATAGACAATGCAAAGCCCGTCTCTCTCAGAATCACATTTCCAAAATATCCAACAAGGAGGGGGAAGTTATCAAAGGATAGTCTCTCATAAAACAGGCAGCCACAACCCATTTTCAGCACCTGTTCCAGGAGGATGGTTCTTCCGATGACAACCTAGCTGCCGACTTTTTGTCAAACATCCCCTCTCTTGTCACTGCAGATGTAAACGTTGGGTTAATGTTGCCTTTTTCTGAAAAAGAGATAGTTGAATTCATTTGGTCAATGCAGCCGGACAAAGAACCTGGGCCAGATGGCTTCACCATTCATTTATACAGAGCTTGTTGGAATGTAATAAAACTCGATCTTCTCAGAATGGTAAAAGCCTTCCAAAAGAAAGCCAAAGTGGGAGGGTGCACCAACTCCACCTTCCTTGCCCTTATCCTGAAAGAATTTAACCCGGAATCTTTCGACAAGTTCTAGCCAATCTCTCTTTGCAATGCCTCCTACAAGATCCTTGCCAAACTCTTAGCCAATAGACTCAAGCCTCTGTTAGGAAACCTAATCTCCCCTCTGCAGGGCGGTTTCATCAAAGGAAGGCACCTCATAGACAATGTGATCCAAGTGGAAGAAGCCCTCCACTCTAGCCACTCTCGGAAGGAAAAAAGCATGCTCATCAAGTTGGATATGTCAAATGCTTTTAACCGAGTTAAACTTTCATTTCTCTATAAAATCCTCCTCTGATTCGGTTTTAGTGTTGAATTTGTCAACTTGATAAAAGCTTGTACACTCAGACCTTGGATAGCCCCCCTGGTTAATGGCACACCTTTTTACTTCTTCCAAGCTTCTAGAGGGCTCCACCAAGGATGCCCATTGTCACCCTTTCTTTACATCTTGTTGGCAGAATCCTTAAGTAGAAAGCTGACAGTAGAAATGGAAGTTGGCACTATTCTAGGTATCAAGGCAGCAAGAGGGGTGGATCCTATAAACCATGCACTCTTTGTGGATGACTCTCTCCTTTTGGGAGGGGCCTCGATAAATATAGCAAAGGCATTCAAAGAAATCCTTCAACACTTCTGTCTAATCATAGGAGCCTTGATCAATAAAAGAAAAAGTGTGGTTTATGGCTGAAATGTAGATCACCCAACTATTCTTCGAATTGCCTACATATTGGGATTCCCTAGGTATGACAAGTGGGAAAATATCAAATATCTAGGCCTTCCTTTAACCTTGGGACCAAGCCCTCCCTCCCTATGGACTGAAGTAATTAGCAATATAAAAGCAAAAATAGCTTATTGGGGAGGCCAATAGATAACAAAGGCTGGAAAGTTAATTTTGATAAAGGTAGTCCTCTCCACCCTTCCCATCTTCCAGTCTTCCCTCCTGCTAGCTCCTAAGTCTACCACAGAATAGATTTCCAGAGTCCTCCGGGACTTCCTATGGAACGGGGGCAAGGGAAATCAAAGCAAGTTACATCTGGTAAGATGGGATATCCTGAATAAACCACTCCAACAAGGTGGGTTACAGATACGGGACCTAGGCTTAGAAAATCTGGCTCTCGGTGGAAAAATCATATTGCAATTGTATGCAGATAAAAATCATCCTGTCAGCAAGATCCTTAGGAAGAAATACCTAAAGGGAGGCTCCCTGAGAAACCTCACAACTGCTTCTACTCCAACAGGAACAACAATATGGAATTTAGTCAGAATAAGTATTGACCATATTCAACAGCATTTATACAGAATACCAGGTAATGGACAAAGAAAATTCCTGTGGGAGGACACCATTCAAGGGAATGCCCCATTGGCCACCCTAAATTCCTGTAACGATTTAAAGATCTGGCTAGTGAACAAAGGACTTCTCCGGCTTGCAAACATATGTTCTTGGGACAACAAAGGAAATTAGGCAGGATGGACTTTTCCAGGGATTCCTGACCCTCTGAAAGCACAAAAAAACTTGCTCTGTGCAGCACTCTTTGGCCTCGCCCCTTTCCATCGTACAACCAAAGATAAATGGGGGTGGGGAAAAACCGGAATTTATACAGCAGCTCAAGGATTCTCCTCTCTACAAGTCACACATGCATCTTTGCTGACACCGAAGCTCTGGAAATCTGTTTGGTCTCCCTTTTGCCTACCAAAGGTGAACTTCTTCACTTGGATACTCATGCATAAAAAGGCACTAATAGGAGAAAATCTAAACAAAAGAGGCTTCCACGGCCTCTTTAGATGCTGCCTATGCACTTCTACTATCAAAACCTCTGACCATTTATTGGTTGACTGCGTTTTCACTCAAGAAGTCTAGAAGATGGTCCTCCACGGACTTAGCATTCCCTCCCCCTCCCAGATTTCAGTTGTTTCTCTATACACCTCCTGGGTAGATCAAAACCCAGAGAAAAAAAGCTAAAAACGCAGGCTGGAAAAACACTTGGCAAGCTATTACAAAATGCCTTTGGTGGAAAGTGTGGTTGGCTCGAAATGAGTATGTTTTTAACAACAAGCTCCCGAAATCAGTGGAAGTGGCTGCCAAAGTAAAAGCTCTCTTGTTGGAAATAATAGAAAAATCAACTTTTGCCTTTATTTTATCTACAGAAGTCTCTTTATGGATAAGACCCTGCGTGATAGGAGAAAGGAAAGATTCAATCAACAAACCGATGAAAGCTCCTACTTGGCGCCTGCGTCTCTCTGAAGGTGATTTTCTTATGTGGTGGCAGGGAACCCCAAAAGCCACTATCTTCTTTGATGGAGCGTCCAAGGGTAATCCAAGCACTGCAGGTGCAGGGGGATTGATTCTTTCCCCAGATAGATCGAATAAAATCAGCTACTGTTGGGGACTAGGCATAAGTTCAAACAATCAAGTAGAGAATTACAGCCTCCTAAAAGCTTGCCAGATTGCGAAGGAGTTAGGATATAAAATAATCCAAATATTCAGAGACTCGGAGATTCTGATTAAGCTCTTAAACTCCGAATATTATTTTACTAACCCATCTTTAAACAAAACCTTGCAAAGAATTCAAAACACATTGAAAGACTTTGACACAGCTAACTCATATCATATTCTGCGGGATTTAAACAAGCAAGCAGACTCGCTGGCAAATAAAGGATGCTTGTTGTCTCAAGGTAATCTTAGCCTTAATGGAGGACCCTGCTCGATTCATCCTTTTCCTTAGACAATCTACAAAAGGCAAATCTGCACTCACTGGCCCTAATATTCAGAGTGAGAGTGGTAATTGGAACCTTGAAAGTCACATTCAGGATCGCCAAGCAGCAAGCAGATGGAACAACAAGCACAAGGATTATCAAGTAGAAGGAACAACACAAAATGTACAGTAGCAGATGGCAGAAGGAACAGCTGCAAAAGGAAAAATAACCAGAAGGAACAGCAATATAAGGAACAGCACCAAAAGGAACAACAAGCAGAAGGAACAGCAGAAGAAGGAACAACATCGGAAGGAACAGCAACAGCAGAAGGAACAACAAGCATATTAAGGAACAGTAGCAGAAAGAACAGCAACCAGAAGGAACAACACCAGAAGGAATAACACTAGAAGGAACAGAAATCAAAAGGAACAGCAGTAGAAGGAACAGCATCCGAAGGAACAGTAGGCTGAAGTAACTGCAACAAAAGAAACAGCAAGCAGAAGGAACAACATCCAAAGGAACAACATCCAAAGGAACAGCAGGCAGAAGGAACAGCAACAGAAGGAACAGCATCCGAAGGAACAACAGGCCGAAGGAACAGCAAGCTGAAGGAACAACATCCGAAGGAACAGTAGGCCGAAGGAACAGCAAGCAAAATGAATAATAGCAGAAGGAACGGTAATTTAAGGAACAGCAAAAAGAAAAACACAAGGAAAAGATCGCTGAAATTTCTCTTCCAGAGATAATATGTAAGACAGAAAATAAGAATAGCCAAAGAAATCACTGAATTTTTGAATATAAGCATAGGATAAGGGACTACGTCATCAGCTCTTTCTCATTGCTCAGTTTCTAAAATCTATTGTCGATTGTAATAGGAGCATGCTCCACTTTTGGCAATAAATACATTAACCATTCTTGTTTAAAAAAAAACAAAGGATGTTACAAATATTATAGAAAATTTGAAACTAACTCTCTTTTGAGCTTAAACCTTTCAAAAAACTATCCAGATCATAAAACCTTACACTAATAACTTTATAATATTTAATTTTAAAAATCAGTATTAAATATAGAATTTGAGATTTGCACCTTTAGAATATTAACTTTAGCATTTACGAATACTCCATTTTCATGAATAACATCTTGTTGGTGCAATTTATCTTGATTATTCATGTTCGCAAATGGAGGTGTTGCACTCCTACAAGGTTAATATCATAAAACCAAATGATACTTTTTCATATGTTAATTTTGAAGTTTTCAAGTTGTACATTCAAATAAGGCACCCACTTCCATGTTGAGAAATCAATATGCTTGTAGATTAGGGTTGATTCCTCTTACTTGATAACTACTTATGAGTGTTTGTTGGATTTTATTACTTTATTATGTCTTCTTCATCAAGAAATTACCAAAACATAAAGTGCATGAAGATAACAAGAGACAAAGAACACAAGATGTCAGATCCAAGCTAAGGAAAAACCCCACAAGGGGGAAAACTCGAACAACTTCTCTTCTTATAGAACCATATCAAAGTGAGACATCCAAGACATGATACCAAGACCTCCACAAGGAACCAAGTTAGATATCCTTCATATCTCTTCCAACCTGGCAAACCAAGTCAACAAGAATCAATGATGGTCAAACCTCTTCAAGACAGAAATTTTGGACCTACAATTTCACATATTTTCACCAGTACCTTCGTAGTATTTGCCCTTACACCTTCGTAGAAATAGAGTTACCCTAGCACCTTTGCAGAAATAGAATTTCATCTTGTAATTTGTAGAGTAACTGCAAAAAAAATTTCATGTGTGAATAAAGGTATGCAAAATACTCAAATTTTCTTCATTCATTGAATTCTTCTCTCTCTTCCTTGGCGTTCGCACTTCTTCTTCTCTCTTGTTCAAAAATGGAATATTGAGTGAGTAAAAAAATAAGGTCAAAGTCTCTTCTTTTATAGTCATATAGGAGGTCGAATTGGGCCTCTTCAAGGTCGAATTGACAAGGCAGGGCCGAGTTGTTCTTGTGGGAAAAAATGACACTTTTTGACTAAAAAATAATATTTTTCTTTTATTACAAAGTAGTCCAAATGGGAATTTGACACATGATAAATTTTTGTCTTGACTCAATAAACCCTAGAAGCATGAAGAACATGCTTTGACTAGAAAAAAATAATAATAAATTTATTTTTCTTCTTTTTTCTTTTTACAAGAAATACATATTGATACAAGTACAAAGATAATTACGAATACTTAGACTAGTTACATTTTTCAACACTCCCTCTTAAATATGGGAGGTATTCATAATTACTCAATGGGAAACAAGGATACTCAAATTGAAATATTCTCATATGAAGAGTTCAAATTGATAAGCCATCGTCACGCATCAACATCATAACCAACATTGTCAATTTAAAAAATAGAAAGGCCTTGACTAACAAGCTCTAACTCTCCATTATATTAGAGCACAATGCTGGGAGGCATATATTTTTACACTACCACAACCACCTCTCAAGGAACATACCTGATCTGGATGTTCACTGGGTATGGATTTACAGGAATATTCTTATCTTGGATCCCCAACCCTCAAATAATATTAATCATCTTCGACTACTCTTATCTTGGATGCCCTACCTCATCCTCAAAGAGTATCGGTCCATAGGACTACTCCTATCTTGGATTCCCAATCCTCAAGAAGTATTGGTCCCGGATGCTTATCCATTCCTCCATTCTCCTTACCAGTGCCTTCACTAGACTTACGGCCATTATTCTGGGCCTAGTGCTTGACACATGGAGAATAAGGTGTCCCTTATCACTCTCTCTCAACCAAGGAGGAGATATTCACAAGTCTAAGCTTGTCTCTCAAATACTCAAGCTTCTTATTTGGAAGATACTTTGTCAATATGTCAGCTAATTTTTCGTCTATGGAGATGCCTTATATCTTCATTACCCCATCTTGTACCAATCTTCTTATATAGTGGTACTTATTATTGATATGCTTTGTCCTAACATGAAAAATTGGGTCCTCTTTCAACCTTATACAACTCTGGTGGTCACAATGTATAACGATAGGGTCCAACAGTCCATCAAACAAATATGAAAGTAGTTTTCTAAGTCAAATAGCTTCTCTACCAACTTAACTTGATGTTATATATTCAGCTTTAGCACTACTTAATGAAATTGAATCGTGTTTCCTGCTCATCAAGGAAATCATAGAATACCCTAAGCTAAAGCGTCCACTAGTAGTGTTCTTTCCATTTGCATCACTGCCTCCCCAATCTAAATATATATACCCCAATAACGGAAACTCATTACCAACATATTTTAGATAGTGATGTATAGTCCCATGAAGATATCTCAAAATATGTTTATCTGCTATCCAATGATCATGCCTTGGCTCCATCTAAAATTGACTAAGAACGTTTATTGCAAAACATATGTCAATTTGGTTGTTCACAAGATACATCAAGGAGCCAATCAATTGTCGGTAGGATGTTGGATCAACAAGGCTTGAATATAAACTCCTTAACTTCTTCAAATTGGTGATCATTGGAGTTTTCATCGGTTTATTGTCCATCGTACCAAACTTCTACAATATCTTTATCACATCTTTCCCTTGACCAAGATAGATCTCTTCAGGTTTCTTCCATACTTCTCATCCAAATTATTGATGCATTAGCCCAAGGTCCTTCATATCAAATTTGGTGTCTAATTGCTTCTTGTGTTCATGAATACGATGCTCCACACCTATTATTAGTACAACATCCACATATAGTAGTATGATTACAAGTTCATTCTTAACCAACTTGATGTAGAGATTAGGATTTGCATAAATTTTGAAAAAACCAAGTCTTAGTAGATACGCATCCATCCTATTGTACCAAATCTCTAACTGCTTGCTTGAAGCCATAAGAGCCTTCTTCAACCTGCAGACATGTGTTTCCTTATCATGAACTTCAAATCCATGGGGTTTCTCAATGTAAACTTCTTCATCAACTGTTCCATTTAGAAAAGTTATTTTTACAGCCATTTGATGAATGTTCCATCCCATAGTAGGAACAAGAGAGATAAGTGATCTAATGGTTGTATATCTAGTTGTTGGAGCAAAAGTTTCTTCATAATTGATTCCTTCCTTTTGAGAGAAACATCTTGCCACAAACCTTTCCTTATACTTTTCAGTACTTCCATCAACTACATTCTTAATTTTGTATACTCAATTGGAAGTTATAATTGATTTGTCTTTAGGTCTAGGAAAACATTCTCAAACATCATTCTTCATTATAAACTAGTATTCTTCTTGCATTTCATTCTTCCATTATTGATGTTCAGTTGCCTTCTCATAAGTGGTAGGTTCTGATTCAATAAGTTTAGTTATGTAAGTTGCATATATCTTTAATATCTCTTAGGATTCTTACTTTCTCTAAATGTTCCCATTGCTATTGCATGACATTCCGCTTCCTGTAAAGTTGACCTCAACCAAACTGGCCTCTTTAGAGTTTCTGAAATGATGATTTGTTGCACAGGTTCACTTGGTCCTTCAATTTCTTCATGATTGGTTGTAGGTTTTTATGTATTTTATGCCTTGAGACTTCTTCAAAAATAGGTCCTTCTTCCTCATTAGTATCAATAGGAATGTCCTTGGACTTCTTGTATGTAATGTTTTTTGTTAAAAATAACATCTTTTCTTACTTCAATTCGTTGATATTCCTTGATGTAAACTCTATAGGCTTTTGATGAAGTGTTATATCCAACAAAGATGCCTCTTATACTTGTAGGTTCCAAATTATTCCTTTTTTTCTTGGGAATGTGAATGTATACAGGACATCCAAAAATTTAGAGATTATCAACACTTGGCTTCCTTCCTATGAATGCTTCTTTTGGGTTCATGTCATTAAGAATTCTATGAGGACTTCGATTTTGTGTATATATTTTTGTGACAAATGCTTCTCCCCATAAGAACTTGGGAAGTTCTTAGTCATGTAGCATCGCTCTAACACATTCTTCAATGGATCGGTCCTTCCTTTCAGCTGCACCATTATGTTGAGAGTTGTAGGGAACTATTAGTTCCCTCTTAATTCTTGCTTCCTTGCAAAGAGCCACTAGTTCTATGGAATTATATTCTCCACCATTAACAAATCTTAGGGTTTTGATCTTCCTTTCTATCAAGTTTTCCACTTTTTCCTTGAACTCTTGATATTTCACAAATACTTCATCCTTAGGCTGAAGAGGTATATTCAAGTCTTTCTAGAGTGATCATCAATGAATGTTATATAGTATTGATGACCATCAAGTGACTTATCTGACATGGGTCCATAAACATTGAAATGGATGAGATCCAAAATTTCCTTGGATCTTGTGTCATTGCTTGCAAAATATTTCTTCACGTTATTTCCAAGAGCACATCCCTTACAGACTCCTTCATGTTCTTCTTTCAATTCAGGGATACCAATAACCATATTATTCAAATATGGAAATATCTTATAATGAAGGTGGCCATGCCTTCTATGCCATAATTAACAAGGGTTTATATATAAATGTACTAGAGCTTGAGGAGGAGATGTTAGAAGTATATACGGCCTCCCCTCACAAATCCAAATAGTCTTTGCATTTTTAATACTAGATCCCTTTGCCCATATAATAATTGCCATCCAAAAATGTAACCTTATCACCTTTATCTTCTAAGCAATAAATATAAAGCAAATACTTTTTTCAAACTCGAAACATAAAGTATATTGTTGAGTTGAATATTTCCACTGATTCATAGTGCCAAGGAGGTAGATCCAATTGCTTTGATTGAGTAGCTATTCTTGTCTCCAAGTTCCACTGAGTGAGAAGAGTTCCCTTTTGATAGAGTCTTGAGTTTACCATGTTCCCCTGTCATGTGCCTTGAATCTCCACTATTGATGACCCATGTCCTATCGTCTTCAAATGAACCGAAAATATCAGAATAAAAACTTCCATCCATGACTTCTTTAGATAGCTTGGCAATGAACTTGATGATGTGGCCTTTGATAGTTTCAAGGAGACTCCTAAGAGTAGTGAGTCAATTCTTCATAGATATTTCCATTAGAGATAGAGAGAGATGATAGATGATTGCTTCAAGAATGTCTTCCAATAAGAGTGCCAAAAAAAGTGATCCTCAAGTTGTCCTTCCTTCACCTTAGCTCTGATACCATGTTGTGAAATCAATATGCTTGTAGATTAGGGTTGATTCCTCAGTAGAGACATTTTGAGGTCTAAAATGTGCCTCCTAAGGAATATTATAAAACAACATTCGAAATAATAAAATAAGATTAGATTACATTGCAAAATTTTAGAGGGAAAAAAGATTAAAAACTATTTTTTCAACTCATATTTTCAACTTATCTCCTTACGGTTTTACTCAAATTTTGAGCGAGAGAACTCATTGGATGTAGAATTTATTTCCTCTACCGAGAAGTGCCCATGTTTCATACTTTTGATGATCCTACTACACAAAAATGAAAAATACATGAAAAAACATGAACGCAGCCATGTTTTTTCATGTATTTCTCATTTTTTATATAGCAGGGTCCATCAAAAGTATGAAAAATGGGTACTTCCTAGATTAGGAATTAAATTATGCATCCAACGAGTTCTCCCGCTCGAAATTTGAGTAAAACTGTAGGGAGATAAGTTGAAAATATGAGTTTAAAAATAGATTTTTTTTTTTTTGCTTTTTTACTCCAAAAAACATGAATCATCCCCCATGGATGACATCATCATCTTGAATCTTGTTGTTTCTTATAAAGTTGATTTTTGGTTGTACATTTTTGTTTTGAGGCCCATTTTTTACCTCAAATTTTCTCTAATGCTTACTTGATAATTACGTATGAGTGTTTGTTGGTTTCTAATACTTTGTTATGCCTTCTTCATCAAGCAATTACCAAAACATAAAGTGCATGAAGATAACAAGAGACAAAGAACACAATATGTAGGCTCCAAGCCAAGGCAAAACCCCATAAACAGAGTTGCCCTAGCACCTTTGCAGAAATAGAATTTTGGCCTGTAATTCGTAGAGTAACCCTAGCAACTTCACATGTTTGGACAAATACAAGCAAAAACTCAAATTTTCATCCTTTCTTGGATTCTTCTCTCTCTTCCTTGGCCTTCACACTTCTTCTTCTTCTCTCTTGTTCAAAATCAAATTTTGAGTGAGTGAGAAAATGAGGTTGAAGTCTCTTCCTTTTACAGTCATCTAGGAGGTCGAATTGGGCCTCTTCAAGGCCAACTTAACAACGCAAGGCCAACTTGGTCTTGTGGGACAAAATGACTCTTTTTTACTTAAAAATAATATTTTCCTTTTATCATAAAACAGTCCAAATGGGACTTTGACACATGATAAATTTTCCTCTTGACTTAATAAACCATAGAAACATGAAGAACATGCCTTGGCTAGAAAAATGATAATAATAATAAATTTAGTTTTCCTCTTTATTTTTTTACAAGAAATACATAGTGATACAAGTACAAAGATAATTATGAGGACCAAACCTAGTTACATTTTTCAACACTCCCTCTTAATTAGGGAGGTATTCATAATTACTCAACGGAATACAAGGATACTCAAATTAAAATATTTTCATAAGAAGAGTTCTAAATGATAAGCCATCATCAAGAATCAACATCATAACCAGTATTGTCAATTTCAAAAATAGCAAGGCCTTCACTAACAATCTCTAACTCTCCACTGGATTAGAGCAGAATGTTGGGAAGCATATATTTGGACACCACCAAAACCACCTTTCAAGGAACATACCCCATCTAGATGTTCATCAGGTATGTCCTTACAATACTGTGCTTATCTTGGATTCCCTACCTCATCCTCAATGAGTATTGGTCAACCTGGTTACTCTTATCTTGGATTCCCAATCCCGAAGAAGTATTTGTCCCAAATGCTTATCCAACCCTCCATCCTCCCTACCACTGCCTTCACTAGACTTACGGATGTTAGTCTTGGCCTAGTGCTTGAGATAATACAGTGTCCCTCATCACTCCCTCTCAACTAGGGAGGAGATATTCACAACTCCATGCTTGTCTCTCAAATACTCAAATTTCTTATTTGGAAGAGACTTTGTCAATATGCCATTACTTGTTAATCTGTGCAGATGTATTATAGCTTCATGACCCCATCTTATACCAAGTTGTTAATATAGTGGTACTTGTTATTGATACGATTTTTCCTAACATGAAAAATTGGGTCCTCTTTCAACCTTATGCAACTCTGGTTATCACAATGCATAACAGTAGGATCCAACGATCCTTCAAACAAATTTGAAAGAATCTTTCTAATCCAAGCAACTTCTCTACCAACTTCACTTACTACTATAAATTCAGCTTTGGCACTACTCAATGCAACTAAATCTTGTTTCCTGATCATACATGAAAGCATAGAATATCCTAAGCTAAAACATCCACCTGTAGTGTTGTTTCCATTTGCATCACTACCTACCCAATATAAATTTGTATAGCCCAATAACTAAATCTCATTACCAGCATATTTTAGGCAGTGATGTAAAGTCCTACTGAAATTGACTAAGAACATTACTGCAAAACATATGTCATGTCGAGTGTTCACAAGGTACATCAAGGAGCCAATCAATTGTCGGTATGATGTTGGATCAACATGGCTTGAATTTGAACTCCTTAACTTCTTGAAATTAGTGATCATTGGAGTTGTTATTGGTTTATTGTCCATCATACCAAACTTTTGCAATATCTTGATCCAATATTTCCCTTAACCAAGATAGATCTCACCAGGTTTCTTCCATACTTAAGGAGTAATGCATTATCCCAAGGTCCTTAATATCGAATTTAGTTTCCAATTTCTTCTTGCATTATTGAATACAACTCTCCACACTTGTTATTAGTAGGTTGTCAACATATAGTAGTATGATTACAAGTTCATTCTTAACCACCTTGATATAGAGATTAGGATCTACAAAACTATTGACCAAACCAAGTCTTAGTAGAAATGCATCCATCCTAGCGTACCAAGCTCTAGGTGATTTCTTGAAGCCATATATATCCTTCTTCAACATGTAGAAATGTGTCTCCTTGTCATGAACTTCGAATCCCTAGGGTTTCTCACTGTAAACTTCTTCATCAATCATTCCATTCATAAAATCTATTTTTACATCCATTTGATGAATGTCCCATCCCGTAGTAGTAGCAAGAGAGATGAGTGATATGATGGTTGTATATCTAGTTGTTGGAGCAAAAGTTTCTTCATAATCAATTCCTTCCTTTTGAGAGAAACCTATTGCCACAAACCTTGCCTTATACTTGTCAATACTTCCATCAACTACATGCTTGATTTTGTATACCCATTTGGAAGTTACAGTTGATTAGTCTATAGGTCTAGGAACAATTTCCCAAACATCATTCCCCATTATAGAATGGTATTATTTTTTCATTGCATTCTTCCATTCTTGATGTTCAGTTGCCTTCTCATAAGTGGTAGGTTATGCTTCAATAAGTTTAGTTATGTAAGTTGCATATCCTTAATATCTCTTAGGCCACTTAATTTCTCTGAATGTTCCCTTTGTTGTTGCATTTCCTTCAGCTTCTTGTAGAGTTGACCTAAACCAAGATGGCATATTTCAAGTTTCAAGGATGATGACTTGTTGCACAGGTTCACTTGGTCCTTCAATTTCTTCATGGTTGGTTGTAGGTTTTTGACGACCCTTGTCCTACAAATGTTTCTTTCTTTTGATGATGGAGGTTTTCTAAGATTCTTAATCATGATCAATTTTATTTCATTGTGGATGAGGTCCTTGATCCAGGTGGATATTGGTGGCCACCTGCCAAGTCCACCTGGACCCCCACCATTGTCTTTCTCAGCATTTTCAGTTTCCTTAATTGTAGCACAACTTACTATTTTTAGCAGTTTTTCGGGTCCTGAACTTCCGGAGCCGTTTTGAGGCCCTAAACGACGTTTTTTGGGGAATCCAGGGGCAACATGGGTCCATGTAATGGACCGATGTTGCCTGTTCCAACAATGATAGTGCTCAGATAGATCTTTCTAATGAGCTATTGTACGCGTCAAACGGAGATCATATGCCAAAGTTACGACCCCGGGAAGTTGATGTACCAATTTACCCCAAACGGGGCCCACAGTTTGGTGTTTCATCTCCTAGGGTTAGGTTTTGGAATGTTAAGGGTTTTTCCATTGTTTCTCAATAATAAATAGGCCTTCGAGCCTCATTGTAACACAATTCAGAGGCATGTAGCCATCACATCTCTTCTCAGAGACAAGCTACCATCGCCCTAGCTGGTTTATTTCCATTTCTGATTGTAAGCATATTTCAGTATTTTCCATTAATGAAATGAAGTATTATTTCCGCTGCATCTTTGTGTATATGGTTATCTCGGTAATTTGTTGCGTTCCTGTTTAAATCCGGATCAGTGGTATCAGAGCGGTCTGCTTTTTCTCTGTTTTTCTTTGCATGTCCCCAACAAGGTCGGGATATAAGGAGTTAGGGTTTGAACTGGTTGAACCTTTGCAAGACCAGCCTCGCAAATCCCGACGGCCTCCCATGGCGGACGAGAAGAAAGACGAGGGGGCAGGAGATCCCATCAAAATCTTGCTCGAAGAAGCCCTCGAGTGACAATGGAACGCGATGATGGACAGCTTTGCCCAGATCCTTCAGCGGCTACCCAGAAGTGGCGCATCGGCTTCCAGCAGCTCCTCTGGAAACGCCACACCCTTTAAGGTACAAGTTAACTTTGAAATCCCCATATTCGAGGGTCAGATAGACGCCGATGCCGTAGATAAATGGTTAAATCTGCTAGAGGGTTATTTTTCTGTTTACGAATTTTCGAGTCGGGAAAAGATTGTTTTTGCTCTTCTCAAAGCAGCCCCCCACGTCAAGGACTAGTGGGAAACCTACTGCGAGCAGAAGGATGAAAGTACTGGCTCACTATTTTCAGCCACACCCACCTAGGATTCGTTCCAGGATGCCATCAAGGAGCAGTACTACCCTGTCGGAAGCTATGAGGATGAATACATAAAGTGGACCACGCTGCGGCAGGGAAGGGACCAAGACGTGCCGGAGTTCACCAATCTTTTCCATACCCTTCGCACAAAGTTGGGTATCAAGGATTCGGAGCAACATTTGATACTCAAATACCGTGGCTGCCTGCACAAGTACATCCAGGAAGAAATACAATTCCTAAACATCCCCTCGCTCGGCGCAACATACCAATATGCCGTCAAGGTCGAGCAGAAGTTTAAACAAAAGAAGCGAGACTTTGGATCTGCGAATCCAAAGCAAGGGAAAGGTGCCCCTAAACCACAGAACAAAGGATAGAGCCAAGGCGGGATAGCCCAAGACAACCAGCCGAAGCTGCAAACAAAGAACAACGCCGCGAAGCCAAGAAAGGACACTGGAAAATGGTGCGAGTTCCATAAGAGCTCCACTCACAACACAAGTGAGTGTCGGGCCAAGCAGTCACTGGTGGCTGAGCTAAAGGTTTCAGAATCAGATGCATGTTCCGACTCTGAGTCAGAACCCGATAAGGGGTATGAAAAAGGGAAGCAAATCATTGATGCGGATCCCAGCGCCACTGTTGCTACCGCAAAGATCCAGAAAAATGAACCCGAAGATCCAGAGGAGGAGGAGCGTCTCTTCCACTCCCAGATGTGGGTAAAGGGCTCCCTAATACAGTTCATTGTTGATAGCGGGAGTCAAAAGAACCTCATTTCGGCAGAGGTCGTGAAGCGGTTGGGCTTACCGACCACAGCACATCCACAACCATACACCATTGGGTGGCTTCACCAACGGCGAGATATGCGCGTGAGTCAGCAGTGTCGCCTTCCATACAACATCAAGCCCTTCACGGATGAGGTATTGTGTGACATTGCTCCCCTTGAAGTTTGTGATGTATTACTAGGACAACCATACTTGTGGAAGAGACATGCTGTGTATGAATCAAGGCCCCGTGCTGTTATTATTACATTGGGAAATAAGTTGTTCAGGATACCAGAGGTAGCACCACCTGCCGCCATCTCTTTGATTACTGCAAAACAATGCAGTAAGATCATTTCCAAAACCAGGAAATTTGTTTTCCTGATGATACGCCCTCAAGGGAAGAAGAAGACAGTGGCCGCAGCCTCCAAACGGGGTCCCTCTGCACGACAGCTACAAATGGACAAGATTGTGGAGGAGTACGAAGACATCTTCACCTCCCCGGCAGGGGTTCCTCTGCACTGTCAAGTCAAGCACTCCATCGATCTGACCCCAGGTGCGCTGCTACCCAATGGACCAATTTATCGGCGCTCCGTTCTGGAGAACAATGAAATCAAGAGGCAGATTCAGGAGCTCCTGCAGAAAGGTCACATCCGTCCGAGTTCATCGCCCTGTGGGAGCCCGATCGTGTTGGTACAGAAGAAGGATGGGACATGGAGACTCTGTATTGACTATCGGGCGCTGAACAAGATCACCGTCTGTAATAGTTACCCGATCCTGCGGATTGATGACCTCCTAGACCAACTAAAGGGGGTGAAATATTTCAGCAAGATCGATCTGAAGTCAGGATATCACCAGGTACCAATCGAACCCTTAGATGTGTGGAAGACTGCCTTCAAATCCAAGGAGGGCCTCTTCGAATGGTTAGTCATGCCTTTCGGATTCACGAATGCTCCTACAACCTTTATGAGGCTAATGGATGACATCTTGCGGCCATTCACCAACTCCTTTGTAGTAGTATACTTGGATGACATTTTGATCTTCAGCCAGAGTTGGGAAGAGCACCTCCACCACATCCGACAGGTTCTCCAAACACTGCGGCAACACAAGCTATGTGCCAATTTGGAGAAATGCACTTTTGGCATGACCCAGGTTCAGTATCTGGGATACATCATTGATGAACATGGGGTGCATGTTGATCCAGCCAAGGTCCAAGTCATTCGGGATTGGCCCTCTCCAACCACTCTAACAGAGCTCTGCAGCTTTCTAGGTCTTGCCAACTTCTACCACAGGTTTGTGCTGGGGTTTTCTCATATTTCTTGGCCCTTGAGTCAAGTCACCAAGGGAGGGGCGAAAGCAAAATTCTTTTGGTCTAAATCTCAACGTAAGGCATTCAAGGAGTTGGAGGATCGCCTCTGCACGACACCAGTGCTCGCGTTACCAGATTTACAACAACCATTTGAGGTCGAGACAGATGCCTCTGACTATGCTATTGGGGCAGTCCTTACTCAACATGGACATCCAGTGGCATATCACAGTGAAACACTTTCAGACACAGTCCAGAAGTACCCCACTTATGATAAAGAGATGTATTCCATTGTACAGGCCTGCCGACAATGGAAGCATTACATTTTCAGGAAGGAAACGGTCATCCACACAGACCACCGACCCCTGCAATTCATACAGACCCAAGGGAAATTGCAGAATGATTGCCATCAGAAGTGGTCTACATACCTGCAACAGTTTCACTTGAATATCAAGTATAAAAAGGGTAGCACCAATAATGTTGCAAATTGCCTCAGTCGACCACCGATCATGGCGCTGACCACCATGCTCAACTCTTATGGGCACGAGACTTCTGATTGGCCACTTCTCTACAAAAGCGACCCAGAATTCGGCCACACATACCAGACACTCTTGGAGGGTCGACATGTTGCATATTTTCACCTCCAGGATGCCCTATTATGCCACCTCGGTCACCTTTGTGTTCCTTCAAGCGAGCGTGCCAAGATGATTTGGGAAGCACACTACAGTCGAGCTGCTGGGCATTTCAGGGTCGAGAAAACAGTGGCAGTACTGCAAAATTATTTCTATTGGCCGAATCTTCGACAGGATGTTGGGAAGTACATCCGATCATGTACTGCCTGTGCCATTGCAAAACCGACCATTAAGAAGCACGGCCTCTATACCCCGTTGCCTACCCCTAGTCGACCTTGGGAATCCATCTCCATGGATTACATGTCAGGCCTTCCTTCCACTAAGCATGGAAATGACTGTGTTTTTGTGGTCGTCGACAAGTTCTCGAAGATGGCCATTATGGTGGCCTGCAAGAAGAATATCACAGCAGAAGCCACTGCTAAACTCTTCTTTGAACGAGTGTGGGTGCACTTTGGGATCCCACATTCTATCATCTCAAATCGGGACAGTCGGTTTCTCAGCACATTTTGGTCCAGTCTCTGGTCAATGCTGGACACCAAACTCACGAAGTCCACAGCCTTCCATCCTCAAACTGATGGCCAGACAGAGGTTGTCAATAAGATGATTGTGCACATTCTGCACATATATAACTCAAAGCATCCACGCACATGGGACGAGAGCCTCCCCTATGTTCAGCACAGCTACAACCGAGCTCTTCACAGCTCCACTGGCCATAGCCCTTTTCAGGTGGGTTTGGGATTCCAGCCACTATGCCCCATTGATGTGGCCATGCCACTTGCAGCTACTCACATGAATTCAGCTCATGTCCAGTCCGAAACAGATAAGGCCACCAGCTTCATTGAGCGCATCCAACATATTCGCCAGCAGGTCCATGACATTCTTGAGAAATCAAATGCCAAGTACAAGCAGCGACATGATCAACATCGGGTGCCACACAAGTTTCAGGTGGGCAACAAAGTCTGGTTGCATTTGTAAAAGGAACGCCTTACTGGAGCCTATCGGAAATTGAGACCACTCCGATATGGTCCTTACACCATTACTAAGGCTATGGGAGACAATGCATTTGAGCTCAGCATTCCCCCATTCCTTGGCCTGCACCCAGTGTTCAATGTGGACCGCCTTCGGCCATACTTTCCACCATTGCTAGAAACATCCAACATTGCAGAACAGCTCAAACCCACAAAATTAAATCCAGATTGCATGGAACAAGCTGCAACTGATCGAATCATGGACACACAGATCAAGAACACTCGCCAATAGAATATCCAACTGTATCGAGTCGTCAAAGCAGGCCAACTCCTTCAGCAGGGCAAGTGGCTCACCAGGGAACAAGTTCAGCAGAAGTTTCCTCATCTCATGGAGGAGCTCAACGCAATGGGGACCATTGCTTCCTAAGGGGGGAGGAATGATCCAGGTGGATATTGGTGGCCACCTGCCAAGTCCACCTGGACCCCCACCATTGTCTTTCTCAGCATTTTCAGTTTCCTTAATTGTAGCACAACTTACTATTTTTAGCAGTTTTTCGGGTCCTGAACTTCCGGAGCCGTTTTGAGGCCCTAAACGACGTTTTTTGGGGAATCTGGGGGCAACATGGGTCCATGTAATGGACCCATGTTACCCGTTCCAACAATGATAGTGCTCAGATAGATCTTTCTAATGAGCTATTGTACGCGTCAAATGGAGATCATATGCCAAAGTTACGACCCCGGGAAGTTGATGTACCAATTTACCCCAAACGGGGCCCACAGTTTGGCATTTCATCTCCTAGGGTTAGGCTTTTGAATGTTAAGGGTTTTTCCATTGTTTCTCAACAATAAATAGGCCTTCGAGCCTCATTGTAACACAGTTCAGAGGCATGTAGCCATCACATCTCTTCTCAGAGATAAGCTACCATCGCCCTAGCTGGTTTATTTCCATTTCTGATTGTAAGCATATTTCAGTATTTTCCATTAATGAAATGAAGTATTATTTCCGCTGCATCTTTGTGTATATGGTTATCTCGGTAATTTGTTGCGTTCCTGTTTAAATACTAGGTATGCTTCTTTTACATGAGTATATTGAGCTATATCTACCATGCTCTTATATTCTAGAATATATTTATAACGATGAATTTTGTTCTTATAAATTCTCTTTCTACATGAGTATTTAGAACTCTATGTACATCATGCATATATATTCTAGAAGATGTTTCTAGCCATGCACTTTTATTTTATTCCTAAATTCTCCTATACTACTCAAAACTTTGAAAGAAGACTTTAAGTAAAGAAGGAGACTTAGTCATAGTAGAGATCTGGAGGATCTTCCTTCTTTTGCTTCTTGTCTTCTTCTATCATTTCTTGAGTCGCATGAGCTTCTTCACTTTTTATTTTGTTGTTGTTGTCCTTATTTAGTTTAGGACAATTCCTTTTGTAGTTTCCATATTCTTGGCATCTATAGCATTGGATTTTGGACATATCTTTGTTGTTTGTTCTTCGTGGACGAAATTTGCCATATTTTCCCTTTCTCTTGGCCATGGTAGCAAATGTTTTCCCCTTTGATCCCACATCTTCCTTTGCTTTGAGTCGGGTTTCCTCTATCTTGCATAGAGACCACATTTCACTTAGTGTGGTAGCTTCCTTCTTAGCATATATGCTTGAGGTGAAGTTGCCCCAATCCTCAAGTAGAGCATTGAGTACTACAGTTGTCATTTCTTTGTCGAACATGAATTCCCCTAGCTCTTGAAGTTGATCCCTCATATCAAAGATCTTCATGAAGTAGGGAGATATTCCTTCCTTTGATATCTTCATCTTGTACAATTCATTTCTTAGAGATATCACTTCTCCAGTTGTGGTTACCGAGAATATCTCTACAAGTTTATCATATATTTCTTTTGATGTTTAAAATTTGGAGACATAAGGAATGAGAGAGTCCTTGATAGATTCTATTAGAATCCTTTGAGCTCTTATCTCATCCTTATTGTACTTGGCTAAGGCTTGGGGTTTTTCCTTAACATGGATAATGATATTCCCTTTGGTATGTTCTATAATTTCATTCCCCTTAAGAAGTAAATCAGTCGTCTTCTTCCATGCAAGAAGGTTATTGGTACCTACCAATTTGTTGGTTTCCTTGCAAAAATACATCGATGTATACTCAGAAGGGGACATATACTTACTTGATATATTTTTAGATGTAGTGGATTTGCTTTATCGTTGAAGACTTTTTGGCTTGCCTTCCTAGGATGTTTATTTTCTTCAAGTTGCCTTCTCCAAGTGGACTTGCTTGATGATGAGATTTGCTTTATGACTTGTAGATGATATAGGTCCCTCTTTCATCTGCTCTTCTTTGTAGGTGCCTTTATGTAAGGCTATTCTTATTTCTTTGTAGTCTCCCTTGATGAATGATAGATGGTAGGCCTTCTTGTCCTTGAAGTGATTGATACATCTTGGCTTGATGCTTCAAATTTGTAGATTTCCTTCCTTGATGAGTCACCTTATTAGTGTTCTTGAGATGCCCTCTCCTTGATTTTTCACCTTAGCTCTGATTCCATGTTGAAGAATCTAGGGAAATTAGGTTTAGTATGATTCTTCTTGACTTGATAACAATTTGTGAATTCTTTTTACAATTTGTCTTGTTAGCTTAATCTTCTTGTTCTTCTTATTAATGCATGTGTGTGTTTTTCATAAACTGCTACCAAAACATAAGAACAAGAACTCAATATGTTGGCTCTCTGTCAGGGCCCAAACCTCTCTTCTCTTGAGAGGAAAATCCTTCAGTAAGTTTTCTCTTATTGAAGATTCTTATTGATAAATGCCAAACCATAGACCCTTGACTAGAATATCCTCCAAGAACAAGTCAAGTCCTTCCTCCTCTATGCACCTGGTTTCCCTGGCACTTTGTCTTCCTCCTTCCGGCACTTCGTTCCCCGACACTTCATCTTCCTTCTTCTGGCACTTTGTTCTTCCTTCAACTATTGATGTACCTTGTTACAAATTCTCTATAAGAGACACTTGATATGAGTCCCTTCCCTTGTGATGATCCCTACCTCCTCCATGACCAAATAAGCTCTTCCTTGAGGTGTAGATGCAGACTTGGTAGGACTGTTTTGCAGCCCTAATTCTTGCACATGTTGGAGGTTGGCTTGATGTAATATGGTTCCTCTCTCCTTCACTTGAGGACCCTCCTTCTTTTCTTGGTTAGGAGGACTTGTAGGCCTAGATTCAAGCTCAGACAATGAGATATGCTTGAATGTAAGTTGTTGTTGTCATAACCGCAGGCAATCCTCTTTTTCATTTGCATGTGTGGCTGGTATTGGCCCTAGAACAGTCCCAAAACCTTCGGTGTCCCTTCTATCTTCTTCGCTGCACTTGGAGGCTCCTTCTTAGTCCTTTGCTCACCTTTTCTCGGCTCCTTTACTTAGATGATTTCATGGGTAGATGAAATGGGATGTTGGAGGAGTGGACAACCTCTATACATAGAGGATTGTCCCTCATTTAGGTCGACTTGAAGACTGTTAGCCGACTTGTCTTCTTTACTTTAATTTGCTTCATTTAATGGTGTCATTACTAGGAGGAGGCTTGACTTTGCTTGGAGGTGTATTCTTTGACTCTCATACATAAATATACATGGTGTAACATTCCCTTTAGGTCTTCAGCATAATTCTTTTGACTCTTTGACTCACCTATAGCACTTTAACATGTGCTAGACCTACTGCAATGAGCAAGAAACTCATTGAAATATATTATAAAAATAATATTTATTTTCTTGAATAAATACAAATATCAAAAGTACATTTATGAAGACTTAACTATAAATAGAGGATTATTATCTTGTTGTAGAGTATGCACTTTAATGAGATATCTATAGTAGACTACCTCTGAAATTTTCATCCCTAGTAGAGTCAACGCAAATATCATAAGAGGGTTTGGTCTGGTTATGATATTTTGTTTCTTTGTCTTATTCGTTGGAGGTTCATCTCTTTTATTTTGGTCCTTTTTCTTGGACATTTCAATGCAACGTATTTCCATTCAATGAAATCTTGATCAAGCTTGCATCTTAATAATTTCAAAGGTCATCTTAAGAGCGAAAGTTTGAACAAGAAATAAAAGGAGAATACATTATGGGTACAGGGTTAATTCATTTTAGTTGAAGACTTATCTTGGCATCATGTCTTTATACACAAAAGAGAACAAGGAAGTGAAAGCATGTCCTAGCTATTATAAAGCTTATACATTCCACCTTGCGGCCTCCTGAATCTCGTACAATGAAATACCTTCTTCTCACTTTGTGGCAGCAAAGGATTAATCACGGAATTTAAGAAACATTTATACCCTTCTTTTGGTATAGCACACCATTCAAAATGAAAGCTTTTTAACTCGTAACTGCATTAATGATTTAGCTTCAACCTGTAGGAAATTGATTGAACCTAATTGCAATCCATTTAGGACAGCAAAAATGGTTTGAATACAAGTTCCTTTGGTTGGAATTTGTCTTCTAACATAGGCCATTTATCTTTTAGTTGAGACTGGAGTTTAGTTTGGGATATTCTATTACAGTGACAAGGGTTGGTTAGGCAGCAGGTTAAGACCTTGTATTGTATAAACATTGTGTTGAAAATAGTGTATATACATACAGCAACAATTTGTGTATTATATGTTATGTAGATAAGCATCTGATTTTATAGTTAAGGCTAGTAAGTTATGTTCTAGAGTGTTTGTTGTGTTAAGTTGTGTCAAGTATAGCTTTTGGGATCTTCCTTTCTAACGTTGAGGATTTGGGTAGCAATTCTTGTATTGAGTCTTGTATAGGGAAATAAGTAAAGTGGCTTGTCAATACTAAGCATGTTATTAAGTTTGTCAAGAAGTTTACATGGTCTAGTTCTAGACAAGTCAAGCATATTTATGTTCTAGACTATGTAAGGACAGCATTAAAGGCACAAGCTACTACAGGTATGTATCATTGTTGTTGACTAGTATATCTTCTATATTTATTACAAATGTTTGAATATTTTTTTCTACTAACAAGTGTATTGCAGGTAGAGGTGTTGGCATTATGATGTATGTATTGTACTTGATGTCAACCCACTTGTAGCAGAACAACTCTCTTGTATATGGTAACTAGATGAATCTACAGAAGAGATATCAGATGTGACAAAATGCATGACATGAGTGTTTACAAATGTGATGAAATGCAGGGCAGCTTCAAGGAATCAGTTCAGAAAGCAACTCACTCAGATAACAAATCACAATACTGTAGGTTAACAACACAGAATTACAAATCAGATTACACAGAATGAAGAAAGAGAGGTATACGCAGGTTCACCATTGACCAAGTCGCGTATACATGCCGGTTCACTGTATACAAGTTGTGTATACGTACACACGCACTTTCACAAAAGGAAAAGTGTGTATACCTTGGAAAATTAAATGTTTGGTCCATGGTATTTTGATCCACGGTATTGGTCCAAGGTATCGGGTCTAAGGTATTGACCCTAGGTATTTGGTCCAAGGTATTGGTCCTAAGTGGTTTTGGACCATGGTATTGAGAAAGGCATAAAACTATAAAAGGAGGAGAAGATCATTAGGCCATAGTGTACAAGTATCGAATATCTGATATAGTGTGAGATCTAATATGCAGGTTATTGGCTTATGGTTTCGTGCTTGATCTAAACCAAGGAAGAACCTTAGCGCTTGATGAAGGATAAGATCTAATGATGTATCAGGATCTTAAGGCTTGAAGTGAATTATCTTTATGTGGTTTGATCATGTATCTGAATAACTGGTGCATGTTGTAGTCTGTAAATAGGATTATCTGGGTATGATTGAAGTCTGGAACTGTTGTTATGTTTAAATCATCTTTTACAAATCTGTATGCAGGTTCAATTTAGAAAAGGAGTGTATACACGCTGGTTCTACATATCAAAACAGCGTATACATCATAAATTTGATTTACAAATCTGTACACTGGTTCGTTTTGAGGAAAGCGCGTATGCACGCAGGTTCGACACATGGAAGTAGTGTATACCTTATAAAATATGTTTTAGTTGCTTCTATTTGCTGTCACAGTTTTTTGGGTTATTGCTTGGGTTCTAGTTATTGTATTCTACTGACAGCATTCTGAATGATCAGAGTGATTGATTGATTCGGTTTTGGTTGGTTCAAAAGGAGATTGGTTGATGCAGATATATTTGATGATTGAATGATGTTGTTGATGGATCCAGTCTGAAAATTTATGAAACGCGGTCCCTGGAAGAAAAGAGAAGGTTGTAGCCTTCTGTAGGCCGGCACCTACGTACTATTACACATATCAGCTAGTAAAAGAACTAGGGGGTTGTAGCTCCCTTCCAGTAGAAGCTGGAGAACAAGAGAAGGTTGTAGCCTTCTTCCGGTAGAAGCCTATGTACTGGTATAAGACTGCACCAGTACAAAAATTGTAAACAAAACTCTCTTATTATTAAAAGAAGACAAAGACAATTACAGCAGGTGGTTTTCACCCACATTGGGTTTCCACCTTATATCTTGGTGTTCATGTGTGTTTCTTATGTGTGATGATCTGTTCTATTTTTTACTACACTTGGTTAATTTTTATATGGTTCTGATGCACTGATTAAAGATCAATATATGATGAATTAACTGAATCATAAGTTTGTTGGATATGTGCTAGTTTCTCTAAACACAGTTGCGTGTACACGTGAGTTCCCTTAACTGAAGTAGCGTATATGAATCTGATTATGGAAATGAAAAATTATAAGTTTGATAATACTGATTCACCCCCCCAGTGTTATTTCCAACAATTGGTATCAGAGCAGGTCCTTCAGAAGAAGCTTGATCGCTTGAAGGAAGATCCATCATCATGAGTAATCAAGAAAGCGAGGGATCCATCAAACCGCCAATCTTTGATGGGAGCAACTTTTTTTACTGGAAGGTAAGAACCACAGCCTATCTTCAATCTCTTGGAATAGATGTCTAGGAAATCGTGGAAGGAGGATATACATTTCCATCAGCAATTCCTACAGATGCAGCAAGCTATCAATACATTATTGGGAAGTCTGTCACAATCAGATTTTGTCAAAGTTATGTAGTTCAAATCAGCCAAATAAATATGGGACAAAATCGTCTAAGCTACAAAGGAGACTCTCAAGTAAAACGTGCTAAACTGCAAACTCTTAGAATTCAATATGAAACTCTCAAGATGCACAATGATGAAAGTGTAGCTAGTTACTTCTTACATATAGATGAGATTGTTAATTGCATGAAGAATCTGGGTGAAGAGATAAAGGAAGTTACTTTATTTGAAAAAGTTTTTAGATCCTTATCTGCTAAATTTGAATCAAAAGTATTTGCGATAGAAGAAAAGCAGGATCTACAGACTATTACTATGACACAGCTCCACGGAATCTTAACTATCGTTGAGATGAGAAAATGAGGTCCATCAGTTATGAGAGAAGCCGTATTTAAAGCTTCAGCAAAAAGAAAAGAAGAACTCAATGAATCAAGACATATTTCAGGAGAAGAAGAGGAAGCGAACTTTGTCAAGAATCTTCAACAGGGTTCCTGTAGATTCAAAGGTAAACTACATTTCAAATGTTTTGCCTGTGGTAGACTCAGTCATTATGCTACCAAATGTCCTCATAAAGATAAATATGATAAAGGGAAGGAAACTGCAAAATGGAATAGAAAACAAAGTGTAAGTAAAAAGAGTTATTATACTCATGAAGATAGTGATGGTTTATCAAATAGTGATGAAGATGAAAATAGTAATGGTTATAGACTTCTGATGGCTTATGAGGATGATGATTTTTTGGATGCTTTAGATGAAGATGACCTTTATGAAGAAATATCTAGACTCAAAATATGTTTATAAGAAAAGAATATGATTATAGATACCTTGACATACCAACTTGTTGAAAGAGAAAAACACAATGAAAAGCTAAAATGTGAAATTGTGCATCTAAGAAAGGATCTTGAGAAAACAAAAGCTCTCAATCTTAGATTTGCTAAAGGATCAGAAACCTTAAATGAAATTATCGAAGTGCAGCGCTCTCCTCTGATAAAGATAGGTCTTAGATATACTAAAGAAACATCTCAATCACAGAAACCGTCAACCTCCACTAAAATCTATCGTGATGCAGCAAAGAGTAGTGAACAGTTCGACAATAATCAGTAAAGGCATAAAGTAGATCACCGGGTGAATCAAGCTCAATTTACTTCAAGGATGAATAGAAGCCATAATCAACCTCAGGTAAATCGTACCCAATTTGCTTCAAACAATATCAATCAACAGGTCAATAGGAGGAACTTCAACTACAATCAACAGGTCAGTAGATTCAATAATCGCAAGAACTTCTTTAATGGTCAATGTTTCTCATGTCATAATTTTAGACACAAAGTTGCTCAATGTGTTGCTTACAGAACTATCATGTCTAGAGAAGCATGAAATCAAAGGAATGTGACAGGGATCAAGAAAATTTCCTATAATAACTTTTCTCTTCTTGAAAATGAAATAGAATGCTCAATCTGTAACAACTTTGGCCATGAAGAATCTGAATGTAGGAGTAAATTTCAGCAAATAGCTCAAAAAGAGAAAACTCCATTAAATCCCAAAATATGGAGAAAGAAAGAACCGCAAACAGAAAGATGTGGTATAGCCTTGTATGCAGAAGGACAAGAAAACCAGTGGTACATCGATAGTGGATGCTCAAAACACATGACAGGTGACAGAGAAAAACTACACTCATATAATGCCTTAGAAAAGGAAAAGAGTGTCTCATTTGGAAACGACACTCCTGCTGTCATAAAAGGTAAAGGCTCTGTTTTCTTGAAAGAAAAAGTTAAATCTGGGAATGTTATGTATGTTGATGGCTTAAAGCATAATCTGTTGAGTGTGAGTCAAATGTGTGATCAAGGAAATGAAGTAGTGTTTCGATCAAATGGATGTGTTGTTTGTGAGCTTGATACAGGAGAAACCGTGATTAAAGGGACAAGAACTCAAAACAACCTATTCATACTCAAGTGAGGACAACAACAGTGCTATCTAAGCAAAAATGATGAAAACCGGTTATGGCACAGAATATTGGGACATCTAATCTTTTCTCAAATAAGAAAAGTATGCAGATTCCAGGCTATTCGTGATCTTCCAAATATCAAAATTCCTAAAAATACTATATGCAAATCATGTCAATTCGGTAAGCAAACCAGATCTCAATTCATCGAAAAGGAAGGGTCAGCTAGTAAGCCTCTTGAACTTGTTCACACTGATTTATGTGGTCCATCAAGGAAAAATTCACCTCATGGAGAAGAAAACTTTATATTGTTCATTGATGATTTTTCCAGAATGTGTTGGATAAGTCTTCTAAAGCATAAAGATGAAGCATTTGAAAAGTTCAAAGCCTTCAAAGCTTTGGTTGAAAATGAATCAGATCACAAAATCAAATGCCTCAGATCTGATTGATCCGGATCTTGAGGGGATGCCCCCAAGATCTAAAAGATTGAAATGGATCTTGGGGGAAAGACCCCAAGATTTGAAAAAAATTGAAATGCCATAAGAAAAAAAGAGGAGAATGCCCAATAAACAAAACCGCAAAGAAACTTTTTATTAAAACCGATAATAACTGTAAAGGCTACATTGTGGCAGACAATCTGTCCTTTTACAAAATGTGACTTGTTATTTATAGTATTTTCCAGTTACAATACCACGAGTCAATTCCATGGGTGAATGAATACCATGGGTGGATTTTTACAATACCACGAGCGGATGCCATTTACAATACCATGGGTAAATTCCATGGGTCGATGAATAATATGGGTGGATGAGTACCATGGGTTGATGCCATTTTCCATTCGGATCATTCCTCCCTCCTTAAGAAGCAATGGTCCCCATTGCGTAAAGTTCCCTCCTGCGAAGCCTTTGTTGAATATGAAGAGCCACTGAAGATAAGGGTTTTATGTGGTTAGCCCATAACCATGATAAACGAAGATCCGAGAATAGAGATACCCTGTAATGCTTTTGACCAACTGTGATGATGAAGTGTGCGGCCTAGCAAATGGACTTCGATGAAGTGTGGGTTTGTGGATGACCCATAACCATGATGTTGGTTGTTGATGAAGTAGTAAGTGCCTACATAGCCTGGGGTGGGAGGGCACGTCTCCAAATAACCCAAGCCGAATGCTGCTATGTTGAAACTGATGAATGCGAAGCAGGTGCCTACTAAAGTGGGGTGGGAGGGCACGTCTCCAATGGGAACCCACTCCGAATGTTGCTCCAAATTAAAATGGACATAACTCGGTCAATATAACTCAGAATATTTATTATAACCTGTTTTTGGAAACAGAAGGATCATTTTTCATCTTCCCATGTGTTGGAAATCCTTATCTGGACACTCTAAAATCTCAGATTCGCACTGCAACTATTCCGCCGTCACAAAAGTTCTGAAAAATAGCTGATTTTAAATCAGCGATATCTCCCACATCCGAACTCCGATTCGACCCATTTTTTTTTGAAATTGGGTGATTTTTCGCAAGGAATCCAGATCTGGTATTTGTTTTTGTAAATTTTGTACCAAATGTTTCAGATCTGATCTGCAAAGTCGCCGCCCAAGAACATTCCTGCAAAAAAATGAAAAAAGAAAAATTCTTCCCGCTTGGCCCAAGAAAATGCTCTGTGGAGGACGTAGCACATGCCTGAAGTTTGTTGAATATTGCTGCAAAATTTGAAACTGAAATATGCATCAAACCCTCATTCCCATGGAATCATAACCTGCTCTGATACCACTGATCCGGATCTTGAGGGGAGGCCCCCAAGATCTAAAAGATTGAAATGGATCTTGGGGGAAAGACCCCAAGATTTGAAAAAAATTGAAATGCCATAAGAAAAAAAGAGGAGAATTCCCAATAAACAAAACCACAAAGAAACTTTTTATTAAAACCGATAATAACTGTAAAGGCTACATTGTGGCGGACAATCTGTCCTTTTACAAAATGTGACTTGTTATTTATAGTATTTTCCAGTTACAATACCACGGGTCAATTCCATGGGTGAATGAATACCATGGGTGGATTTTTACAATACCACGGGCGAATGCCATTTACAATACCATGGGTAAATTCCATGGGTCGATGAATAATATGGGTGGATGAGTACCATGGGTTGATGCCATTTTCCATTCGGATCACTGATCGAGGAGGGGAATTTACCTCAGACGAATTCTTTGACTTTTGTGAACAACATGGAATAAAAAAGTAGTTCTCCACCGCAAGGACTCCTCAACAAAATGGAGTGGTAGAAAGGATGAACAGAACTGTTCAACAAATGGCTCGTGCTATGCTAGATGAATCTGGAACTCCTGCAACCTTCTGAGGTGAAGCTGTATTCGCCGCCATCACTATTCTCAATCAAGCAAATGTTCGGGTAAACAGCACTCAAACTCCACATGAAATTTGGTATGGTAAGACTCCTACTGTTAAATACTTCAAAGTTTTTGGAAGCAAATGTTACATAAAAAGGACTGATGGAAAACTTGGTAAGTTTGAACCCATAGCAGATGAAGGTATTCTTCTTGGCTACTCTTCCCGAAGCAAAGGATATAAATGTTACAATAAAAGACTTGGGAAAATTATTGAAAGTATTGACGTTGTGTTTGATGAAGCATGCAAAAATCCAAAACAGATAAAAATCGAAGATTATGACAATGAAGAAGATTAGGATCATTTTCCCACATCAAATCACACTAATTCTGAAGAAGAAACTAATGAAGAACCAGAAGAAAAGATAATAATAGAAGAAAAGACTCCATCCAGGTATGTTCAGAAAAATCATCCAGAAGCTCAAATCTTAGGAGAAAAAGGGGCAGGTGTGTAGACTAGAAGAACCATTGCCAAAGCTTCAAGCTATCTAGCATTACTATCTTCCACTGAACCTCAAAATGTAAATGAAGCATGCAGAGATGAATGTTGGGTCAAGGCCATGAATGAAGAACTTGAGCAAATTGAAAAGAATAATACTTGGGAATTAGTTCCTAGACCTCATGATAAGAATATCATAGGAACTAAATGGATATTCAAAAACAAGCTGAAAGAAAATGGAGAAGTTATTAGAAACAAGGCCAGACTTGTTTGTAAAGGATATGCTCAACAAGAAGGTATAGACTTTGAAGAAACTTTTGCACTTGTTGCTAGACTTCAAGCCATCAGAATGTTTCTTTCTCTTTCTAGTTTTTAGAAATTCAAAGTATACCAAATGGATGTAAAATCTGCCTTTCTTAATGGAGACTTACAAGAAGAAGTCTATATTGAACAACCAGAAGGATTCATTCTTGGAAATTATGCAAAACTTGTATGCAAACTCAAGAAAGCTCTCTATGGTCTAAAACAGACTCCAAGGGCATGGTATTACCGTCTTGACAAATATCTCCACCAACAGGGTTTTTCAAAGGGGTCAGCAAATAGCAATCTATATACAAAGATGGACACTAATAAATTGCTAATAATTGTTGTGTATGTTGATGATATCATTTTTGGTAGCAATGAAGAATCCGTGAGTCAGAATTTTGCTTCAGTAATGCAGCAAGAATTTGAAATGTCCTTTCTTGGTGAGCTTACCTACTTTCTTGGTCTACAATTTCAGTGAAATAAAGATGGTATTTTTCTCTCACAAACCAAATATCTCAAATAGATCCTGAAAAAGTATGGCATGGAAGATTCTAAACCAGTATGTAATCCAATGGTAACAAGATGTAGTCTCAGCTCAAATGATGAATCTGCAGCGGTACATCAACCAACTTACAGATCCATGATTGGCAGTCTGCTTTATCTAACAGGTACCTAACCGGACATCATGCATGCAGTGGGAATAGTTGGACGATTCCAAGCAAATCCAAAGGAATCTCACCTTCAGGCAATCAAAAGGATTGTAGAGCCTCAAACTTGCACTTGATTATCCATCATTACCTACAGCTTTTCTTCACTTATCCCTCTCTTTTGCTCTATTTTTCGCCCAGATCATTACATTTGATGTCTCTAAGCATAATTAGTTAACTTTGCTTATGTTTTACTGTTGGTTTAGATTTTTGACATATAAACAGAGTTTCCGCAGCTGTTCAGCAATTCCGCAGCTGTTCAGCAATTCCGCAGTTGTTCAGAGATTCCGCAGCCTTTTTGTTGTTTGATATGCTCCACGTGTCTTCTCAAGGAACGAGCCACATGGGCATGTTGGGTTAGATGTACACATGGATCGTATGCTATTGGTTGAGCCAAACCAGTCACGTATGCCCTTGGTCAACGCAGGTACTCCCTCGGTCAAACGGTCAAGTTCTAAACGGTGGCATGAGAGCCGTGAACAGTTGGGACACGGAACCGTAGCTGGCACCTCCTCCATGCCATGAGGACAGCTAAAGACAGGATCCAAGCATAGATTTGTCTCCCATGATGACCGTTTCCCTTAAAAGTGCACGGAGTTACCTACGTGTTTGCTGCACAAGCTAATTAGCTAAGACTGCATGTTGCTGCGTAGTTAATAGGTTAGGCTGTAGTTGCTTAATTCACGCAGAGAGTAGTTGCCTCTGTGCTTATAAATAAGCGTGTGCCAACGCTTGTAGATTAGCTTTTTGAGTATTGTAATTGCTGCGCTGATTCTGTTATAAAAACTCTGTTTTAGAAGGCTGTTCCTACAGCACTTTTCACTATATTTTGACATGCTGGTTTTATAAAAAGAAGACTGTTCTGTTCACCTTTTCGTAGCTGATCTTTTAAGTTGGTTGCGTGGATGGAGGGCCCCCATCTATGACAGCCCGTGTACATAGTGTTTGGTTTCATTTTCATGCTTTCAGCAATCTTTATTTCTTTCATCATGTATGATAGTGTACCATTTGATCTTATGTCATTTCATTTCCAGCCTTTATTTTAAACTGATCAGTATTGTTCTTTTGCAGGTTTTTAACCCGAGATTGTTTTTGTCGTTGTGTATTTGCTTTATATCTGATGGTATTTTCAGTTGACAGATTCAAAGTTGTTGCCTTTACTCTATTTTCATAGCTGATTTCTAGTTTAGTTTCTCAAAGTTGTATGTTAACACCTGGATGGTCTCTTTATCATAAATTGTTCATCTTTAAGAGATCAGATTACTAATAAATTACAGCTGGCTTTGAGTACTTTTTAGACTAATCTTTAACTACTTTCTAATCGTGCTTCACATAATTCCATGTGCTGAAAGCAGAGAATTAGGAAGAGCTGAACATTATAACTAGTCTTTAAAGTAGATTTTTCTTATTTTTGATCACTTTTTAAACTCATCTCTAACTACTTCCTAATCGTGTTTTACATAGTACCATATGTTGGAAGCAGAGACTTAGGAAGAGATAAACATTATCATTGGTTTTTAAAGTGATTTTCTTACCTTTTTATTTGCAGCAGCATGAATGGTGTCTAGTGCCATTAGAAAGTGGTTATTTGCTTTCAGTTCATTTCAAGTTATTTATTTCTTTCAAGCTTTTTCTTTGCAAGTTTAGAAGGTAGTTAGAAATCACCTGTAACACACACTCACTCATCTAGAAATCACCTTACACACACACTCACTCATCTGTTTATAAAAACTCCATTCCATCTTAGGAAGATAAATTGACCACAAACAACACCCTCAAACGACAAAAAGATCTAAGAGGTTGCTTAAGTACATATAGTACACCTTCACTTCATCAGCTTACGAGCCCCGGGTTGACAATTAATGACATCAATTTAGAAACACTAAATTGACTAAACATTTTGGCGCCGTTGCCGGGGAAGTGAAATTAAGTAGCCATATTCTTAGAAAAAAAAAACATAAAAATTTCAAGGAAAGAAGTTGATAACCTATCAAAGTATGCTCTCCTCTTGCACTTCAAGGTGATCTGGAGGATCAGAAAAGAGAAAGTTATTGATTTGGTAGTTTCTTGAGTATGCTCTCTTCTTGCACCTAGAGTGAACTGGAAGATCAGAAAAAGAACTATTAACTTGACTTGAAGAAAAATAATAAAAAATGACATGCATAGAGCTAGAGATTCTAGGGGAAGGTTTTTAGCTAGAGCTCGAAGTTCAATTTTTACAAGTCCATCTGCTTCAAGGGATAGACAAGAGACACCTCCCTTATCTCCAACCGACACTCCTAGTCCTAGAATTCCTGGAATTCAAGAGCCAAGAGTTGACTCTCCTACACCTTCTATTGAATTTGAACCAGGAAGAGATTCTTCTCTTTCTCCTATAGAAAGACCAATTGTAATTGAGGAAGTGGAATCATCTGAAGAAGAAGGAGAAATCTCTTCTCATTCACCTTTTGTAGAGGAACCAGAAGATTTTGAAATCCCTAGGAGAACCATCATGGCAGAGGAAGAAGGAGGTGGTAGAGGTAGAGGTAGAGGTAGAGGAGGAGGAGGAAACAACAACAACAATAATGGAGGTAGAGGTCCCCTTGGAGGAGGAAATAGAGATGGGGATAATTCATTTGGGTTTCCCATTGTTAATGAGGATTCCCGAGCCACTATGAAAAATATATCACCATCTGTCCTCCCAAATTTCCATGGGTTAAGGACTGAGGACCCTGAAACATTTTTATTTGAGTTTGAAGTGGTGTGTCGAACTTATGACTACCTGGATGACTCTCAGAAACTCAAATTGTTCCCTTCAACACTGAAGGATCAAGCCTTGAAATGGTTCATGGGGTTACTCACTCAATCCATTAGGTCTTGGGATGAAATGAAACAGACATTTTTGGATAGGTATTTGGACTATTGTATGCCTACTAATCACAAGGACGAGGTTTTTAAAATGATACAAAGAGAAGATGAGAGCTTAGAAGATTTACTTGAAAGATTTCAATATAACTTGAAAAGAGCAAAAATGAGTAGCTTGGATGAAGAGACCTTAAAATCCCTCTTATTAAAAGCCATTAGGGATGAATGGATAGATATCTTAAACATGATGGGGAAAGGGGATATTTCTCAACTTTCACTCAATGATATAGCAGAACTTTGTATCCATCTCTCAAGAGGCAAATCAAAAACTTAAAAAGGGCCTAGAGATCATTCTCTCCTTAGAGCAAATAAATCTGCAACAGGATCAGTAAGTAGGGCTGAAATCGGCAATATGCTTGATGAATTCAAAACTGACATCTTAGGGAGTCTTAGTGAACAACTAGATACCCTTAAGATTCACAATAAACAAAAAGTAGAAGCTGAGGCTTTGGCCATTTTTTGCCCGAAATGTAGAAAGAAACATGCTTTAAGGGAATGTCCCTTGGACACACACGTTGTAGAAACATGTGTAATTTGCTCAGAAACTCATGAGACTAAGGATTGTCCTTCAATACCTGGCCTCAAAGCAGTCTTTCAAGAGGATCCAGATACACTTGAATCTCTCTGTTTTATTGCAAGGAGACCTTGGCAAGGGCAACAGAATCAAGGGTTTAACAACTCTATGAATTCTCAATCCCAACCAAATTGGAATCCTTGGCAACAACCTTGGCCTCAACCTCAAAATGCTTTTCAAGCATGGATGCAAAGCATGCAAAATCCTTATGGGAGATTTGCTCAATTCTATCAATATTCTCCATCATTTCAGAATCAGCAGGCTCCACAACTTCCAAATCAAGGTCAACAACTATCATTGCCATACCCTCAACAACAACAACCTCCTCCACAAAATCAAAATTCTCAACTATCGCTTCAATCCCAGCAGAAATCAAATCAACTTCCCTCTCAGCCATTACCAAATCCAAATAATAGGAACCCTCAAAATGCTTACATGATGGAAGGTCAACCATTCCCTACCTATATGGTTGTTCCTCTCAATGAAGTACAACTCAGATCAGGTAGAATCTTAGATCAACCTTCTACAAGTGTTCAACAACCAAGCATTTCTGAGGAAGAATCTCTCAAAATCAATAAGGGTTCTGAAGTATCACTTCAAAACCAAAATATCCAAAAAGAAAAAGAAAAAGAATCAACCTCTACAACTCCCATAGTTGAGCAACCTACACCTTTAGCTACACCTCCTTTTCCTGAAAGATTACAAATTGACAAAGGAGTGGAAAAGCAAATATGGGTGCCTGACTATAGTTTTCTAGATGAATTGAAGAATGTCTATATCAAGATCCCCTTGTTACAAGCCATTAAGGAAATTCCCATTCTAGAGAAGACAATAAAGGAGTTGAGTTTGAAGAAAACAGGAAAGAGAACCAGAGATACCAAAAGGATACATCTAGTTGGAAAAATTGCAGACATTATGATGGGTAAGATTACCATGCAAAAGTATGTGGATCCCGGTAGCCCTATTGTCAAAACTCATATTAATGGGGTTGAAATCCCAAATACTTTGATTGACTTAGGAGCCGCGATCAACATCATGAGTAGACAGACCATGGATCAGTTAAAGCTTCCTAACCTTCTCTTTACACCTACTTTACTGCAGCTTGCAGATAGATCAATCATTAAACCTGATGGTGTATTGGAAGACATTCCAGTCTCCCTAGACTCTTGGGAATATCCAGTTCATTTTATGATTTTAACTCCCAAGAACAATCTAGGAGGACATCCTCTTATCTTAGGAAGACCTTGGTTAGCAACAGCTGATGCTTTTATCAGTTGTAGGTCTGGGGACATGTATATATCAGATGGTAATTCCACCAAGAAATTCAACTTGTATCCTCCAGCAAAGGCAATAATAGAAATAGGAGAAGATGAGTGGGTTGATGATGAGGATACTATTCAACCTGTTCTAACCATCTCTGAGATCAGTGAGGATAGTCAAATTCTAAATACATTAGAAAATTTTGAAATACCTTTAGAATATGACTCTACACAGTTTCAGTTAGATGCAGACATTGAATATCTCTCCTCTAGACAGATGTCTCTCTTCTCAATGGAAGAGTTTGGTAGTTCTACAGTTGAAATCCTTCCAGGAAAAACATTGAACATTAACAAAAACTTGGAAAGACCACAACAAGAAGAATTAACTAAACTTTTGCAAAAACATTCCACTGCATTTGCATGGGAATACACTGACATGAAAGGAATCGATCCTAAGACTTGTATTCATCACATCTATATTGAAGAAAACAGCAGACCTTTTAGGCAACCACAAAGAAGGATGAATCCAAACCTTAGGGAAATCGTGAAAGAAAAACTCCAGAAATTGCTCAAGGTAAACTTCATTTACCCCATTTCAGATAGCCAATGGGTTTCTCCCTTGGTTATAGTGCCCAAAAAGAATGGTAAATGGAGAGTTTGCATTGATTACCGAGAATTGAACAAGGCAACCTTAAAGGATCATTTCCCTCTACCTTTTATTGATCAGGTACTAGACACTTTAGCAGGTAAAAAGTATTTCTCATTCTTGGATGGTTTTAGTGGGTATAATCAAATTCAGGTAGCACCTGAAGATCAAGACAAAACCACATTTACTTGTCATTGGGGAATTTTTGCCTACCGAGTACTCCCTTTTGGATTGTGCAATGCACCCGCTACATTTCAAAGGGCTGTACTAGGAATCTTTTCAGATCTGATTCATGATTGTGTAGAGGTATACATGGACGATTTCACAGTTTATGGTAATACATTTGAAGAAGCTTTGGAAAATTTGGAAAAAGTACTGATAAGATGTAAGGAAACAAATCTTTCTTTAAGTCATGAAAAGTGTTTTATGATGTTTACTGAAGGGATTGTTTTAGGACATCATATTTCAGGAGATGGGATTAAGGTTGATAGATCTAAAGTTGAAGTCATCTCTAAGTTACCTGTTCCAAATTGCCAGAAAGATGTTAGAAGTTTTCTTGGGTTTACTGGATACTACAGAAGATTTATTGAAAACTTCACTAAGATAGCATCTCCTCTTTTCAAATTACTTACCAAAGACTGTGAGTTCAAATGGGATCCTGAATGTCAATCTGCCTTTGAAGCTTTAAAGACTAGAATATCTAAAGCACCCATCTTAAAGGGGCCAAATTGGAAACTCCCTTTCCACATTTCTACTGATGCTTCAGATACAGCTCTAGGAGCTGTTTTGGGACAAAAGGATTTGATCCCTTATGCCATTTATTACACAAGTAAGAATTTGACTCCCACTGAGTTAAATTATACTGTTACAGAAAAAGAGTTCTTAGCTGTGATACATGCAATCAATAAGTTTAGACACTACATAACCGGCTATGAAACCTTTGTCCATACTGATCACTCTGCCATAAGATATTTAATGAACAAACATGTTACCAATAGTAGAGTTACAAGATGGCTTTTACTCTTACAAGAATTCAACATTACTGTGTTAGATAGACCTGGAAAACAAAACACAGTAGCTGATTTCTTGTCTAGAATCCAAAACACTAATGAGGATTCTCCAGTAGAAGATAAGTTTCCAGATGAATACTTGTTTGCAGTAACTACCAAGACTCCTTGGTATGCAGATATGGCTAATTATCTAGTTACAGGGAAGCTACCTCTACACTTATTTCCTAATGAGAAAAGGAAAATCATTCAGGAGAGTTCACATTATTCTTGGATTTCTAATGAATTGTTCAAAACAGGGCCAGATTGTATAATCAGAAGGTGTGTTCGGGAAGATGAAATGCCTGACATCCTTAAGGCATGTCATGATGAACCATGCGGCGGGCACTTTGCTGACAAGAGGACAGCCTATAAAATCCTTTCTCTAGGATATTATTGGCCTTCTCTCTTTAAAGATGCAAAGCAGTATGTTAGAAGGTGTGACAGCTGCCAAAGAGTTGGGAGACCAACTCCTTCAAATGAAATGCCACTACAGCCTCAGGTATGCATCGAACCCTCTGAGAAATGGGCTCTAGATTTCGTTGGACCAATTAATCCACCATCAAAGCAAAAGAAGTATATACTGGTTTGTACTGATTATGTTACTAAGTGGGTAGAAGCCAAGGCATTGCCTTCTGCCACTGAAAATTCAGTTGTTCAATTTCTTTTTGAGGATATTTTCACTCGTTTTGGTGTCCCAAGGGAAATTGTAACAGATCAAGGCAGCCAATTTACATCTAAATTGATGGAGAAGCTGATGGAGGAATATAAGATCAAGCACAGAACATCTACTCCCTACCATCCGCAATCCAATGGCCAAGTGGAATCTACCAATAAAGTTCTTGAAGGCATTATCACCAAGACTGTTCATCTTCATAGAAGAGATTGGGCGGAAAGGCTTCCTAAAGCCTTATGGGCCTATAGAACTACATGGAGGAACACAACAGGACATTCTCCCTATGAACTTGTTTATGGAAAGGAAGTCCTGCTCCCCATTGAGTTCCAAATCAAGACCTTCAAGATGGCAGTCCAATTGGGAATGAGCCTCTCAGAAGCCCAAAGACACAGAATGGACCAGCTAAATGAGCTAGATGAAATAAGACAAGATGCAATTCTAAGGACCGATCTAGTTCAGCACCAAAGATCTAAATGGCATGATCGTCATATCAAAGAAAGAAAGTTTCAGAAAGGAGATTGGGCACTATTGTTTGATTCAAAGTTTAAGGACTTCAAAGGAAAATTTCAAACTCATTGGCTTGGGCCATATGAGGTTGATGAAGTCTTTAGTAATGGAGCAGTTCGAGTGAAAACTATTGATGAATTTCATACTCCTCTTATTGTGAATGGCCATAGATTGAAAGTCTACCAGAGGCCACTCTCAAAAGAGGAATTTGTCAAGTTGTTTAAAGAAGATTCTGCAATCAGGTTGGTGGAGAAGGATTCTTCTCCTCCATCAGCCTAATCTTTGGTTTTTGAAAAAAAAAAAAAGAAAAAAAAAAGAATAAATGTATAAGCCTGAAAACCAATCTCTGATTGGCAGTCTTATGCAGAAAACCTGAGGTGAAAATCAGGGTCACCTGACACCTCATGTTTTCCAAAAAAATATCTCTCTCTTCCATCTCATTTCGCCATTTCATCCACTTCATTCACCATCTCATTCATTCAATCACTCTCACTCCACCTCATTTCTTTTCATTCATCCATCCATTACATTCCATTCCACCAATAAAGTCATTGTCAAATTTATTTTTACACAGCTAAAGTTGTTTTGTGCAGTCAGAAGGGTATTTCTGCAGTTTCTGCAGCTGAGGAGCAATTCCGCAGCCAATACACTTTCTGCACCTGCATAAAAAAAACACAGTCTGTTTAAAGAAGGAATCTGCAGTCCAAAGGTCATCAACAAAAATTGAAAGGCCATGTAGCAGCAACAAACAATGAAAGGTTGATTTCAGATAAGCAAAAGGAATCAAAACGCGGACACCTAAGGTATGATTTAATTTCTAAACCTACGGTTATAACATTTTGCATAGTTTACGGGTTGTGTTTTTTGCCATTCAATGTAATGATTGCCAATTTCTCTCCATTACTCGACCAGAATCCCCATATCTCTCAACCTTAACAGCCACCATTCATCACGATTTAAAAGCCCACACACGGCTGCGTTTCCATTTAAATTTTCGTACCTAAGTGACGTAGACAATTGTACTACGACTCTTTGCGTTATGATTCCGCAGCCAAATGTACACTCATGACCGAAGTTGAAGGACTTAACCGTTTCTTTCCATCATTCATAACCCTCCTACGAATGTAGTATCTCACTCACGCAGTTGTTTCACTTCCGCATTTTCCTTGCTTTCCACTGCTCTGCCTTATTCACCATTCTGTCATCGTAACCATACTCTGTTTCATTTCTCTCCTCTTCTAAACTTTGACCACTGTTGTGAATGTATTACGGCTGTTGTGTTGAAGCCGTAAGTCTACTGTGTGGAAACTACTGTTGAAGCCGTAAAGCTGTTGAGTTAAAGCCACTGTTGAAACCGTATAACCCTTCCTCAAGAGTATTAAAACAGAGCCAGAGAATCAATGGGTAAACTTCTGAGGGCAGAGCCAGAGGGCTCCAAATTTCTGGAAGGATATCCCCAAGTCAAAGACCCTTTGCAAAAGGCAAATTGGCTCCAGTGCATTCAAAAATTCAAGGGTTATCATAGAGAGGTCACAAAGACTTTTGCACGTTCTTTCAAAGAGAAAGACAACCAAGTGGAGATAGGAGATCTGAAATTCACAGTCACCGAGAGCAGTTTGGCACAGGCCACTTCACTACCACAAACTGGAGAGAGATGGTTCAAAAACCGATCAGTACAAGACCAGTAATGGAAGCAAATTCTGAAGAATCCAGGTATGGACACTAGCATCTTTACAAAAGGAATCCCTGTTAATCTTGTCAAAGAAGAATGGACAGCTCTGCTTCTACTAGTACAAAAATTCTTTACATGTGAGGGAAGGTTTGGAGTTCTATATGTTTATCATGCCAAAATTATGATGCATTTATTAGGAGAGCATGACATTAACCTTCCATACTTTTTACTCTCAAGCCTTAGAAAAATGTGCTCAATAGTCCAAAGAAACCCAAGAAACATTGAGCCACATTTATACCATCATGGGCTTGTCAAAATACTAGTTGAAGAACAGTTAAAGGCCAAAAGGGATACCTGGGAAAAATTTCTTGTGAGAAACCACTTCGAAGAGGCAGGAGAAGCCTCTGTGCCTAGAAAGAGTAGAAGAAAAAGAGAAGAGGTTACCCCTGAAACTGCTGTCCAAGAAGAAACTGTCCAAGACCTTGTTGAAGAAGAAAATGTTGGCCATCATTCTGAACATGAAATTGACCCTGAACCTGCTGTAGACATTGATCAAATAGCCCAAGGAATAATTACAGAAACCCTGCAAGAAATTGTACAAGAAGCTGCTCAAAAGAAAAAGGAGAGTAGGAAGAAACAAAAGAAAGATAAAGGAAAAGCCATAGCCCAAGAAACCTACCTTACTCCTGAGAATTCTAGTGAAGAGGACACTCAGCCATTGGCACATAGGTTGGCCCAACTTCATGAGGCTGCCCTTTCCAAGAAGATGCAAAAACAAAAACAGAAGCAACAAAAAGAAAAACAGAGCATCACCACCGTGAGAAGGAGCAGCAGGTTACAAAGCAAAATGGGGAACAAAGAGTCATTCTTTATTGACTTGAGCACACCTACAAAGGTTGCTACAAGACTTGACTTTGAGAAAAGCTCTCCACATGTTGAGCAGGTTGAAACTAGCCCTCCACGTGAGGAAATTCCTTTTGAGCATGATCCTAAATTTGAACATGAACCTGAATTTGAGCATGAGCCTAGTCCAAAGAGGTCACCAGAGATTGACCCAGATCAACAAAGAGTATATAACTACTTGGAAACATTAGAACAAGTTGTTTCTGGTCCAAGCACTGTTCTACCTCTTGAACAGCAAGTTCAATCACTGAAGCAAGAAGTATTTGAGTTAGAGGTACTAAATTGCCACATCAAACAAGAAAATGAAAGACTGAAGGAACAGAGCAATGTGGACAAGATGGTCCAAGATAATACCATGCTTCATATGGGCCTTTGGCAAAACGAAAACAAAAAGCTCAAGAAGAGATGCAGGAAGTTGAACAGAGCTTTGATCAATTTAAAATTCAGGTGTTTGATGAAAAGACCAAGAGTCAATGTGGCCACACAGAGGAAGAAGAGAAGACTAGATGTCTTAGCAGAGGCATCTCAGCAGGTGGATTGAACAATGTTTTCGTTGCATGAGGACATGCAACACCCTCGTAGTGGGGGTATGTAGAGCCTCAAACTTGCACTTGATTATCCATCATTACCTACAGCTTTTCTCCACTTATCCCTCTCTTTTGCTCTATTTTCCGCCCAGATCATTACATTTGATGTCTCTAAGCATAATTAGTTAACTTTGCTTATGTTTTACTGTTGGTTTAGATTTTTTACATATAAACAGAGTTTCCGCAGCTGTTCAGCAATTCCGCAGTTGTTCAGCAATTCCGCAGCTGTTCAGAGATTCCGCAGCCTTTTTGTTGTTTGATATGCTCCACGTGTCTTCTCAAGGAACGAGCCACATGGGCATGTTGGGTTAGATGTACACATGGATCGTATGCTATTGGTTGAGCCAAACCAGTCACGTATGCCCTTGGTCAACGCAGGTACTCCCTCGGTCAAACGGTCAAGTTCTAAACGGTGGCATGAGAGCCGTGAACAGTTGGGACACGGAACCGTAGCTATCACCTCCTCCACGCCACGAGGACAGCTAAAGACAGGATCCAAGCATAGATTTGTCTCCCATGATGACCGTTTCCCTTAAAAGTGCACGGAGTTACCTACGTGTTTGCTGCACAAGCTAATTAGCTAAGACTGCATGTTGCTGCGTAGTTAATAGGTTAGGCTGTAGTTGCTTAATTCACGCAGAGAGTAGTTGCCTCTGTGCTTATAAATAAGCGTGTGCCAACGCTTGTAGATTAGCTTTTTGAGTATTGTAATTGCTGCGCTGATTCTGTTATAAAAACTCTGTTTTAGAAGGCTGTTCCTACAGCACTTTTCACTATATTTTGACATGTTGGTTTTATAAAAAGAAGACTGTTCTGTTCACCTTTTCGTAGCTAATCTTTTAAGTTGGTTGCGTGGATGGAGGGCCCCCATCTATGACAGCCCGTGTACATAGTGTTTGGTTTCATTTTCATGCTTTCAGCAATCTTTATTTCTTTCATCATGTATGATAGTGTACCATTTGATCTTATGTCATTTCATTTCCAGCCTTTATTTTAAACTGATCAGTATTGTTCTTTTGCAGGTTTTTAACCCGGGATTGTTTTTGTCTTTGTGTATTTGCTTTATATCTGATGGTATTTTCAATTGACAGATTCAAAGTTGCTGCCTTTACTCTATTTTCATAGCTGATTTCTAGTTTAGTTTCTCAAAGTTGTATGTTAACACCTGGATGGTCTCTTTATCATAAATTGTTCATCTTTAAGAGATCAGATTACTAATAAATTACAGCTGGCTTTGAGTACTTTTTAGACTAATCTTTAACTACTTTCTAATCGTGCTTCACATAATTCCATGTGCTGAAAGCAGAGAGTTACGAAGAGCTGAACATTATAACTAGTCTTTAAAGTAGATTTTTCTTATTTTTGATCACTTTTTAAACTCATCTCTAACTACTTCCTAATCGTGTTTTACATAGTACCATATGTTGGAAGCAGAGAGTTAGGAAGAGATAAACATTATCATTGGTTTTTAAAGTGATTTTCTTACCTTTTTATTTGCAGCAGCATGAATGGTGTCTAGTGCCATTAGAAAGTGGTTATTTGCTTTCAGTTCATTTCAAGTTATTTATTTCTTTCAAGCTTTTTCTTTGCAAGTTTAGAAGGTAGTTAGAAATCACCTGTAACACACACTCACTCATCTAGAAATCACCTTACACACACACTCACTCATCTATTTATAAAAACTCCATTCCATCTTAGGAAGATAAATTGACCACAAACAACACCCTCAAACGACAAAAAGATCTAAGAGGTTGCTTAAGTACATATAGTACACCTTCACTTCATCAGCTTACGAGCCCCGGGTTGACAATTAATGACATCAATTTAGAAACACTAAATTGACTAAACAAGGATCTTCAAACATCTTCAAGGAACATAGAACTTTGGTTTATATTATCCTAGAGATATTGATCTTACACTTCATGCATATACAGATGCAGATTGGGCAGGAAGTGTTGATGACAGAAAAAGCACTAGTGGTGGTGCATTCTATATGGGTTCCAGGTTGGTGTCTTGGTTCAACAAGAAACAAAGTTCAATTGCATTATCTACAACTGAAGCAGAATACGTGGCTGTTGCATCTTGCTGCACACAATTACTTTGGATGATGCAAACCTTGCAAGATATTTAGATCACATGTACTCCACCCATCTCCATTCTATGTGATAATACAAGTGCCATCAGTATTTCAAAAAATCCATTCATGCACTCCAAGACCAAGCACATACCCATCAAATATCATTTCCTACGTGAACAAGTGCTTGAACAAAAATTCAAATTGGAGTATGTTCCCTCCAAAGAACAAGTTGCTGATATATTCACTAAACCACTACCCAGAGAGACATTTGAATATCTCAGACAAAAGCTGGGAGTAGTTTCTGCATCATCCTATTGTTAAATCCTATTTTTCAGGGAAAGGTGGTTATATGCTAATTTCTTGAAGTGTAGTCATGTACATAAGCGAGTTTCTGTAGACACGGTCACGTATATGTTGGTTTGAAGAAAATCAATGGGTCAGACTCAAGAAAAAAGGGGTCTGCTATGGTTCTGACAATTATCTGCTCTATTTAATGATGATCTCAATCTGCTGATATATTGGTCCTCATAGTGTTATTGATCACTTGATATATATCTGATTGATGATAATGCTTTGATATCTCTTACTGACATATGCAATGATCAGATCTGACAATGAACAGTTGGCACAGGTTCAGGGGGAGAACATGGTTGATGATATTTTGGGAACTAATGATGGACATATACAGGTTGCTAGCCTAGATGTTGTTGACAAATGCTGCTGATGATAGTTGTTGATGACTATCATGGTCTTGTTTAAGACATTTGGTGTCTATTATATATGTCATGTATAGCTTTTAAATGTAAAGGTCATGAAAAGACCTAATTTGTAACCCCACTATGCATGGGATGAATGATGTAATGTTTTTGACTTGTATAAACAATTGATATATCCCCACTTGGTTGGGTGGATGAGTCAAATTTTGGTATATCCCCACTTGGTTGGGAGAAGGATTCATGTATGATTCATTGGTGATAGGAAGGTCATTTGTGATGTATGTATGGAGTCATGTTATTCTTTTAGAACATCTTTTTGCAGACTTTGTTTATGCTCAGGGGGAGCATGGACTCAATCATGGGAGCTCAATCAACACTTCAGCATATCATAGAATTCACCATGCACTTAGGGGGAGCATGACCCTTTGCCCTTGATGTCAAAGGGGGAGAGTGACATGGTGTGGATGTTGCCATCAAGTCCAAAAGGGGAGATTGTTGGCATTATGATGTATGTATTGTACTTGATTGAATCTACAGAAGAGATATCAGATGTGACAGAATGCATGATGGGAGTGTTTACAAATGTGATGAAATGCAGGGCAGCTTCAAGGAATCAGTTCAGAGAGCAACTCACTCAGATAAAGGATCACAATACTGCAGGTTAACAGCACATAATTACAGATCATATTACACAGAATGAAGAAAGAGAGGTATACACAGGTTCACCATTGACCAAGTCGCGTGTACACGCGGGTTCACTGTATACAAGTCGTGTATACGTACACACGCACTTTCACAAAAGGAAAAGCGCATATACCTTGGAAAACTAAATGTTTGCTCCATGGTTTTGGTCCAAGGTATCGGTTCTGAAGTATTAACCTCAAGTATTTGGTCCAAGGTATTGGTCCTAAGTGGTTTTGGACCATGGTATTGAGAAAGGCCTAAAACTATAAAAGGAGGAGAAGATCATTAGGCCAAAGTGTGCAAGTATCGAATATCTGATATAGTGTGAGATCTAATATGCAGGTTATTGGCTTATGGTGTCGTGATTGATCTGAACCGAGGAAGAACCTTAGCGCTTGATGAAGGATAAGATCTAATGATGTATCAGGATCTTAAGGCTTGAAGTGAATTATCTTTATGTGGTTTGATCATGTATCTGAATAACTGGTGCATGTTGTAGTCTGTAAATATGATGATCTGGGTATGATTGAAGTCTGGAACTATTTTTATGTTTAAATCATCTTTTACAGATCTGTACGCAGGTTCACTTTAGAAAAGGAGCATATACACGTTGGTTCTACATATCAAAACAGCGTATACATCATAAGTTTGATTTACATATATGTATGCTGGTTCACTTTGAGGAAAGCACGTATGCATGCAGGTTCAACACATGGAAGTAGCGTATACCTTATAAAATATGTTTTAGTTGCTTCTGTTTGCTGTTACAGTGTTCTGGGTTATTTCTTGGGTTCTGGTTACTGTATTCTGGTGACAACATTCTGAATGATCAGAGTGATTGATTGATTCGGTTGTGGTTGGTTCAAAAGGATATTGGTTGATGAAAATATATTTGATGATTGAATGATGTTGCTGATGGATCCAGTCTGAAAATTTATGAAACGCAGTCCCTGGAAGAAAAGAGGAGGTTGTAGCCTTTTGTAGGCTAGCACCTATGTACTAATAAACATATTAGCTAGTACAAGAGCTAGGGGGATGTATCTCCCTTCCAGTAGAAGCTGGAGAACAAGAGAAGGTTGTAGCCTTTTGCATGTAGAAACCTGCATACTGGTATAAGATTGCATCAATACAAAAATTGTAAATAGAATTCTCTTATTATTAAAAGAAGACAGAGACGATTGCAGTAGGTGGTTTTCACTCACAATGGGTTTCCACCTTATATCTTGATGTTCATGTGTGTTTCTTATGTGTGATGATCTATTCTGTTTTTTACTGCACCTGGTTAATGTTTATATGGTTCTGATGCACTGATTAAAGATCAATATATGATGAATTAACTGAATCATAAGTTTGCTAGACATACGCTAGTTGCTCTAAACACAATTGTGTGTACACGCGAGTTCCCTTAACTGAAGTAGTGTATATGAATCTGATTATGGAAATGAAAAATTATTAGTTTGATAATACTGATTCACCCCCCCTCTCAGTATTATTTCCAACAAGAGGTAAGTGTCGTTTTTGTTCTATATTTTGGATTGGGTCTCGTCTTAGGAATCTCTTTGTGCAAGTGGAAGAAGACTCAAGGGAATATAAGAAATTGAAGAGACATTCAATAAGCATTCATAATCATCTCTTGAAGGCAACTTTACAACAAGGACATTTCTTGGAGATAGAGTAGCCATTCTTTTCACATCATCAACAGTTTTCCTATATATTTGGAAGCATTGTAAAAATTCAAGAGTAAAATCATTGTAACTGGGCCATTATCCCTGGTACAAGAGCCAATATTTTGTAAAGAGTCAAGTTTCCTAAGATTTGTAAAAAGGAATTGTTGGGGAGAGTAAGTTTTATTGTCAATGTCTACTAGGATAAGGGTATGGTCCTAGTTTTGTCTGTCATTTATTGAAAATCATTGTAACGTGGACCATTGAACCTGGTACGGGAATCCACACTTTTATTTATTTTTTATCTATAGGGTGGAAGGGTGGTTCTATGCATGTGAATGAAGTCACCTACAGGTTGGGGCCTATAAACACTTCAGGGTTTTAGGGAGGTGTTAGGGTGAGTTGTGGCTCACTTGGGTGTTGGCGCATCCATTCAGCTAACTGCTGATAAAATCAAGTGTTGGCGCGTCCTTCTAGTGGGAGCTAGAAATAATGCTTTTCTAGAGTTCTAGGAAGTTGTAGCTTTCTTTTCAGTTGGGGTTGATGATTAAAGAACTTATTAGAAAATTGTTGGGTGGTTTTTTACCTGGAGGGGCTTTTCTGCCTAAAAATATTGTGCCTAATGTCTCTATTTTGCATTATTGTTTACTACTCTTACTGAACAATAATAATAATAACTGAATATTAACTAATGCTCTGGAAAATTTAATAAAGTGCTAATTATAAGAAATATTGATTCACCCCCCCCCCCCAGTATTTCCAACAATTCGAATCAAAGCTTCTTTCCTTCAGTATCAGTTTAACAACTAGAAGGAGATCATGGAGTACACCAAGAATATAGTTCCTCTATTTAATCGAGAAAACTATGCACTATGGAGCAGAAGGATGTAGTTTCATTTACTTGCACAAGGATATGAGGTTTTGGAAATAATCGAATAGGGATATAAAGTAACAACAAATGAACAAGGTAAGAAAAATCTTGTAAATGATGCCAATGCAAAGGGTCTTATTATTAGTGGACTCACTCAATCTATCTATGTTAAGGTATTGGGTTGTCAAACAACTAAGTAACTATGGGAAAAGCTTCAAAACATATATGCAGGAGACTCAAAGGTCAAGGAAGCAAAACTTCAAATTTATAGAGCTCAATTTGAACAACTAAGGATGAAAGAAGATGAGAACATTACAGCTTACTTTCAACATGTAGATGAAATAACAAATGCCTTGGAAGGTTTAGGAGAACCACTTGAAAAAATGGTCATTGTTCGGAAATTCATCATAACTCTTCCAGCAAGATCTAATCCTAAGGTTTCTATCTTAGAAGATAGATCATATTTAAGCAAATTGAGTATGGACAAACTACATGTGATACTTACAGCGTATGAAATGAAGATTGAAGAGGAAAAGGGTTCATTTAATATAGAAACAACATTTACAGCATCCAAGAATATCTATAAGGGAAAACATGTATCCAAACCTAGATACAGTTGTTGCAAAGTGGAAGAAGAAAAAGAATAACCTTCAGATGAAGAATTTTCATACATTATGAGGAAGATGAAAAGAGGAATAGGTAAGTACAAAGGAAAATTTTCATTAGTATGTTTTGACTTTGGTGAGATTGGTAATTTTGTTGCTAAGTGCCCTCATAATAATAAATCATTTAAAAAAAGAAATAAGGGTCAAAGAAATCTCAACAAGCAAGGTAAGAAGAAAGGGTTTAAAAAAAACTTCTTCTATGAGGAAGATAGTTCCTCATCTAAAGAAGAAAGTGATAGTGATGAAGAAAACAAAGAAAGAGTATTATTTATGGTTAAGCATAACAAGAAGGAAGCACCTAACAAAGAAGAATATGAAGAAGAATAAATGATTGAAATCGAATTTCAAAACGAATTTTTCATAGTTATAAAAGAACTCAAAACAGAAAAGAAAAATGTTAATTTTCTGGAAGCTGAATTGAAGTAGGTAAAAGAACATGCTAAGAACCTCAACAAAAGGAATGAAGAAGAAATCATCAACCTCAGAGTAAAGTTAGAAGAATCCAAAATAATGGAAGAATCATTCAGGAATGAGTTAAAAGAAAGAAAAGAGGCAAGGGAAGAACTAGAATCTGAAATAGTCTCTCTACAAAAGGAAGTAGAAAGGGGAAATGTCGAACCAAACCTTGCAAGTATCTCTAGAGCATTGTATGAGTTCATGAGCAGTCAAAGGTAAAATCAAAATGAAGGACAAAGGAAAATTAAAAATTATCCAAGTGGATATTCGTGGCCACCTGCATATTCCACTTGGACCCCCACCATCGTTTCTTTAATTTTCCTTAATTATAACGCAGTTTTAGTTTCCTTAATTGTAGAATAGTTTACTATTTTTGGTAGTTTTTCAAGTTCTGAACTTCCAAAGACATTTTAAGGCCTTAAACAACATTTTTTTAGAAAATAGGAAAGCATAAGTGTTTACATAATGTTTGCAATCAAAATTTGTATTCCTCAGCTAGATATTTATAACAAGGTATCGTACGCGCTAAACGGAGATAGTTTTGGTGCTTCATCTCCTAAGGTTAGGTTTTTGGATGTTTAGGGTTTTACATTGTCTCTAAATGATAAATAGGCCTTCAAGCCTCATTGTAACACAATCATAGGCATGTATATGACAGATCTCTTCTCAGAGATAAGCTACCATCGCCCGAGCTAGTTCATTTCCATTTTGTATGTAAGCAAATTTCAATTTTTTGATACTAATGAAATGAATTTTTATTCATGTTGAATCTCTGTGTTTACGTCTATATATGTATTTTGTTGAATTCCTACATAAGTCCATATCAGAAAGTGACACAACTTCAAGAATTAATCAAGAGACATTTCCTCCTCCAAGAAGGAATGAATACATAAGACCATTTAGACAAGATAACTCATTCAGATATGCAAATTCATTTAATGGTTATTGTTTTTCATGTGCTAACTTTGGACATATGGCTAGGGATTTTCAAACTTATAATAGGTACAATTATCAAAGATATTATCAATGGAATCAAAACCCTAGAAGCAGGTATCCTAGAAGTAGGTTTACAAGATCTAAAGACAAGTTTCACCACGACTTTGATGGTAGGAATTTTACGTCGTATGAATGTTACAAATGCCATAACTATTGACACATAGCGAATCAATATTATAGATATAGGATGGAATCCTCCATGCATGACAACCCTAACATCAGGTACAGGAAAGGACAACAAATGCAAGAAGATCAAGAAAATAAGAAAGTTTCAGCAGTAATGCTTTCAGGATTTGTAAAGGCAAAATATCTTGAGGTAGCAACAAGTACATTAGACAATGACAAGGTTTAGGATGATCCAGCCAAAGAGCTGGGTGGTACATTATTTTGAAGAATCTAGCATGATGACTCCCTAAATATTGCAGAGGGGGATTCTAAGCGGTGATAGTGGCACGTGTGAAGATCAATCATTAACAGGTTCACATAAAGGAATATTAAGTACAATTTCAGTGGAAAGCAAAGTTAATTCATATTGAAAAACATAATAAATAATAGAAATTCATATGAAGCATAATATGTCAAGAAAGCGTTAAGAAAAATCATTTCGAAGGTCACGAGTTGCAAGAAAAGTTTGTATGATTTATTTATACAGACCAGATGTGATGCTGGCAGTTGGGCAAGTTGAAAGATTCCAAGTAGCACCAAAGGAATCCCATGTCATTGTGGAAAAAAGGATTTTTCGATATCTTAAGGGAACAACAAAATATGGACTATGGTATCCTAAAGGAAATGGGTTAACCAACAAAGCTTATACCAATGCAGATTGGGAAGGAATTGTTGATGATCATAAGAGCATTAGTGGAGCAGCCTTCTATCTAGGTGGTCATCTTGATTCATGGTTTAGCAAGAAATAAACTTCAATCTCATTATCCATTGCAGAAGCAGAATACATAGTAGCAGCAGATTGTTGTACCCAAGTTCTCTAAATGAAATAATTCTTGCACGATCTTCAAGTGAATTTTGATGAGCCCATTCAAATATTCGGCGATAACATCAACAACATCATTATCTCTAAGAATCATGTGATGCATTAAAATATGAAACACACTCCGATCAAGTACCATTTTTCCAGAGAACAGGTTGCCGAGAAAAACATCAAGGTTGAATACGCTGGGACAATATCATAAATCACTGACATCTTTACCCAACCTTTACCACATAAGGAATTTGAGTATCTTCACCAAAAGCTAGGTATTCTCCCAAGTTCCCATTAGACTATTATTTTATCTAGTCTAGTAGAAAGGGGGAGTTAAGGCAGGTCACAAGTCATCAAGAGAAGTAGGTTGTCAGGGGGAGTTACCCTTTGCCATTGATGTCAAAGGGGGAGAGAAAATGTTAGGAATGTTAGTAGTATGATATCAAGGGGAGTTATGATCGCAAGGGTACCACTTTTGTTTCCATCAATTCCAAAGGGGGAGATTGTTGATAGATGGTTGTCATTAATGTCAACCCAAGCAGCACCAGGGGCTACCCTGATTTTTGTCGACAAATTTGGCATGGAAATTCATGGTTTCTTGTCTCCTAATCAATTTAGTTAGATTCTACTCAAAAATATATTTATGTTGATATATGGTACACCTCGTGATTCCTCCTAGTTTGAGAGAGAATTCAGTTTGAAACTGAAGACCCATTTTTGTGGGCTAAAACCCCAAGGGGTAGTGACATGACACCTCATCCTACGGTTGTCAATATATGATATTTTTTATCATTGTAATCTCAACATGTATAAGTTACATAACGCAAAGAACCAAAGACAATAAACCAATCATTGACTTCAGAACTAGGTAGAACCATATGTACTAATCCAATCATTGATTTTAAATTTCTAGTGGAATTAAAAATATTTATAGACAAATATTAAATAGGTTTCTTAAGGGCCCAATTCCCTAACCATAAATGAAATAATATTTTTCTTATAATTTAAGATAATAATAAAAATTATAGTTATTATTAAAAGAAAATTAATCTAAAAATAATATCAAGTTTCCTCCCCTCCCATCCATCCAATGTTCCTCAAATGATTTTTTCTTTTCAAATAACACTATCAAATCCATACAATGAAAGCCTAGTTGTTTCCTTACTTAGACTTTAAGTCATTAAAAAAAAATCTTCCAAATACGAATTTGGTTAAAGAGGTCCTTTCATCTAAAGAATTAACTATAAATAGAGGACTATTGTTTTGTTTTAGAGTATGCACTTTAACGAGATATCTATAGTAGACTACCTTGGAAATTTTCGGCCCTAACAGAGTCAACGCAAAAATCAAAAGATGTTTTGGTCTAGTTATATTCTTTATTTTCTTTTGGTTGTTCGTTGGAGGTTCATATTTATTATTTTGGTCCTTTTTCTTGGATAGTTCAGTGCAGCATATGTCCATTCATTGAAACCTTGATCAATCTTTCATCTTAAGAGTTTCAAAAGTCACCTTAAGAGTGAAAGTGTGAACAAGAAATAAAAGGAGCATGCATTATGGGTCTAAGGTTATTTCATTTTGTTTCAAGTCTTGTCTTGGCATGAATTTATACACAAAATACAATGAGGAAGTAAAATCATGTCCTAACTTCTATAAAGCTTAGACATTCCACCTTGTGGCCTCTCAAAACTCGTATAGTGTCAGATCTTCTTCTCACTTTGTGGCAGCAAATGATTAATGAAGGACTTTAAGCAACATTTATACCCTTCTTTTGGTATAGCACACCAGTCAAAAGGAGATTAAGGTTTTTAACTTCTAACTGCATTAATGATTTAGCTTCGACCTATAGGAAATTGGTTGAACTGAATTGCAATCCATTCAAGACAATGAAACAAGTTTGAATACAAGTTTATTTGGTTGGAATTTGTCTTCTAGCATAGACCATTTTTTAGTTGAGATTGGAGTTTATTTTGGGATGTGTTAATATAGTGACAAGGGTTGGTTAGGAAGCAGGTTAAGACAATGTAGTGTATAAACATTGTTTTGAAAATAGTGCATATACTTACAACAACAATTTTTGTATTATAAATTTTGTAGATAAGCATTTGATTTTCTAGTTAGGGCTAGTAAGTTCTATTCTAGAGTGTTTGTTGTGTTAAGTTGTGTCAAGTCTACCTTTTGGGATTTTCCTTGCTAACATTGAGTATTTGGGTAGTAATTATTTTATTGATTCTTGTATAGGGTAGCAAGTAAAGTGATTTGTCAATACCAAGCCTATTATTAAGTTTGTCAAGAAATTTGCATGGTCTATTTCTAGACAAATCAAGCATCTTTATATTATAGACTGTGTAAGGACAGCATCAAAGGCACAAGCTACTACAGGTATGTATCATTTTTGTTGATTAGTATGTCTTCTATATTTATTACAAATTTTTGATTTTTTTGTTATACTAACAAGTGTATTGTAGGTAGAGGTAAGTGTCATTTTTGTTATATCTTTTGGATTGGGTCTCATCTTGGAAATATTTGTGTGCAGGTGGAAGAAGACTCAAGGGCATATAATAACTTTAAGTGACAACCAATAATCATTCATAATCATGAATTGAATCCAGCCTTACATCAAGGAAATTTCTTGGAGACAAAGTAGTCATTCTTGTTACATCATCAATAGTTGTCCTATGTATTGAGAAGCATTGTAAAAATTCAAGAGTCAAATCATTGTAACTGGGAAATTATCCCTCATATGGAAGCCCATATTTTTTAAAGAGTTAAGTTTCCTAAGAGTTGTAAAAAGTAATTGTTGGTGAGAGTCAATTTTATTTTCAGTGTTTATCAGGATAAGGGTATGGTCCTAGTGTTGTCTGTCATTTATTGAAAATCATTGTAATGTGGATCATTGTCCCTAGTATAGGAATCCATACTTTTATTTATTTTGTGTCTATAGGGTGGTAGGGTGGTGCTAGGTAGGTTATTGAAGTCACCTACAGGTTGGGCCTATAAAAACTTCAGGGTGGTAGGGAGGTGCAAGGGTGAGTTGTGGCTCACTTGGGTGTTGTGGCATTCATTCAATTGATTGTTCATAAAACCAGGGTGTTGGGGTTTCCTTCGAGTGGGAACTGGAGAAGAAGGCTTTTCTAAAGTTCTAAGAAATTGTATCTTTCTTTTCAATTGGGGTTGAAGATTAAAGAACTTATTAGCGAAGTGTTTGGAGTTTTTTGACCCAAAGGGGGTTTTCCACCTAAAAATCTTGTGCCTACTATCTCTGTTTTGCATTATTGTTTACTACTCTTACTGAACAATAATAATAATAACTAAATATTAACTAATGCTCTGAAAAAAAATTAATAAAGTGCTAATTGTAAGAAATGTTGATTCACCCCCACCCCCTTAGTATTGAAAACAATTGCAAGCAAAGCTTAGTTCCTTCAGTAGCAATTTAACAATTGGAATGAGATCATGGAGTACACCAAGAATAGATTTCCTCTATTTAATGGAGATAACTATGCACTATGGAGCGGAAGGATGCAGGTTCATTTACTTACACAAGGATATGAGGTTTGGAAAATATTTGAACATGGCTATAAAGCAACAACAAATGCCAATGAAAAGGATATTATTATAAGTGGACTCATTCAATATGTCTATGTTAAGGTATTGGGTTGTAAAATAGCTAAGGAAATATGCGACAAGCTTCAAAACATATATGCAGGAGACTCGAAGGTCAAGGAAGCAAAACTTCAAATTTATAGAGCTCAATTTGAGAAACTAAGGCTGAAAGAAGATGAGAACATTGGAGCTTAATTTCAAAGTGTAGGTGAAATAAAAAAATTCCTTGGAAGGTTTAGAAGAACCATTTGACAAAAATATCATTGTTTGGAAATTCCTCATAACTCTTCCAGCAAGATTTAATCCAAAGGTTTTTGTCTTAGAAGATAGATCATATTTAAGCAACTTGAGTATGTCCGAACTACATGGGATAATTACAGCGTATGAAATGAGGATTAAAGAGGAAGATGGTTCTTTTAATATAGAAACAGCAATTATAGCATCCAAGAAGATCGAGAAGGGAAAATAGGTATCCAAACCTAGATCTAGTTGTTACAAAGAGGAAGAAGAAGAAGAATAACTTTCAGTTGAAGAATTTGCATAGAGTACGAGGAAGATGAAAAGAGGAATAGGTAACTACAAAGGAAAACTTCCATTATTATGTTCTGACTGTGGTGAGATTGATCATTTTGTTGATAAGTGCCCTCATAAGAATAAATCATTTACAAAATGAAAGAAGGGTCAAAGAAATTTCAACAAGCAAGGTAAGAGGAAAGGGTCTAAGAAAAAATTCCTCTCCAAGGAATATAGTTCCTCATTTGAAGAAGAAAGTGACCGTGATGAAGAAAACAAAGCAAGAGTATTATTTATGGCTAAGCATAACAACAAGGAAGCCCCTGACAAATAAGAAGATGAAGAAGAAGAAATGACTAAAATCGAATTTCAAAACAAAGTTGTTGGAGTTATAAAAGAACTGAAACAAGAAAGGAAAAATATTAATTCTCTGGGAGTCGAATTGAAGGAGGTAAAAGAACACGCCAAGAACCTCAACAAAAGGAATGAATAAATTCAGAGTAAAGTTATAAGAAGCCAAAATAATTGAAGAACCACTCAGGAACGATTTAAAAGAAAGCAAAGAGGCAAGGGAAGAACTAGAATTTGAAATAGTCTCTCTATGAAAGGAAGCAAAAAGGAAGTAGAAAGGGGAAATGTCCAACGGAAGCTTGCAAGTATATCTAGATCATTGGATTAGTTCATGAGTGGCCAAAGGAAAAATCAAAATGAAGGACAAAAAAAAAATTAAAAATGACACAACTCCAAGAAGTAATCAAGAGACAGATCATCCTCCAAGAAGGAATGCATACAGAAGACCATTTAGAAAGGATAACTCATTTAGATACGCAAACTCGTTTAATGGTTATTGTTTTTCATATGCTAACTTTGGACATATGGCTACGGATTATCAAACTTATAATAGGTACAATTATCAAAGATATTATCAATGGAATTAAAACCCTAGAAATAGGTATCATATAAGCAAGTTTGTAGGATATAAATACAAGTTTCACCATGACTTTGATAGAAGGAATTTTATGTCATATGAATGTTACAAATGCCAAAACTATGGGCACATAGATCTATATTTCATATATAGGATGGAATCCTCCATGCATGACAACCCTAACATCAAGTATAGGAAAGGACAACAAATGTAAGAAGATCAAGAAAATGAGAAAGTTTCAGCTGTAATGCTTTCAGGATTTGTAAAGGCAAAAGATCTTGAGGTAGCATCAAGTGCATTAGATAATGACAAGGTTCAATATGATCTAACCAAAGAACTGGGTGGTATATTATTTTAAAGAATCTAGCATGATGACTCCCTAAATATTGTAGAGGGGGAGTCTAAGCAGCGACAGTGGCACGTATGAAGATCAATCATTGATAGGTTCACATAAAGGAATATTATGGATAGTTTTATTAGCAAGAAAAGTTGATTCATATCGATAGATAGAATCAATAGTAAAAATTCATATGAAGCATAGTATGTCAAGAAAGCATTAAGAAAAAGAATTTCGAAGCTCACAAGTTGCAAGAAAAGTTGGATGATCTATTTATACAGACCAGATGTGATGTAGGCAGTTAGGAAAGTTGCAAAATTCCAAGAAGCACCAAAGGAATCCCATGTCATTGTGGTAAAATGGATTTTTAGATATCTTAAGGGAACAACAAAATATGGACTATGGTATCCTAAAGGAAATGAGCTAACCATTAAAGCTTATACCAATGCATATTGGGCAGGAAGTATTGATGATTGTAAGAGCACTAGTAGAGTAGCCTTCTATCTAGGTGGTTGTCTTGTTTCATGGTTAAGAAAGATGTAATATTCAATCTCATTATCCATAGTGGAAGAATAATACATAGCAGAAGCAGCTTGTTGTACCCAAGTCATCTGGATGAAACAAACCTTGCATGATCTTAAAGTGAAGTTTGAGGTGCTCATTCCAATCTTCTGTGATAACACAAATGCCATTAGTATCTCTAAGAATCATGTGATGCATTCAAAAATGAAACACGTTCTGATCAAGTGCCATTCTGTTAGAGAACAGGTTGCTGATAAAAACAACAAAGTTGAATACACTAGGACGAAAGAACAAATCGTTGACATCTTTACCAAACCTTTACTGAGTGAGGCATTTGAGTATCTTAGCCAAAAAGGATTGGGATTCTCCCAACTTCCCATTAGACTATTATTTTATCTAGTCAAGTAGAAAGGGAGATTTAAGGCAGGTCTCAGGTCTATAGGACAGGCAGGTTGTGAGGGGGAGTTACCCTTGGCCATTGATGTCAAAGGGAGAGAGAAAATTTAGGAAGGTTAGTAGTATAATATCAGGGGGAGTTATGATCACGAGGGGGAACTTTTGTTTCCATCAATCCCAAAGCAAGATATTTTTGATATGTGGTTGTCATTGATGTCAACCCAAGCAACACCAAGAGCTACCCAATTTTTTGTCGGCAAAATTGGCATGGAAATTTGTGTTTTATTGTCTCCTAATCAATCTAGTTAGATTTTACCTAAACATATATTTCTGTTGATATATGGTACGCCACGTGGTTCCTCCTGTTTTGAGATCAAATTGAGTATGAAATTGAAGGCCCATTTTTGTGGGCTAAAACCCCAAGGGTTAGTGACATGACACCTCCTCCTACGGTTGTCAATATATGACATTATTTATAACTGTAATCTCACCATGTATAAGTTACATAACTTGAAGAACCAAATACAATAAACCAATCATTGACATCAGAACTAGATAGGAACATATGTACTAAGCCAACCACTGATTTTAAATTTCTAGTGGAATTAAAAATATTTCTAGACAAATATTAAATAGGGTTCTTAAGGGCCCAATTCCATAACCATAAAGGCAATACTATTTTTCTTATAATTTAAGATAACAAATTAATAGTTACTATTAAAAGAAAATTATTCTAAAAAGAATCTTAAGCTTCCTCCCCTCCCATCCATCCAACATTCCTCAAATGAATTTTTCTTTTCAAATAACACTATCAAATACATACAATGAAAGCCTAGTCATTTCCTTACTTGGACCTTAAGTCATTTAAAAAAAAATCCTCCAAATATGCATTATGTTAAAGATGCCCTTTCATCTAAATACTTAACTATAAATAGAGGATTATTGCCTTGTTTTACAATATGCACTTTAATGAGATATCTATATTAGACTACCTCTGAAATTTTTGGCCCTAACAGAGTCAACGCAAAGATCAGAAGAGGTTAGGTTTGGTTATTTTCTTTCTTTTCTTTGGGTTGTTCGTTGCAAGTTCATCTCTGTTATTTTGGTCCTTTTCCTTGGACAATTTAGTGAAGTGTATGTCCATTCATTGAAATCTTGATCAAGCTTGCATCTCAAGAATTTCAAACGTCACCTTAAGAGCAAAACTTTGAACAAGGAATAAAAGGAGAATACATTATGGGTCTAGGGTTAATTAATTTTGGTTTAAGACTTGTCTTGGCATGAATTTATACACAAAAGACAGCGAAGAAGTAAAAGCATGTCCTGACTACTATAAATCTTAGACATTCCACCTTGCAACCTCGTGAATCTCGTAAAGTGTAGGATTGTCATCTCACTTTGTGGAAGTAAAGCATTAATCAAGGATTTTAAGCACCATGTATACCCTTATTTTGGTACAACACACCAATCAAAAGGGGAGTGAGGTTTTTAACTCGTAACTGCATTAATGATTTAGCTTCGACCTGTAGGAAATTGGTTGAACCGAATTTCAATCCATTCAGGACATAGAAACAGGTTTGAAGACAAATTTCTTTGGTTGGAATTTATCTTCTATAATAGGATATTTGTCTTTTAGTTGATGCTAGACTTTTATTTTGGGATCTATTATTACAGTGACAAGGGTTGGTTAGGCAGCAGGTTAAGACCCTGTAGTGTATAACATTGTGTTGAAAACAGTGTATATATTTATAGCAACAATTTGTGTATTATATGTTCTGTATATAAGCATCCAATTTGCTAGTTAGGGTTAGTAAGTTATGTTATAGAGTGTTTGTTGAGTTAAGTTGTGTCAAGTCTAGCTTTTGGGATCTGCCTTGCCAACATTGAGGATTTCGGTAGTAATTCTTGTATTGGGTCTTGTATAGAGCAGCAGGTAAAGTGGTTTTTCAATACTAAGCTTGTTGTTAAGTTTGTCAATAACTTTGCATGGTCTAGTTCAATACAAGTCAAACATATTTATTTTCTAGATTGTGTAAGGACAATATCAAAGGCATAAGCTACTACAGGTATGTATCATTTTTGTTGATTAATATGTCTTCTATATTTATTACAAATGTTTGAATGTTTTTTTATTGTATAATTTCCTGTAGATACACAAGCTCATGTAATTTACTAAAGAACAGGACAAGAATATACTTCTACTTTCAACCAGCGGAAGCCAATAGATCGATGAAAACAATATGAACAAGAAGAAGACAAATCAATGGCACATAACATAATAAGTTTTCCTAGGGAAATCCATAGCTCAAAACCGTGCCTATATGTATTGCATTAATTAGAAATATGAGTGAATATACAAAGCTTGTTCTCACAAGAACAAGTCTGCACAAGTATGCTCAACTCTCTGCCTCACAAGCCTGTTATTAGCCAACACTTAGCCAATTTCCACTACCTGCCAAGCCCCTATTTCCTTGAGAAATTCCTAGGATGAATAGCCTATATTTAAAGTGAATTCATGCTTCCAAAATTGTGCAATCCTAATTAGGTCCTCTTCCTAATTTCATGCATGATATTTACAACTTAGTAAATCATACAACTGATAGTACATTGTCCCCGCACTCTATTCTCAATTGGGTCTTTCTCAGAACTGACATGCATGAGTTTCTAATGAGTGAATCTTCAGTTACCTGGAGTAGAACTTGTGGATGCACCAGTGCACTAACTCACTGCTAATCCTCTACTAGTTCAACAAACAGTTAGAACTAGTTTAATTGACTATAACTCGGCAAATTGAGTTATCTAATTACAAGTCATTCTAAACTCATACTGGACACATAAAATTTAGGTAGAACATATACATGACTTCCAAAAGACTTCCAACTCGAAATTCCTAAGCTAATTAAGTAAACTTAATTAACTATTTACAAGTTGCTATGAGAATAGAATTCTATTTTAATTCTAAGTTTAAATTCAAGGACAAATTTAAACCGGAATTTCTTGTTTCCATTTCTCAACACTCCCTCTCAACAAGAAGGGATTATCTTCTACCCCGAACCTATCTTTGTGAAACTTGAATTTAAATATTGACAATGCCTTTGTCAAAATGTCAGCATCTTACTCCTCCGTGGGAATGTACTCTAACAACATGATCCACCTCAATACACAATCTCTAAGATGATGATATCAGATATCAATATGCTTGGACCGATCATGAAAAATTGGGTTTTCAGGGAGTTTTATACAACTCTAATTATCTTAGTAAACCATAGTTGGGTCCATATTCTGACCAAACAAACCAACTAGGATCTTCCTCATCCAAATGGCCTCACTATGCTGCCTAACTCGCAGCCATGTGCTCTACCTCTGCCGAACTAAGTGCAACCGATCTTTGTTTCATGTTGTACCAAGAAATTGTTGCCGACCCAATACTTAAAATCCCTCTAATGTGATTTTTTGGTCGGATGGATTCCCTACCTAATTTGCATCAGTGAAACCTCGAAGTTTCACTCCCTCTGTATGTTTGTACCATAATCCTTACTTAGTAGTGCCCCTGAGGTATCTCAATACATGCTTTGTCACCTTCCAATACAACTTGGTGGTCCTAACCATTGCTTGACTTAGATGGTTAAATACATAGCATAAATTTGATCATGTGTTCACCAAGTACATGATTAAACCCACAAGATGCCTATAAATAGTAGCTTCCACTACCTCTCCCAAAGTAGCATCCTCCTTCCTCCAATTACCAGCTAGAGGAGTCTCCATAGGCTTGCAACTCTCCATGTGGAACCTCCTGAGTATCTCATTGGCATACTTTCCTTGAGACACAAATAGCGCCCCATCACCCTACCATACTTCCATTCCCAAAAAGTAATGTATGAGCCCCAAGTCCTTCATCTCAAACTCTCTTGCAAGGTCCTCCTTGCAAGATTTGATCAACTAACCATCCCCTATCAGTATGAGATCATCAACATAAAGGACAATGATCAATAGTTTACCTTCCACCACTATGTGGTACAGGTTCGCATCTACTTCACTTTTCGTGAAGCCCAACCCAGTGAAGTAGTTGTCTATCCTAGTGTACCAAGCACAAGGTGCTTGCTTCAGCCCATATAATGCTCTCTTGAGCTGGCACGCATGCAACTCATGGTCGAAGTTTTCAAAACCTTCATGCTACTCTATGTACACCTCTTCCTCAATCGTTCCATTAAGGAAGGTTGTATTTACATCCATCTGATGTATCTTCGACCCCATTTGCGCTGATAGTGCCAATATAGATCTGATCGAAGATTACCTTGCAACATGAGAAAAGGTCTCATCATAGTCAATCCCCTCTACCTGTGAAAAGCCACGGGCCACAAATCTAGACTTATGCTTCTCCACACTACCATCTGAAGCTTTCTTTACCTTCTAAATCCAATGGAAGCTCACCACGGACTTATCCTCTGGTATCGGGACCACATCCCAAACACTATTACGAACTATGGAGTCATACTCCTCCACCATAGAATCAACCCAAATCAACTGTTGCACTACTTCCTCAAAGGAAGATAACTCTGTCACAACGCATCCTCTCATACGAGACATGTATCTAATGTACATGTCAGGTGACCTCCTCTATCTGTGTTGTTATGTGGGTGCTCCCACATTCTCTCTAGCATCAAACAACAATTTATCTGCCTCTCTGGTGTGCTTTCTCCCATCTCTGGAAGAATCTGCCTTAGTGGATGTCTCCACTCCCGCATCCTTTGCATGTGGTTGCTCAACATCAATCTGAGGCTCCTTAGCCTTAGGATCTAAAAACTCCTCAACTGCATGTATCTCAATCTCCCTCTCAAAGGAAACTCGCATGGACTTCTCCTCATCGAATCTGACATCCCTGCGAACCATTGTCATCCTGCAGGTCGGAAAGTACACCCAATAGTTGTGAGGTGTATCAGTGTACCCCACAAATATCCCCAACTCTATTGTCACCTCAAGCTTATTCCGTGCATCTTCGGTCACATGGAAATATACTAATGACCCAAAAATTCTAAAGTGACCAACATCTGGCCTCTTACCGGAATAAGCCTACTCTGGTGTATTCATCCCAAGTATCCTATGTGGGCTATGGTTCTGAACATAAACAATTGTGTTGCATGCCTTAACCCGCCCTGATCATGCAACATCACCCTCGTTTCCCCTACTATTCTTTTGTTCTTCCTCTCGGCCACCCCATTCTGCTAATGGTTATGGAGTGTCGACAAGTCCCGTTTAATCCCTTTCACTGCACGGAAGTTCTTAAATTTATTTGAGACATACACACCACTGTTATCACTCTATGAAAATTTAACATTCTTTCCCGACTCTTTCTCCACCAATGCTTTAAACTCACAAAACTTTGTGAAGGTTTGATCCTTTTTTTACATGAAAAATATCCAGCATTTTCGAGAAAAGTCATCAACAAATATAACATAATACTTGTGTTTGGCCGTGGATGTTGTTAAGAATGGTCGACACACATATTAATGGGCTCACTCTAGAATAGCCTCTTCTCGACTATCTCTTTTGTGAAAGGAAGACTTGGTGTATTTACGCAAAGTACACCCCTTGCATGTATCAACTTGCTCTAGTGTACCATTGGGAAAATATGTGGAGATTTGTTACATGATTTTCAAAGCCCCATGATGCAAGTGACCCAATCGTCTGTGCCATAACTCACCAACGTCTCAGATCTGTACCATCTCTACTTTTGTGCTCAAAGAAACACAATCCTATACCTCCAGCTTATAGAGATTCTTCACCTCAATCCCTATCTTCTTTACTTGACCCATGGCTATGTGTCGAAGGAACACCTTTCCTTTCAAGAAGATTACATCATAGCCTCTATCCTCAAGCATGGAAATGGATACCAAGTTATTCTTCAGCCCAGGAATATACATAACATTCTTCAAGGTGAGTGGAGCCCCATGCTCCCTCTGAAAAGTAATTGTGCCCAATCTAGTAGTATTATACCTCCCATCATCACCCATCTCAATATGCATTTGGACATCTTTCTCCTCCATGTCACTGAATAACTCCTTGTCGAAGGTCATGTGGAATGAAGCTCCATTATCTAAGTACGATACACTTCCCATCATTGATGACACCATGCATGCAATGAGGGAAAATTCCAATTCAAATTGAGAGGCCAAATCCTCACCCACCACTCATCCTGAGCACTTCTTCTTGGACTTTTTGAGTGGACAATTTGTAGCAAAATTTCCCAGCTCGTGACAATGAAAGCACTTAACTTTTTTCATGTCTTTCTTCTTACCTCCATGGAAAGAATCTAATTTGGAATTGGAAGCTTTCCCTTTCCCCTTCTTTGGCTTAATCGTTAATGCACAGTTCTCTTCATCATCAGTATTTGATGAAGATCCATCCCTGGTGTTCCTCCTGATCTCCTCCTGCATCAAATCCGAACACAGTCGTTCCCAATCTGGTAGCTTCTCCTAACCATTGACAAAGTCCTGATAACTATGCCAACTCTTTGGGAGTCCCAGAAGAGAAAGACTCACCATATCATCCTCAGCAACCATGATTCCAACACTTCCAATTTCATCACAACATTGAGCAAACTTGGTCAAGTATTTTGGAATAGACTCACCTTTCTCTATTTTGATTTTTCGAAGTTTGTCCTTTAGTGCCAATTTCCTTTGGTCACAGTTTTTCTGATACAATTTCGCCAATGCTTTCCACATAGCATACAGCGTTTCCTTTCCATGGAGACTCGAGACAATGTGGTCTTGAACTCCCTTAAGGATTATCTACCTCACCTTCGCCACACACTTCTTCCATTCAGCCAGATTATGTGCATCCGATGTTGTTGGCTTAGGAATGTCTTGATCAACGAATTCCTTCAAGCCATTATTCTCCAACACAACCTCCATTATGTCCCTCTAGGATATATAATTCGAGTTGCCTTCCAAGGCATACTCTAGCCGCATACTATAGAACACCATCTGAAGTATGTATTGCAAATTTGAATTTCATTTGTAACCCAAAACCCAAAAATTTGAAATCTCCTCTAGTATATTGAATTATTCTCTGATACCATGTAGAATTTCTTGTAGATTCACCAGCTCTGCAATTTACTAAAGCATAGGACAAGAATCTACTTCTACTTTCAACCAGCGGAAGCTAATAGATCAATAAAAACAATATGAACAAGAAGAAGACAAATCAAAGGCACATAAGACAAAAATTTTTCTTGGGGAAAGCCACAGCACAAAACCCCACCTATCTGTATTGCATTAATCAGAAATATGAATGAAGATATAAAGCTTGTTCTCACAAGAACAATTCCGCACACGTATGCCCAACTCTCTGCCTCACAAGCCTGTTGATAGCCAACACTTAGCCAATTTCCAATGCTTTTCAAGCCCCTATTTCCTTGCGCAATTCCTAGGATTAATAGCTCGTATTTAAAGGGAATTCATGCTTCCAAAACTGTGTAATCCTAATTAGGTCCTCTTCCTGATTGCATGCATGATATTTACAACTCACTAAATCATACAATGGATAGTACATTGTCCCTGTACTCTAGTCTCAACTAAGCCTTTATCAGAACTGACATGCATGAGTTTATGATGAGTGAATCTTCAGTTATCTGGAGTATCACTTATGGATGCACCAGTGCACTAATTGACTTCTAATCCTCTACTAGTTCAACAAACATTTATAACTAGTTTAATTAACTATAACTTAGTAAACTGATTTATCTAATTACAACTCAATATAAACTCATATTGGACCCCTAAAATTTAGGGAGAACATATACATGACTTCCAAAAGACTTCCATCTCAGAATTCCTAAGCTAATTAAGTTAATTTAACTTAATTAACTATTTATAAGTTTTTATGAGAATATAATTATATTTTAATTCTCAGTTTAAATTCAAGGACAAATTTAAACTGGAATTTCTTGTTGTCATTTCTCAACAGTTATACTAACAAGAGTATTGCAGGCAGAGGTAAGTGTCATTTTTTTCTATCTTTTGGATTGGGTCTTGTCTTGAGAATCTTTGTGTGTAGGTGGAAGAAGACTCAAGGCATATAATAACTTGAAGTGAAAATTAATAAGCATTCATAATCATCTCTGAGACAGAGCAACCTTTCTTGTCACATTAGTTGTCCTATGTATTGAGAAGCATTGTAAAAATTCAAGAGTCAAATCATTGTAACTGGGCCATTATCTCTAGTACGGGAGCCCATATTTTGTAAAGAGACAAGTTTCCTAAGAGTTGTAAAAAGGCATTATTGGGGAGAGTCATCTATATTAGCAGTTTCTATCAGGATAAGGGTATGGTCCTAGTGTTGTCTGCCATTTATTGAAAATCATTCTAACATGGATCCCTGGTACAGGAATCCACACATTTATTTATTTTTTCTCTATAGGGTGGTAGAGTGGTGTTAGGAAGGTGAATGAAGTCACCTACATGTTGGGTTCTATAAACACTTCAAGCTGGTAGGGAGGTGCTAGGGTGAGTTGTGGCTCACTTGGGTCTTGATGCATCCATTGAGCTAACTGTTGATAAAACCAAGGCATTGTGACATCCTTCCAATGAGAGCTATAGAAGAAAGTTTTTCTAGATTTCTAGGAAGCTGTAGCTTTATTTTCAGTTGGGGCTGAAGATTAAAGAACTTATTAGAAAAGTGTTTGGTGGTTTTTGACCCAAAGGGGATTTTCCATCTAAAATTCTTGTGCCTACTCTCTCTGTTTTTCATTAGTGTTTACTTCTCTTATTGAACAATAATAATAATAATTGAAGATTAACCAATGATCTAAAAATTTAATAAAGTTCTAATTGTAAGAAATATTGATTCACCCCCCCCACCCTCAATATTTCGAACAATATGAACACACCAATGGGACAGACCCACTCTCACTCTCAACACAAAAGCATTTTTTTCAATTTTATTATTCACACATGGTTTAAGGTCAAACTTTAGTACTACTCATAGGGCTCAAAGATGAACTTCATTTATCATGCATAGCTCAATGAATTCCTTCTAATTATTTTACAGCTCGAGGAGAAAATTGTGTTCATTCTCTCTTAGCTCGAGGAGAAACTTCTCAAGAAGTGCAATCAACTGTAGTTCTTCCTTTAATTTCTCAGAGCTCATTTTGGCACTATGTCTTCTCCTCTAGTCGTTAATAGGACATCCAACCAATTACATAAATCATGTTGTTATTTATAGCTACTACACATTAGTACCATGGGAAATAAACTATGGTTTTACCCTTGGTATTTTTACTATGTTCACAGTATCAAACAGGACTCGGTCATGCCCGCACATTTCATTCTAACTGTCCTATAGCACAATTTGGTGCCCAGAATGCCAAATTTAATTTTGTGTCACACCCTTAACTTAATATTTGTTCCCATATAACCTTGTGTCAGAACCAGCTACTTATGCACAAAGGGGGATTAGCTTCTCTATGGTTCAAAATGCTTCGCACCCTTAACTTTAGTGTATGGGTATTATATGCTTAAGGGCCATAACCATGCCTTTCCACCAAACGCGCAAATTCTCACAAATTGGCCCCTTGGTATGAATCTTGATGATATGCCACATCATCAACTGATATCCTTTTTTTTACATGACAGTGTCTTAGTGGTGTCATGTGTCACTCAGATTTGGCCCACTTAGCCACCCAAAAAGGGTCATTTTTGGCTATCATGTGTCACTCTATCGGTGTGTCACATCATCACTCACTGCCACCTATCACTTTCCTATTGGTCCACATTGTATGATTGTTGTGTCAAGCCTCGTTGTCTTCCACTTTTCACAGTATGGAGGAGGAGCCCAAAGTACGTGTTTTTCGACCATTTTCTTTGTTAATCAAAAAGGTGTATGGGGTGCAGATTCACGTTATATGTCAGTGATGTGAATTTTTCTGTCTAGCAAAATTTGTCTAACACGACACAATTCACCAACTTCTCAACAAACATCTGTTAGAAATGTAGATCACTACTGAGAGTGGGGTGAATCAGTAGTGAAAACCCTTAAGTAATTTCAATTTCTTTTTTCCAGTCCACTGAATAGCCACACACGTCAACAACATCAGTATATTTGAATATAAAATCAGCATAAACTCAACACAAGAAAGCCATGGAAAACATTTGATCTAAAAATGGGGCACTAAAGGCTTCTTGTCAAGCTTACAAGAACCTCTCCCACTTCCAAAGCTTAAATATTCCCAAGATCTAGTGATTAACCAATTACGGAATTAAATATGCTTGAAAATAGGTGTATGTTGGTGTTTATTTTTAACGTGTTCAAATGCCTTAGTTCTGTTGTTTATGCTGATATGTAAATACATGTAACAGTAAATAATGTAGCAACAAAACAAACACACAGAACAGCAATATAATATGGAGTTCACCCAAAACTCTTGGGCTACGTCTCCTTGAGCTCTAGTCAACTCGACTAGGCTCTCTAGAATTATGGCAAAGTCCTTTTACAAGCTCCATGCTCAACTCCATTGTATTACACAGAAACAATGGGCTTAGAATGACATCTTATCCCTGGCTCTGAAGCTCTCCAGCTTTCTTGCTCTGGCTCTTGGCTCTGGCTCTCGCTTTGGCTCTCGGCTCTAGCTCTAGCTCTCGCTCTCGTTCTCGCTCTTGGCTCTGGCTTTCACTCTGGCTCTCGCTCTCGCTCTAGCTCTTGGCTCTCGTCTCTAGCTTCTCTGAGCTCTCTCTCGGCCTTTGCGTTCCTCTGTAATTCGCTTGAATTCCAAGCAATTCTTCAGCAACCTTCCAGCGACCCTTTTTAGTAACTTTCAGCTCTCTCTGGTTCTTTGCTCAACCTCCAAGCAACCCCTAAAACTCCCTCAGCTACCTGTGCTTCTCACTTTTCCTACTCTGCACTGCTACCTCGTCAATTGAGCCCTCTGGGTTCTTTGAGGCATTCTTTCGGCTCTGCGGCTTCCTGTCCGTTTCTCTGCATGTAATCATTCCTCTGTCTCTTCATCTGGCCCTCTGGCTTCTGGCTTTGTGGCTTTGCGCATTACACATGCATCATTTCTTATAAAACGCCTGCTTGCCACGTGGCACAATGATCAGGGGTTGTTACAAAGGAATTGGGCCCTTTCTTCAGGTGAAAACCCAAAAATGGAACAAAATTCCAATACACAAAGATTTACCGGAAATACACTATTGGGCGTGAAATCTGGACTTCAAACATCATGAAATCACCCCTATAAACCCTATCAAGTCCACCCTTTTATGGCTGTCGCAAGCCCACCGTTGATCTACGTGATCTCCGATCCAACGGCTGACAGCCATTTTAGGTGGCTTATGTGCGCAAAGATTACCCACCCAAAAAGGTGGTTTTCTCTCTCCTGTGCCATGCCACGTGTCGGCCAGTGTATGGATTCGGGCGGAGCCCGTCCAATACCACTTACCGCCTGAGGCTCGCCCGAAATCCCGCTTACCACAGAACTCAAACCACCCAAAGCAGTGTCTATAAACCTTTCGGGTCCGACTTTATCACAATATCGCAATCACATCGTCACATGGCTAAATGGCCAAAAACCCATTTACATGGGAAATACATTGAAAATATGATCTTTCGTATTTCAAATATTATGCAATCGGGCTTATAATTCCCATGGGGTCCTATCCTTATCGACTTATCGCAAGTCGCATGCCCAGCGACCCTTTGTATCGGGGATCACCGATCTGCCGATCTGTGATCCGCCGATTGTCAAAATCGCACCTCGCGTATCGCATCAGCGTGGGTCTATGTCCCTACTCTTCCAATCACCAATCAGTCGATCGCTTTGATGGCCGATTATCGCAATCGCATAATCGCAAGTCTGGGGTACTGGCATCGGGCGAAGGCCTACCTTCGATGCGATAAGTTGGAGGTCACAGTCGGGGGTTCCTTCTGCCTTTGTCTTAAGTCCTCCGCTTAACCCTTCTGATGCAATTTTCCTTTATAATGCCTTTAGCCCATTTTTAGAAGAAATGCCTCCTCTTTCAAAGGACAAAAGCAACCTTCTTTCTGTGGTAACTTCATCATCCAAAGTCCATTTTAGCCCATTCAAGTTGCAGTAGATTCAAAATGAGAAGATCTACACAATGGGACTATTTCCAAGAGCATCCTTGGACTTTGATTTTCCTCTGTGAGGAACACTTTAGACTTAGAAGTCTATCTTAGATCCATTTTGGATCACACCTTCCCACTAAAAGAAATTTTGGTCTCCAAAAGACTGATATACTGATTTGAACGGTAAATGAGAGTACCTCACCCTCTTCTTTTAACCTCCATAAACTTGCCTCTGCATAGTGCCTCTGAACCAAAGTCTCTTACCACTTTCCTTTCTGGATGTGTTGGTCCTCCTAGGAAGAACTGTTTTCCTCCTTGACTTCCTACAGAACTCCTACTGAGATGGTCACAGAAGGTAGTTTGAACTTCTCTGCCTTAATCATTGATCCAAGGTGGCTCAAACAAATGTGAAGTGACATTCGCTTCACAAAATTCTCATTTGTACTTGTTTGACAAGCTGTTAACAACAACAAAAATACAGACAACAACTGGATGGCCTAAAACTCTTGCTTCAACAAAAGAAACAGATCTCACATCTTGTGAACACCTCCATGTCTTACATCTGCATACAAATGATGGACTAGATACCAAGCCTAAAAAACATGCCTTTAAAACAAATGACCCTTCAAATCAAGCATGTAGAAAAAGACCATTAGGACTCTTTTTCAAAATATGAAACACTTCATCATTATCTCCATCTTGGAGACCAAGTTAACTTCTCCCAAGTCAACATTGCATCACATGCATGTCAAAGCAATCAACCCTGCAAGTTAATTACACATACATGTTCAAATACAAGGAAATCATCAACATCCCCATGTTCATGCATATCAAGCGTATGCATGCATTTCATCCTTCAACTTTCGCTTAAGTACACTGTACTTTCGTAGCTGAAATGAACGTAATGTTGCAGCAATAAAATGAGTCTCCTACTCAACTTTTCCATTGACCTTCTTGGTGAAATCCTGCAACTTGCACTCCATTAACAAAGAAATGCAAATATATGCATTAATATACATGCAATCCTAATTGTATAAGAACTCTAACCATTTCTTACCAATCCATTTCAAAGGTACTACCTTTGTCTACACATCAGCATCAACATGTGAATCATCCTGAAACACATCATCCATGGAAACTTTCTTTTCATTTCTGCCATCTTCTCTTTCCACCTTCTTCAAGTTTCATGGAAGCATTGCTAGATTCAGAGTCCAACATTTTGCAGAAAGATGTCCTTGCTTATGGCAGTAAGTGCAACACATGTGCATCCTCTTAATAGCATGATTTTCCTTGTCCAATGGACCTTTGGCTTCTTGCTTCCTTTCCTTCAAAATTTTCCTACATGTGGCCATTCTCTTCCAACATCTTTCTCTTTCACCTTTATTGCCTTCTTGAGGAGGTGAACTGAATGAAGAAGTAGCTCCCTTTGGAACATCATCAACCTCTTCAAGGTTTTCAGAGTTTCCACAACTCTCTGGTTCAAGTGTGTCCTTCTGAACACCTGCAACCTACAAATGATGTTTCAAGTTATTGCTTTCCTCCTGAATACAATCTTCACACTCTTGAAGTAGAAGACCTGCAATGCAACTCCTCCTTGGAGTTGTTTCAATGGCCTTCATGGCAGCTTTGAAACTTCTCCATAAGACTATCCATAGCCAAGACCCAAATACTTAGGCCTTTCCTCAACTATTATTGGCTCAACAATACCGTGTGCATGTTTGCCCAAGCCCTTTCCTTCATAGTCCATCAAGGACATTAGCTTGGAACCTATGCCTCTGGTATGTTTTTCAAAAGAACCAATACAAGCATTCTTAGAAGAATTTGAAGTCAAACTGGAATGGTTTACCTCTTCTTCAAGCTAATACTTGACTAAGGATTCTTTGGCAACAAAGAGCTGTGACTACAACCCATGCATCCTTTTCAGGTTCATATTTGCAATATGAAGTTGCCTCTCCATTTCCTGCAATTTGTCAGAAAGCATCTGCTTCTCTTCCTCCATGGAATTCAACTACTCTCTAAGTATGTTACTCTTCCTTCCATCCTCATACATTTCCCTCACCATATCCATCATGGTGAACAAGTCTTGCTTCTTGTCTTCATCAAAAAATCTTGTGAAGAAAGCCGAATTTGAGGACTCACTTGTAGAAGTTGTCATTATGCCAATGAACAAAAGAACTTCAAACAAGATTAATAAAGAGCTTATTTAGCAACCTTTTGCAACAAACCTCTTATGCTTCAAGGATTTCTTTGAGGTCCTTTGGGATAAGAAGAATGCCTTCAACCCTTCTTCCTTCTTGTCCTTCCTGGACTGAGCTATCAATAGCTTTCCCTTCACCTCTGCAAACTCAAACAATAGTCATTCTGCAAACAAGCATACAATCAACCTCTGACTGTTTAAACACCTTTCAGACAAGCAATCTTTGCTTTGTTAATCAAGCATTCTGATTTGATACCACTTGCTCTAGTATAATCATCTTTAAGATCACCTTCCTGAAGTAGGGGTTAATCAATCTCAGGCTCTAATACCACCTGATCTGAAAATGGGGCACTAAAGGCTTCTTGTCAAGCTTACAAGAACCTCTCCCACTTCCAAAGCTTAAATATTCCCAAGATCTAGTGATTAACCAATTGCAGAATTAAATATGCTTGAAAATAGGTGTATGCTGGTGTTTATTTTTAACGTATTAAAATGCCTTAGTTATGTGGTTTATGCTAATATGTAAATACATGTAACAATAAATAATGCAGCAACAAAACAAACACACAGAACAGCAATATAATATGGAGTTCACCCAAAACTCTTGGGCTACGTCTCCTTGAGCTTTAGTCAACTCGACTAGGCTCTCTAGGATTATGGCAAATTCATTTTACAAGCTCCACGCTCAACTCCATTGTATTACACATAAACAATGGGCTTAGAATGCCATCTTATCCCTAGCTCTAAAGCTCTCCGGCTTTCTGGCTCTGGCTCTTGCTCTAGCTCTCAGCTCTGGCTCTCGACTCTGGCTCTCGCTCTAGCTCTCGGCTCTCGCTCTCACTCTTGGCTCTCGGCTCTGGCTTCTCTGAGCTCTCTCTCGGCCTCTGCGTGCATCTGTAATTCGCTTGACTTCCAAGCAATTCTTCAGCAACCTTCCAACAACCCTTTTTAGCAACATTCAGCTCTCTCTGGGTCTTCACTCGACCTCCAAGTGACCCTTAAAGCTCCCTTAGATGCCTGCACTTCCCACTCTGCCTGCTCTGTGCTGCTACCTCGTCAATTGAGCCCTCTAGCTTCTTTGAGGCATTCTTCTAACTCTACGGCTTCCTGTCCGTTTCTTTGAGTGTAATCATTCCTTTGTCTCTTCATCTGGCCCTCCGGCTTCTGGCTCTATGGCTCTGCGCATTACAAACGCATCATTGTTTATAAAATGCCCGCTTTCCATGTGGCACAATGATCAGGGGCTGTTACAAAGGAATTGGGCCCCTTCTTCATGCGAAAACCTGAAAATGGAACAAAATTCCAATACACAGAGATTTACCGGAAATACACTATCAGGTGCAAAATCTAGACTTTAAACATCATGAAATCGCCCCTATAAACCCTATCAGGTCCGCCCTTTTATGGCTCTCGCAAGCCCACCATTGATCTGTGTGATCTCCGATCCAACAGCTGACAGCCATTTCGGGTGGCTTATGTGCACAGAGATTACCCGCCCAAAAAGGCAGTTTTCTCTCTCTTGTACCATGCCACGTGTTGGCCAGTGTATGGGTTCAGGCGGAGCCCGTCCAATACCACTTACCACCTGAGGCCCGCCCGAAATCCCGCTTACCGCGGAACTCAAACCACCCAAAGCAGCATCTATAAACCTTTCGAGTCCAGCTTTATCGCAATATCGCAATCGCATCGTCACATGGACAAATGGCCAAAAACCCATTTACACAAGAAATACATTGAAAAGCCGAATTTTCAGATTTCAAATATTATGCAATCGGGCTTATAATTCCCATTGGGTCCAGCCCTTATCGGCTTATCTCAAGTTGCATGCCCAATGGCCCTTTGTATCGAGAATCACTGATCACCCGATCGCCTATCTACCGATCCACTGATCACCGATATCGTACCTCGCGTATCGCATCGGTGAGGGTCTATGTCCCTGCTCCTCCAATCATTGATCGGTTGATCACTCCGATCGTCGATTATCGCAATCACATAATCGCAAGTCTGGGGTCCCGGCATCGAGTGAAGGCCTACTTCTGATGCGATAAGTCAGAGGTCGCAGTCGAGGGTTCCTTCTGCCTTTGCCTTAAGTCCTCTGCTTAACCCTTCCGATGCAATTTTCCTTTATAAGGCCTTTAGCCCATTTTTAGAAGAAATGCCTCCTTTTTCAAAGGACAAAGGCAACATTATTTCTGTGCTAACTTCATCATCCGAAGTCCATTTTAGCCCATTCAAGTTGCAGTAGATTCAGAATGAGAAGATCTACGCAATGGGACTATTTCCAAGAGCATCCTTGGAATTTCATTTTCCTCTGTGAGGAACACTTTAGACTTAGAAATCTATCTTAGATCCATTTTGGATCAACATCAAAGAAAGAATGCACAAATAGACACAAGTATTTCTGGTGGAAACCCTCAAGGGGAGAAAAACCACATGTTGTTGTTGCATTGCTCTAAATTTTCTATTAATAAAAGCGATATTACATTCTTTAGTTGGCCTCCACCAGCAAGGATCCACCACCCCTAAAATAATTTAGTTGGCCACCACCATCAAGGAGCCACTACCCCTGAAACAATTTATCTGGCCACCACCAACAAGGAGCCACCAACCCTAAAAAAAATTAGCTGGCCACCACTAGCAAGGAGCCACTACCCCTGAAACTCTTTAGGGCCACTTTTCATAATATTTCAAACTAGGACCCCAATCATCAAAGAAGAAATTTTTTTAGCACAAACTTAATAGATCAGTAGCAACAAATCTCCATAGAAAGTCTTCTCACTAGATCACACAATCTTTTGCAACTTCTTCTCCACTATGAATATTACTACCTACATACAATAGTGTTTGGTACTTGCACACTAAACTCATATTTTCATGTAATATACAATATGCACCTACAACCACACTTCTTCTCTCTCAAACCCCTCTCAATGGTCGCTCTATTAATCCATCCAACATTGCCTTAACAAGGTGCTCTCTTATTTATAATATTTCTCCTTGAAATTTCAACTTTAATCACCTTCTAGAAGAGGAGTTAACTTTCTCTGCCTATTAGACCATATACCATGAAGAAATACCAAAGTGTAAACCTCTATAATTCTCTGGGATGCGTATAAAACACAAAAAAATGAGTCTATACATGGTAATGTTGGTCCTCCCTTCATGAAAAGTGTTACTAGGAGTAGTGTAGGTCTAATAAAGGAAACTCGAATTACTAACACAGGTTGTCTTTAAGAAACCCTAGTTACCCTGATTTTAGTCCCTTTCTTGCATTTGATTAGCTCCAAACTTTAAGAACTTGTTCATGCAAGTCTTCAATCACCTCCTGAGCCTATAGGACGTCTGAGAACACATGTCAAGTCTCTGATAATGATGACAAAGCCTCCAAACATGTTCAATCTCCCTATGCAAGTATCAAGTCATCATCATAAGCCTTCACTTATCAATTTTCAGCTCATCTTCAAGGTATGGATATGCAACTTTGAGACATTGTTTCAAACATAGGAGACTGCATAATACACTTGTACATAGCATAGACATGATGATTACAAATATGAAACACTGCTAAGAATTAGTTGACATCAATGGAAAACAATACAATTCCAACAACCTTCGTTATCCTCAAACATCCACATCACACCAAGAACTTACACAATAAGTGATGAACCACTTCCCATCTCTCGATGTCCTTCATTAGGAGATGTGTGCCATTTCTTAACCTTTGCAAACCTTTTTACTAGAACTTCATGGCACAATGACATGGCATGTTATGTCATCACACATCCATGTGTCACTTTGTGAGTGGTTCCACATGTCACCCAGCAAAGGGCCATTTTGACACCCAAAAGTGCCAAATATGCATGCCATGTGTCACCTGCCACGTTATGTTACGCGCCAACTATCATGTCATGCCACGTGTCCCCTAGCATGTCGTCACCACACTAGCTTGTCCTTCCAACTAGTTATCATGTCACATTCCATGTCACTCATCATGTTGAGCACAGACCATAACCCTTGTGCATGTATAGATGTCAATGTAGATCTCGGTCTTTGGATTAAGTCATTTTTCATCGTTGGATCCATCGAATGCATGGACAATGTTTAACCTTCATACATGTTTCCATTTAATATCCAATCTAGGTTGCTTATTTATATGACTATGATAAATTGTAGTTGTTGAATCTTCACTAAGTCTCAATGCCTTGTGAGCTCACTTGCCATTGGTCCATATTGTCTTTTTTGCTAAGTCATTCCTAGTTAGAATCCACCTATCACAGTATGGAAGAGGGGTCCCAGACTCTGTGTTATGCAGTGAAATCCTTTTTCATTTAATATTTTCCAAAAGCATGAAATTTCATCATTCATCGATCCTGCAGAGTTCGTCACCATGAAGTCTCTCAACTATAAGGATATCAACAAAAATCTCGGTATTTATAGATTGATTCTAATCTTCTATAAGTGAAATGGAAAGGGCAATATTGGTGTGAAGGGAACTTATATGTTCTTAGGGAATTAAAAAAAACTAAGAAGGAGAGATCTCTAACATAGTCCTTTTGTGCTCGACGTGAAATTATTTATTGTCATGACAGGCTAGTTCTTTTCTCCCAGAGTCTATCAATCATGGACCTCTACCAAGTCTGCATGGAACACTCTACCTAGAACTCTGTGCTGGGATTTGAATTTTCACATCTCAGACATATCTCCATCTATCAGGATCCATCTATTGTGCCATTGAGCCATTGTTAAACTCTTCAATCACTTTATTCTACTTTTGCGGTGTGACGTATTTCAATTGACAAAATATTTTCCCATCCTATGTGTTTTGTCAATCATGGATCATGTCCAAGGAATTATCTAACCAAAACATTCATGGCACGCTATCAATTTTCACATTAAATAACACAAACATTGATGCCTCGTGCCTTCTATCTATAGGTGGAACCAAGAGGCTTTGGAACCCTACCAAGATTTAAAGTGCCATAACTCCTCATCCCTTTGGATTTTTTTAAGTTGCCACATATCATTTGAAAGGTCCTTTAGAGGGCTATCCAACTATATACTTTGCAAGACCAATTGAGTTGATCCATTATACCCAAAATTCCTTTAGATATATAGCCCCCATTTTTTTACCTTAACTAGGCAGTGACCTCTATCACTACTCTTACCAAGGCTTCATACTCACCAAGCTCTAACTCCAACTGAGCAGGAAGCACACACATCTACAGGAGGCTCAAAAATGCCAATACTAATAATCATCTCGTCCTAAGATTTTCGTCACTGAGGTTGACATCAATGCCAACATAACAATGTCAACAACATGTGGGTATATTATGCATCCTAACACTATCCCCATATGTATCAAAATGAATGATGAGGATGGATCAATGTATGTCATTATTTAATTCAATTATGAATTTAAATTTTGTGTGGATCAAATTTCAATTTATGACAATGTTTGGATCATTTTTGGGTGGTAATTTTATCCACTATAATCCAATACCTCTTAGAGGAATAGAGTTGATGAATGTTGGAGATACCTATATATTTTATTGTGAATTGCTTTCTTAATTAAGTTGGCAAGAGATGTGGCTCTAAGTTTGTTGGTTTTCATGGTTAATAATTTTTTAGGGTAAATTAATTGTATATTGTATATGTGTGTTCAAAGTAGGGTTGGTAAGGGATTCCAAAAAAATTGTAGAATTAATGGCACTAAAGCTTGTGTTTGTATTGGCTATTCAAAAGGGTGCTCAAAAATTTAGTATTTGAAGACTCCCTTGTGGTTATCAATTGGATGGCGAGTTTTTCTTCTTGCGAAAAAATTTGTTTTACATCCCACTTGTGAGGAGGTCAATTCTAGTAGGATGCATTTTTCATCTATTTCTTTCTAACACATATATAGCGAAATTAATCTTTTGGTTGATTCATTATCTAAAGAGGCACTTCATTTGAATCATGGATGTTGACAGATTTAGTAAGAATATGCTAAGTAGTGTTCCCATTAGTCATATACACCTTTCTTCTAGGTATTTTTGTTGATGTCCTTAATAGGCTATGATTTAGATTTTCAGTTCTTAGTTAGATTAAGGTTGATTTTGACAGAAAAAAACTAAATACTTAATGTCTAAGTTAATAGAAAAAGGTTTATTTTGATAGAAACTTTTTTAATATTTAATATCTAAAATTAATAGACTAAGGTTTATTTCGATAAAAACTTTTTCAATATTTAGTATCCATACTAGATATAGGAAAGAATTTCTAGGAGATACTTTAGTGACCTTTCTAGTTAATCTAGAAAAATGTAATAGTTAATCTGAAATAGCTACTATGGTATAAAAGAGAACTTACCTCTCTCTCCTCTCATTTTTCACATTTCTAGAAACGCATCTGAGCATCTACAAAATGGAAATTAATTAATGAAATTACATTTTTTATTACTCAACCGAAAATATTGTGTATGTGTTCCATAGGTTACTTTTTATTTTTCTTAATAATTTTCAAGCATTTCTTATCCTACATAGGTTTTTCAATGATAATTTTCTACATTTGAAGTCAGAGGGACAAGTTAATCTCTTCAATGGGGTCCTTTGTTGCTAGGTTTATTAATTCTATGAAGACCAAATGAATATTCACTCAGTGATCAACCTTATCGTGAGGGGAAATTCTACATTGGTGATTCTTGTGTGAAATAAAATGAGGAGTGTGGTCAAGTAAAATTATGAGTGCGGACACAAACAAATTCCTTTAGCCCGACAATGGGTCTAGCCACAACTGATACATTCTATGGAAGATTTCCTTAGGTTAGAACCAATTAAGAGGGTCTATCTCTTAGTACGCTTATCTCGTTTGATGATGTCCTTGCTTGCTCACTCCAGCTATCTCTCGCTTCCTTCTTCAAACACCTGAAACAAGTAAACAACGGCAAACAACAACCGTGATCATAAACAAATTGTAATTCAACCAACTTAACAAGTCAAGAAACATTAAGCCATGAACATGTAAGAGGACAAATCATGGAGGAAATCAATCGATAGTTGCATATATATTGAATCAAGAAGAGATTACAACCATTGCCTTGACATTTCCATTCTCCTCTGACAAGACCAGGTTCCCACACACTTCTGCTAGCATTCCATGATGGCCTCAACAATAATAGTTTTAAGGCTCTTCCCTTTAGGCTTCAACACTAAACCAAATTCAGACTTCTCCCTCACACAACTAGAGAGCTACAACTATGAATAGCTTGTTGTTTACCCCAAACTTAATTAGCACTAGCACACCAACATTAACACTACAACCCTAGCTTGTGCTTGGGAAAAATGGAGGTTTATATAGCATGAATGGATAGGAGATGGATCCCCTTCTCATGGGAGAAGGTCTTGTCTCTTGAGGTAGTTCCATAATTATAGGGGAAAGGAGCCCAAACCAACATCGTCGACCCCATCTGACCAAAACATTTACCAGATGTTTGTTACGAAGCTTCTAGAGCTAGAAGCTTTGACTCTTTATTTAAAAAAATTTCCATAAGAGGACCGCTGTGACTGGAACAAAGCTCAATCGATCCGTTCGGCACTAGGGACAGTGTTAATCCCTACATAGGAGGATAAGGGCCATTAGCGACGGTCTTGTAAACTGGGAAAACCATAAGATTTTAGGGAAATGGTGCAAAAGGGAATTGTTCTGCTCATGAAGAGGGACACAATGGGAGTTTCTTCATGAATGGAAAGCATGTAGGGTTCACTGTAGAGGTCCTGCAGGATCAAGGAACGAGGAGTACAGGTACAATGATAAAATTTTGTGTAACAGATGCACCATAAAGCGTGAAGGCAGAACTAGAGTGAGGGATGAAACGCCTTATGAATTAGTGCAAGGAACCATAGTCTGTCATCGGAAAACCTGCAAGCAAGTATAGATACATATACATAATTGAAAACTCTGTCAAATGATACATGAATCGTGGTATGGATGTAGCCATCCAGAGAATGATCATGTAAATGGATCCAGGCATGGGCACAGTCATCCGTTAAAGAGGATCATAATGAAACCAAGGTATGGTCGCAACCATCCAATAATGAGAAGGATCACATATGATAACTCATGGTATGGTCGCAGCCATCCATCTGAAAGAGACATGTATATCAACATAACCATGTCACATCACTTCGCAACCTGGACTTTTGTGATATGAGTCCAGGGTCTTGCGCTCCAACACAACCCGATCAAAGTACAAATTCTAACATGTGAATAGATGTGTTGACGTCGAACATGCTAGAAAGTCACTTGATTACCAGTCAATGATGTAAATTGTTAACAAGCATGAGAGAAACCACCAATAATGACAATGGTCCTAAAGTTACTATCAACACAATCCACGGAATGTGAATAGAGGAACTGAAGTCAAACACCCATGAAATCACTCGATTGAAAGCAAATGATGCAAACTTGTCATCGAGTGCGAAGAACTTGCCATTAGGGCATGCAAGCTCTAAGGTACTCCTGGATAATGAGTTGAAATCAACAGGAAGCGACCATGTCGAAGGACGGCCATATTATGTCCCACATCATCAACAAAAGACAAAAGGATGCAAAATGATTTTGGGTGATACAGAGAGTCAAAGGTAAGTGTAACTGCAGAAGGACAACTCTTGAACATATCAGGGACACAACTGGAAGTTTGGTAGCTTTTGGATCCATAGGATCGGTGGTCATGATGACGTGGCAGAGATTAATTTGAAGGAAAAAATGGACAGCCCAACCCAGGAAGGTCAACAATGCAAAGGAGGATATCCCAACCCGACATGAAGCAGAAAGTGTCATGTTCAAGAGTGAGCTACCGACACAACTGATTGGATTTCCAAATTTCCCCCACCATTTCTAGCAGGTACCCCAATTATTTTTAATCGCAAGCTTGAAGGGGATATCATATGCTTGCACTATAAGTTCATCCTTCATACGAATCCGACCTAGTAAGTTTAACAAGCCCTAGGAATGAGAAGCTCATGTTTGTCATGACAACGAATCCGATGTCGTTTAATAGTTTAACGAGTCTGACAAATGTGTAACTCGGTATCTTTTTCATGTTTAGAGAGTTTGAAAAAGACACATAAAATAAAACTCCACATGGTCCCTTTTCGTACGTTTGTGTCTCTCGAGCCCGAAAAGGTAGAAAAGGGTACTTGAGAGAACCGCTTGACCATTTCAGTCAAGGAGTACCTTTTCCGTAAATAGTGCCTCCCATCCCAAAAAAGGGGTAAACTTATACTGGGCGCACGACGTTTCGCATCCGTTAACGAGTTCGAAACGATAAGGGCTCGGCTATCTTTTCACTTTTAAAGGGTCATAAAGGAGCTTAAAAGAAGACCCCCCATTTTATTCTCTTTTACGAGTCAACAATCTTTTCATATGAGTTTAACGAGTCGAGAAAAGAGCTAAAACGTGACTCTTCATCATCATCAAACATCTATCACCTATCACTACGCAAAAAGGTAAAGCGCATTATCCAATTCTTGAGGAAAAATAGGTTAAAATATTTACAAACACCAAATATTTTCATGAAGAATTGAATAAAAAGGAGAAAAGTAAATATATTTTTACCATTTACCATTTTACCTCGTTGTGAAGACTTTTTACTCACTTTTGCCCTAATTGTTCCGGAGCAGATTACGGGAGATCCGGGAGGTCATTCTCTGAGCCGCCAGTTACAGGTAAGATCCAAGGCCCTGAGCTCCATTTCCATGCCTTTTATTCCTATTTTTAACCATTTTTAGGTTTTTTGAGGGAGGTTTTATCAAAAAAAATTCACCCTTGGTCTCGCCGAGGGTAATTAACATAGCCTATCGTACCGTCGGCACAACTGTTTTTAAAACGGACACATTGGCGCTTTGAATAGGGAAAAACCCTATTTCCTCACAAAACCACTGTTAAAACTTGAAATTTATGGGCCAAGCATGATTGTTGACTCAAATCTATGGCTTTTGCAGGAAAGAATCACTAAAAATGGTGGACTGGAAAGAACGAGAACATGAGGATGTGGACACCCAGACACTGAATGATCCAAATTTCCTAGAAGCTTTGAGGGCTTGTGGGCTCCTCAAATTCTTTCTCACACCAGGGATGCGGGCCCAACCTGAGTTGCTTTGGTACCTAATTAGTCTTTGGGACATAAATCGGGAAATATTTGTCATTGGTGACCAGGAGCTAGAGTTAGAAACTTCAGATATATATTTCATCACAAGACTGTCCCGAAGAGGGGAACCAGTCAACTTGTACGGGCCACGACCAATTGGGGCAAGCATATCCACATTGCTTGTTGAACATTTCCCTGAGGCCCTCAAATCCAAGAGTGGGAAGATTGAGATTTCCACTGTTCAGGATCTGACACTGAGAGTGCTACTGTTGACTATCAACAGAGTGGCGGGGTCCCAGGCAGTACATAAGACCAACAAGTCAAAGTTCATGTACGCTATTGACTGCACAGCACCTACAATCTTCAACTGGGCAGAGGCCATGAAGATCAACATAAAGAACCAGCTTACCAAAGCTAAGGCGATGAATCCGAAGCAATTTTTCTTCGGATCTATACTAGTGACTTTTTTCTTGGAATGGGTGCCACTATTCCAGTAAAAGTTGACTGAGATAGAACCTCCCATGCCATGCGACCCGCAAATGGTCGGTTGGAGTCGTTTGATGCCCAGGATCACTGGGGGCCAGCACATATCGTACAGACCTGCATTATTTTCATGGCTACGACGACAGAAGATCGTCGTGGAGGACTAGCCATATAGTGGCACCGACTTCTGTGGAGATACAGACATGCCGCTACCAGATGGAGAGGATTTTGACTATGAAGGTAAAAAATAGATTTGAAGATTTTGCTATTTTTTAATTGTTTTTGGCATATATGTGTTTATAACATTTCTTTTGTTAATGCAAATGTTGGACAAGAGTGCCCGGCTAAGATGTCCCCAATAGCCAGGTGCATCGCCCGCCTAATTGATGTTGTCGCTCCTTATCAGGAGGGGAGTGACAACGAGGAGGAGATCGCGACGAACCTTGAGGGGTTGACTCGTGGTATCCCAGAGTATGCTCAGGTGGGAGAAATTCCTTGCCAGTACCAAAGACACATGGTGGGAGTGTCGGATCAGATCCATTGATTGCTGACTCGTGTTGCACAAGCCGTGTCATGCTACCACGATCACTATGTTGATTAGTTCCTAGGTCTAGCACTTACATTTTTTTAGGCCTGTGTGCCACGAATATATGAGGCCTGCGAGCCGCTGATGTTATTGTGGACACACATATTATTTTTTGGGTTTTGATGTATCAAACATTATCACCATATATATATATATATATATATATATATATATATATATATATATATATATATATATATCTATATATATATATATATATATATATATAGATATATATATATATATATATATATATATATATATATATATATATATATATATATATCTATATATCTATATATATATATATATATATATATATATGTTGTATTTTCTTGCTTACTATGGTACAAATCGTTTGTTTTATCTTTTCACATGTTTCGTAAATGTCTATCCAACACATAATTTGCTAATGCATCTGTCAATGTATTCATGCATCTAGGAATATGGTGATATATAATATAATCCAAATGTCTTTGCAGTAGACAAATACGAAGATACATTCTCAATATTTGAGGGTTTCTGACGGAATATTGCCCGTTGAGTTGAAGGACGACAAGTTGTGAATCCAGGCAGACAACCAACTCTCGAATGTCAGGAGCAATAGCTTCTAACAATAGTTCGATGACTGCACTGTATTCAGCAATGTTGTTAGTTGTATGACCTAAACAGATACCTTGAAGGTCAATCAACTCACCGTTAGGTTCATAAATAGCCCATGCCGCAGATGATAGGTTCCGGGTACTACGGAAAGCACCATCAGCAAAACCGATGTGAGGAGTCATAGAGATCTGCAAAGCAATGAAAGCATAGTAAACAGGAAAGTTGTTTGAAAACTAACACACCAAACCACACTGCACAAAAATGAATAACACACTAATATACACAAGTGACCATGCAAGATGACATAAGCATAGTACTTCTTGAGGTAAATCCCGTTTCTGGGCTTATCCAGAGGATTTATTTCATAATAAATAAGCTAATAGGCCCCTTTCTGCAAAACGTATTTCACAATGTAGGGCCCATGCCACATGGGTTCGAACTTGCCTGCCCCCAGCTTATCATTAGCTTGGTCGTATAATAAGACCAAATCACCCTCAGAGAACACGTGAGGGGAGACCGACTAATCGAAATGGGACTTGACCCATTACTTTGTACGTCGATAACCAATGCAGGGAGACGACGAGTCTCATCCAGTTGTTCTAAATATAAGAGGCATTCCTCCTGAGGTGATGTTTCAAGGAGAAGTTCAACAGCTAACTTGAGTGAAGGAATCTCGCATTCGATCGCAATGTTGCTTCCAGACCGTAGACTAGCTGGAATGGTGTGAAACCAGTTGCGTCTTTGGTCGAGGTTCGGTAAGCCCACAGAGCTGAAAAGAGCATGAGATGCCAATTTGACTTGTGCATCCCAATAGTACGCTAAAGCATTGTAACAAAAACCTTATTCATGTCTTCAACTTGGCCATTGGCTTGAGGGTAATATGCGGTCGAGCCAGCATGGCACAAGCCCAGTGCGGATGTCAGCTCAGCTATCATGTAATCTCTAAAATGGGAGCCATGGTCTGTGACAATGGCTTGAGGTACGCTGAACCTGGAAATAACATGGTTGAAAAGGAATTGAGTCGTCGTCTTACCATCTACAAAGTATGTAGGCATCACTTTGGCCCATTTGGTGAAATAATCCACAGCAACGATAATAGAGCCATGCCCCTGGCTAAACAAGGGTTACATGTCATATAATCGATGCCCCATTTGGAAAAAGGACCAACAATAATGACGGGGTGTAGGTGAGCGGGTGGGGCATGCATCTTGTGTTGGTAAATTTGGCATTCATGGCACTTGCGAACAGCAAGGATACAGTCCTTAAAAATGGATGGCCATAAATAACCAGTACGAAGGATTTTTTGAGTGGTAGCATAGCCAGACATATGACCACCACATGCCCTGGAGTGGCAGTCATTGAGAACTCTTTCAGCTTCCTCGATCGTAAGGCATCGGCGAAGAACTGAATCAACACTGACACAGTATAAAGTATTGCCAATAATACGGTAGGGTTGGAAGTGATGTCGAATCCTTCAATGATCATTCTTAGTCAATGCGGACCGAAACATCGACGTCTAGAGATACACGATGATATCACTATACCACGGATCAAGGGTGCTAATCAGGAAGAGAATCTCGTCTGGAAGCTCTTCATCTACACCAGTAGGGAGAGACTTAGAAGGAAGGGAACAAATCAATTCGGTGTAAACGAGTGACTTCCTAGACTTGCCAGTAGTAAATACCAAATCAAATTCTTACAGTATCACGATCCATTTAGAATATTTGCCCCCCCAGCAACTGACAAGTTAGGATGTAGGTAATGAGGTTGCATTCAGATATCATCGTAGTCATGTGTAAGAGGATGTAGTGACGAAAGCGTTGAACAGCCTGGACGGCAGCCAAAGCCAACTTCTCGACATGGACATAACGCATTTCAGTGTCAAGGAGATTACGACTAACGTAGTAGATAACATGTTCGTTGCCTTCGTCGTTGTCTTGGACCAATACCATAGCAATGGTACTAGGGGCCGCGGCTAGGTAAAGGAAGTAATCTCGATAATAATCCAGGGGATGAAACAGAGGAGCATTTACAAGGATGACCTTGAGATCATCGAAATATTTTTGGGCCACCTCATCCCATACAAAGGGCATTCCTTGTTTTAGAAACCGGGTAAATCCTGTAGCTAGCCCAGCATAATTAGGTATAAAATGATGGAGAAAATTTTCCTTTCCTTGTAGGCTTTGGAGTTGGTGTAATGAAGATGGAGGGGGTAAATTTACAATGGCCTCAACTTTAAGCGAATCAAGGTGAAAACCATCCTTGGAAATGATAAAGCCTAGGATTCGTCTGGATCCTATGCAGAAAACATATTTATGCGGGTTTAACCGAATGTTGTAGTGTCTACAATGCAGAAAAATATGTCGAAGATGGTCAGGGTGATCTTGGCACTTACAAGAATGAGCAGGAAGGTCATCCAAGTAAGTCTGGAAAATGTTGCGAATATCATGAAACGCATAGGACATTACCCGCTGAAACGTAGCTCTAGCATTTTTGAGGCCGAAAGGGAGCTTTTTGTATGCGAACGTACCCCATGGACAGATAAAAGCCATTTTTTCTTGATCGCTCGATGCAATGTTGATCTGGTTCTAACCAGAAAAACTGTCCATAAAGGAAAAGACCTTGCTCCCGACACATTCATCAAAGATTTAATCAATGAAGGGAGTAGGATAGTTATCTTTAGGACAAGCACGATTTAGATCTTGATAATCAATGCAAACACAGATCGTGCCTTGTTTTTTGTCACTGGGACAATATTGGACACCCAATCTATGAGAGGGATGGTGTTGAGCCTCAAAATTACTCTTTCCCTCGCAACTCTTCTCATTCCTTTTCCTTTTTTTTCCATAAGAAAGATGCATTCTCATCACCAATGACCGGTATATATTGTCTTGAGGAGGAAATTTAGTGTTTACATGTTATGCTTTTATGTTTTACTGTTTGAATAAATTTTTGTATATTAGCTACGAAACGCAGCCTATTCTGCAACTAATTAGCTGTTCTGCAACTACCTTCATGCTCTAACAGGTTCCAGGTGTCAGAAGGAGAAACCAACCACATGGGCAGCTTGGAAATCATCATGACATGGAACTTGTCCTATTCATTTAGCCCAGGTCGACAAAGAAGATGGCATAAGACTACGGTCAATGGATAAGTCAAACATAGAGAGACCGAAGGTAATAGGACTCTGTTTCGTGGTTAATTAATACGTTTCACAGTGATGGGAAGCATTATCTGGAGCAACTACCTGTACCTATGGACTCCAATGGCCACCTATACAAACGAATCCAACAGCCACCATGTCTTGGATTTATGTCTCCAGCAGCCGAGGAAGAAATTCTGCATATCTGTCTTCTACGTGTTTGGTTGTAGCATGTTTTTCTCCACAAACAGTTATATGATTTTTCTTATAAATACCTATGTAAAGGACCGAAGAAGTTAGTAGTGATAGTAATAGTTTTATTGTGAAATCGAAGTTCTAGACTCTGTAATTTCTGGGCATTTTGTGTCCCTGTTTTAATATGAAAACACCGCATGTTTCTATGAAAATTTGAAGGAGTTTTCTTGGAGTTGATTAAGAAAACATAGCCTAATCAGTTGCAGAGGGCCCCTACACTGAAGAAGGTTCCATTTCATTTTATTTTTCTTCTTCTCGGTAACTTTAAATTCATCATTTTCTTTCACAATGTTTATAATCATTTTCTTACTACCAAGATTTATAATGCAATTTCCATCATTTTCTTATTAACAGTGTTTATAATTTAGATCAGTTTTCATTTGCTTGATCTCTTTTTAGTTTTTATCAGTAGTTTAGAAGATAGAACTCAATGGTGTAATCATGTTTCTTCAATTAAAAACTAACCTTGTTTCAGGATGAGAGTAGGATTGAAGAATGATAAGGATACATTGTTGGATAGTTTACTTCATTCACTATTTTGCTAGTTTAAATTCTCAATTAAACTGATCAGTGTCATTTACTGTCTTTGCCATTTCATTTTTAGTTTACTAACTCATGGTGTTAATGAATGTTTATGGAAAACCCTTCAAGTTGATAATTCATCCTTAACTAAGTGGTTGAACATTTCATCTATGCAATGAGTTATTTCTGCATCTCTGTATTTGCTTTCTCTTAGATTAATGAAGTACAGAATTACTCAAATGTCATCCCAAGGAGACTTTCTCCCAAAATTGAGAGGCAGAGTAACCAAGTATTTCATTTAGTTTTATTTCTGTAATTAGTTAGACATTAGTTGCAAATTTCACTTTCAGTTTTAATTCATGATTTGGAAATAATGGTAAAATAAGAATAGAAACTTTGTTTTCATTTCTTTCTTAGCTTTGCTTCCAAATCTTTCTTAGCTCTATTTTCATTTCTTTCTTAAGCTCTGTTTTCATTTTTAGATTTTGAGCAATCTTTACGAAAGTTAGATTTAAGTTCTGATAATTACATTATAAATCATTAGGAATTAAAAGACCATAAATCCCCCAAAACAACATAAAACACAAAAACAATGAAGTAAGAAGGGTTAGCTAGCACAAACAGTGCACTACACTTCATCACTTTACGATACCCGGATTGATAATTTATGTAGAGAAATTTAGGACACTAAATTGACCAAACATTTTGGCGCCGTTGCCGGGGAAGTGTAACTAGGTAGCCTTATCTCTTACATTCAAAAAAAAAATGATATGCATAGAGAAAGAGACTCTAGGGATATATTTATAGCTAGGGGCAGTAGTTCAATTCCTACAACACCACCTACTCCGCCAAGAACAAGGAAAGATACACCTCCATCCCAAACTCATACTCCCAGCCATAGAACACCTGAAATTCCAGAGGTAGAAATCCAATCAAAAGAATCTCCTACTACCTGTTAGGTAAAATTGACTCGGGGTTTGAGTTAAGGTTGACCTAGTTAAATAGTAGTGGTTTTGGGCACATGGTATAGTGTACCAATGGTATTATGGTCCATGGTATTGCATGTAATGGAGCCTATAAAAGGCTGGGAATACTTCATTGTAATGAAGGCCTGGAGGTGAGCGGTGAAGGCTCACTTGGTCGAATTGGCTAGGCTTTTGGCCAATGTTAATGAAATATCATTAGGTTGGGTTTTTCCCCAGATTTGGGGTTTTCCCGGATAAACATGTGTGTTTATGTGTTTATGGTTGTTGCTGGTTATTTTTATATTTTTCATCTCGGTAAATCTCAATATGAATTTATGTTCTCTGGTAAATTTCTTAACAATTTGTATTAGAGCAGTTTTGGCTTCAAGGGGACGCCTTTGTTGCTAAGGGGTTTCGCTCGGGCCTGTGGTAGACCCTGTTCAGTGGGAGATCTGTGAGATCGATTCTGGTGGTGAAAGAAGAAGGAGAACAGTGGAAAGATAGAGATCGAGAAATTTAATGGTCAGAGTTTTGAGTTGTGGAAACTCAAGATGGAGGATCTATTGGTGGATAAAGATCAGTGGATCGTGGTAGATCTGGGTACTAAACCAATGGGAGTGTCTGATGAATAATGGAAGAAGTTGGATCGGAAGGCAAAGAGCACAATACGATTGTGTGTCTTAGATTCAGTATTGTTGAATGTATTAGGGGAAGCTACGGCGAAGGTTTTGTGGGATAAGTTAGGGACTTTGTACCAATCTAAGTCTCTGGTGAATAAACTGTTCCTGCACAAAAAGCTGTATAACCTGAGGATGAAAGATGGAGACTCGGTGACAGAGCATCTGAACGCACTTAATACTGTGGTAAGTCAGTTAGCGTCTGTTGATATTAAAATTTCAGATGAAGATAAGTGTATCAGTTTGTTGTGTTCTCTACCAAATTCGTGGGATAGTCTGGTTATTGCAATAGGTAGCAATGCAACTGCCTTGCAGTTTGATGACATAGTCTCAGCCTTGCCGACGGAGGAGATGAGATGGAAAAATATGGAGAGCCAGAATTGTGATGCCTTGTCTGTATGAGGAAGGTCCCAGAACAGAAACAAAAATAGGTCATCAAGTGGGAGATCTAAATCTAGAGGAAGATCTAAATCTCCAGGAAAACCTATAAAGGTGGTGTGCTAGAAATGCGGAAACGAAGGGCACTACAAAAGAGACTATAAATCTAAAGCTCCTGATAAAGGAAAGGGATTTGATGATGCCCCTTCTATAGAGATGAAAACCACCTTAGATGAAGGTGGGGATGTGTACTTGGCTTCTTCAAGTACACATGTATATCATGAGGCATGGTTGATTGACTCAAGTGCATCCTTTCACTTCACTCCCCATAGAGAGTGGTTCTGCGAGTATGAGAAATATGATGGTGGTGATGTCTTCTTGGGGGATGACAGGAAGGCTAGAATCATTGGTCATGGAAAAGTAAAGTTGAAGCTGCAAGGTGGAAGGATTAGAACACTTCCGAGCGTTCTACATATTCTTGCATTAGCTAGAAATATGATTTCTGTTAGCAAGCTAGATGATGCGGGTGTAAAAACAGTGTTCGAGAAGGATACCTGAAAAATGGTTCGGGGAGCACTGGTATTGATGCGGGGAGTTCGGATTGGAACTCTGTACAAGCTGCAAGGTAGCACGATTGTTGATGGGTGCAACAATTCTGTGGTTCCTGAAAGTGGAGCAGAAAATCTAGTGGTCTCTGGAGAGAAGACCATGTTGTGGCATCAAAGGCTTGGACATATTGGAGAGAAAGGCCTTCGAATACTTCATGGTAAAGGTATGATAGAAGGTACGAGTAATAGCTCTCTGGATTTTGATTTCTGTGAAAATTTTGTATATGGGAAGCAGAATCGGGTGAGTTTCCCCTCTGGTAGTAAGAGGGCGAAACAGATATTAGAACTTGTGCACAGTGATGTGTTTGGACCTGTGAAGGTTTCATCACTGGGTAAGTCTATGTACTATGTATCATTTATAGATGACTTCTCAAGGAATACATGGATATATTTCCTTAAGAAGAAATCTGAAGTCTGTGACAGGTTTAAAGAATTTAAGGCTCTGGTAGAAAACCAGACAGAGAAGAAGATAAAGGTGCTGAGGACAGATAACGGTGGAGAGTTTTGCAGTAAGGAATTTGAATAATTATGTAAGAAGTGTGGTATAGCATGGTAGAAGACTACTCCATATACACCTTAGCAAAATGGAGTTGCAGAAAGAATGAATAAGACGTTGATGGAAAGGGCAAGAAGCATGCTCAGTGGTGCTGGGTTAGGACAGGAATTCTGGGCAGAGGTGGTGGATACTGCATGTTACCTAGTCAACAGGCCACCTTCATCAGCGTTGGAGGATAAGACTCCACAAGAGGTATGGACTGGTAAGAAACCCTCTCTTTCACATCTGAGGGTATTTGGATGTGATGCATATGTACATGTTCCAAAGGAGAAACGAACCAAGTTGGATAGTAAATCTGAAAAATGCATGTTTATTGGGTATAAGGATGGTTTAAAGGGTTATAAGCTTTGGAACCCAGTCACATGGAAGGTTGTGTACAGCTGAGATGTGGTGTTCAGAGAGGTGAAAGATGTTATTAAACATGAATTCCAATGAAAGGAACCTGAGAAGATAGAGTTTGAGCCAAAGGAGAAAGAATCAGACTCTACAGTAGAGGAGGAATCAGAAAATGAAGAGCCACAAACTCCGGCTGTGAGAAGATCAGTTCGAGAAAGAAGGCAGCCTGAAAGTTATAGTCCATCTGCTTTCTGTTCAAATTTTGCTTTATCTATCACTGACGATGATCCCAGAACTGTGAAGGAAGCAATAGATTCAGAGGATGGAAAACTCTGGAAAGAGGCCATGGTTGATGAAATGGCATCTTTACACAAAAATGAGGCTTGGGATTTGGTGGAGTTGTCGGCTGGGAGGAAACCCATTGGCAGAAAATGGGTGTTCAAAAAAAAGACAAATGTAGAAGGAAAAGTGGAGAAATACAAAGCTCAGTTGGTAGCAAAAGGTTATTCCCAGGTGCCAGGAATTGATTTTGGTGATATTTTTTCTCCTATTGCCAAGGTAACTTCTATTAGATTACTTTTATCTGTTGCTACTGCTTTTGATTTTGAGGTAGAACAGATGGATGTGAAGACAACATTCTTCACGGGGATTTGGAAGAGGAGATCTACATGAAGCAACCTGAAGTCTTTGCGGTGAAGGGTAAGAAAGAACTGGTATGCAAGTTAAAGAAGTCTTTTTATGGGTTAAAACAGTCACCAAGGATGTGGTATCAGAAATTTGATACATTTACACGGGGACTTGGCTTCACCAGAAGCAAAGTAGATCACTGTGTGTGTTTTAAATTAATTGGTGTCCGTGTTATTTATCTGGTCTTGTATGTGGGTGATATGTTGCTGGTTGGAAATGACAAAGAAATTATCCAGGATTTGAAGACCCAATTGTCCTCCAAATTCGATATGAAAGATCTTGGTGCTGCAAACTATATTTTGGGCATGGAAATTAAAAGAGATCGAGAAAAGAGGAAGCTCTGGTTAAACCAGAGGAAGTATGTCAAGACAATACTGGAGAGGTTTAATATGCAAGATAGTAAACCGGTGAAGGTTCCTATTCCTGTAGGTGTGAGGTTATCTGCTGAGCAGTGTCTCAAGACACAAGAAGAGGAAGAGGACTGTTATAGACATTTTTGGGCACTGCAACCCCAATCATATATGTCCATAAACCAAGGGCTCCTAATTCCCTAAAAGTGTTGCTTAACACTCTAAAGAAACAAGGTCAGCTGATTACATCATCTCCCAGAAGTTCTCCATGAAAAACTACTCAAAAATGGTCAAAATTGGACCATATTGATTGCTCAGTGCTGAGGGTGAGATGCATTGCACCTACTACACATGGGAGGTGTGATTCATACTGAAAAGTCCTTCTATAGGGTGCAATGGACGAGAATAGACAAGTGGCGGAGATAGTTTGCAAGGTGGATGATCATGGAATCTTCCAGAAACTTCTCCTGTGACACTTGCCTCTCAAAATCACCCAAGGATGAGTAAGAATTCAATGAGACCTCCAAGTGGAATCAAGAACTATCAGAGAGAAGACACTAATCAAAAACCCAGAGCTGACTCACACCTCTGCAAATATCTATATATAGATCTCTCATCCCAGAGATCCAGAGGTTAGGGGCTGGAATTTTGTATCTTGTAAGGAAGTGTTGCTGGTTTCTTGGTGTAACATCATAGTGTATGGTGATCTAAGCTTTTCATGAGGTGAAGAAGAGCTTTCTTGCTGAGAGGATGACGCTGGGTCAGAACAATTGGTTGTAATCCTCTTTGTTATTCTTGATATTAATAAAGCTATTCAAATTTTCCTCCACATTCTTGTATGATTGATGATATATGCATTTGTGTGGTCAATATATATCTGGTCCTATATTGTTTATGATAGTAGATCTTTGTTCTTGGATAGTGTTATGCTGCTTTGATTCCACAGGTGCTCTTTGAAGTTGTGTAGATGAGGAAGCGAGTGGCGAAGATATATCAGAAGGGAGAGGAATCAAGCAAGGAACCAAGCACAAGACAGAGGTTGGTCTCCTGTGTTCCCCTCTGATCTACTTCTCATAAATGAAAATGAAAGTAGTTTTAGTTTGTTTGTTTCTAAGATAGCTACCAGTCTTAGTGGGACTAGCAGCTCTGCATAGACACTAGATTTCCCGATAACAAAATGGCGACTCCGCTGGGGAGCGAATAGATTATTTGTTTGTCTATATTTGTTTGCTTTATAAACTTACAGATGGAGCCTGAAGTCAAGCCAACTAGCCTTCGAACTGCATTTGCTATGCAAGTGCAAAGTAGATCAATACTGCTTCAGTCTATCTCCGGGTTTTGTTTATGAACTGAACAATCGATTTAAAAACTCTGTAATTACCCTTGTAGTGGCTCTAGTAACCTCCTTAGATCTACCCCTGTGATTTATTTACTGATTATCACTTGCTTGGCCTAAATCCCTGAACTGTGCTGCAAACTGTGATCAAGAACTGGATCAAAAGTCTCGCACTGTACCATCGCACCCTCTCTTCAAGGATATCAGTATGCATCGCACTTCCCGTGTGTTGTAGGTGGGATGCATACTGGAATCCCTGTGTAACAGGTGCGCTAATCAGAAAAGGCTAATTTTGCCTCCAGACTTTGGTTTTTTTTCACTCTTTTCAGCTCTATTCAGGAGTTTTGCTATCTGTAGGCAGTATACCTCTGTTGGAAAGCCCCTTCCTTGCCATTATTCTACCTCCATTGTGCAAAGAACTGTAAATGTTTTTATGTATTGTGAGCCATTTTCAGTTCTCTTTTACAAAGAAGTAGCGTAATTGAACTGTCGTTCCTTGATTTGGAAGTGTCGCAAGTGTCATTTTCAGTCATAGAAGAGAATCCGATTGTTCTTGATAGTCGATTACACTGTTACTCTTGTATTTGATTTGAATTAGTAGTTTTTCAAGTGTCGAAAGCAAGTTTTCAATTCCAAATCGCAAAGTGTCGTCATTGTCTTCATTTTGTCTTGAAAAGAAGCTTGTTAGTAATGTCGTTTTGAAAAATAATTCAGATTTGCACTTAGATTTCTTTTGATCATTCACACATTAAGAAGGGTGAAAACAAATACATGCATGTGCATTTGCATTTAGATTGTTTGTTGGTTTGATTTAGGACAGTGCATATAGTGTGTGCTCTCTGCTCTATGTTGAAAGAATATCATCTCTCTTTCTTTAGTAGCTAGGATTTTCATTGCAAAAAGAAGATTAAACGATTGTTTATCATCTTAGATTGCATTTTAGGAATTGTATATCTACATCACACGGTGAACCTAAAAGGCAAATTTCTTAAACAAGATCAACTGTAAAATAAATTTAATGAATACAAAAACGCTTTGGAACCTAACGCACAACATTTAGAAGTCTAGGCTAGAGACATATTCTGGCGTCGTAAAGCCTGGTAACTGTTTGTTTCATTGCTGGTTGGGTGATTCCTCCACTTTGAGACAACAAGTACCAGTACGGACTTGTGCTCCCACGTACCATCGAGTATATATTGGGAGACCACAATAGGCTATATCCTTTATCCATAGGAAGCCGTGTCTGCCGCCCTATCGATCGCAATTCACTGAACATAGCATTCGGGAAGATTGACTGCCATACTGTAAAAAGTATTCTGCAGTTTTGCGATTGGTTTGATAATCCCTCTGTCTAGATTTCCATAATAGTCTCTTTCGTTCTTTTTCAGACTCCTTAAAGGAAAAGGTCCATCTGAGCACTTGTCACTTCAAGCTCATTAAAAATCGAAGGCAACTAGAGTCATCTTTTGTTTTTTCTCGACTCTTAAAAATTGAAAAAACGAGTTGTGTCAAAGCGTCTAAAATTCATTTAATTCGGAAACATATTTCCCCTTGATTTTTAGTTGATCGAGTAATCCGCAATCATGGAAGAAAGTCAATTGAAACCCCGTCGCGGAGGCTTACGAGTCAACCGTCTTTGTCTCCAGAATCAAAAATGTTACGGACGAAGCGAACTCGTTTAACCGGTTCGAAATACCCTGGTAAAGTTAGAACAAGTGTTCCAACACCATCGGAGGCTCCAGTTACTCCAAACATTTCTAGTATCCCTACCTTTATAGAAGAAGTTCTGCAGCCGCCAAAGGACAGTAGAGTTGATCCTAGTGCGAAGGTAAACACTTGTATTACTGACAGCTGATTCGGAAAGTGTTATTCCCCAAACATCTGTCGCTGCAGAATCTATACCTTCTTCGACACCGGAAATATTTTACAGACCTGACGGTCTACCTCTTCCACCTGGTCTGATTACTATAGAAGAGATTGTGGAGGATCCTCCATCTAGTACTCCATCGCAATTTGGAGTCAGGATCACCCTATATCCTTCTTCATCAGAAATTAGTCTACCGTTATCGGAAGCTCCTATAGAATCGCTAGGAAATCTTTTGGATAGACTAGAAATGTCTAAATAACCGTTGACATCTAGGACTGTGTCATCTGACACAGCGATGGCAGAACTTCCTGCTGTCACTCCAACAATGTTCGCCAGCATACCATCTGTCCCAACTAGCTCTCAATCGCTAGATGGGGTCCACTCAGGGGATATTTCGACAGTATGGTCCGTTCCCGTTTGTTCATCCAGAATAATATCCGGGAACTCTTATGTTGAGTCTCAGCAAATTGATCCTTCACGGTGTCAATTTAGGCAGTCCGGTCCTCAAGGGAAAACCATTCCTTTAAGTACCGGATTACCGCTGTATGGGGGGCAATATACCCTTTCATTGTCTCCTCCCAGAGGACAACCATATGAAAGTTCACAACAAAATTCAAGTTATGCTGGAATTACATCTAGCGGTTGGGTGCCAATACTGCCTCAACAACCAAGAGTTGTATACTCGATGCAACAATGTTTACCTATGTCAAATATATCAACTACGCTGGCTATTGTGACGGTGTCGCAAGTACAAGCATTGCCTGTTGTATGCCAACCTTACATTTCTCAGGTTGTAATGCAACAGCCTCTTATCCCTGCGACTCAACCACAATCGCCAACTAGTGGAATGACACAGGCCCAAACGGGTACAATTACCCCTCATCTTGGTCAAACAGCCAGTATTGGACAACAGCACATGGCTTCACAACCATGGCTGGTGCAATATCAACAACCGCAATTCCAACAAGTTTACCAAGGATCTGAGCAACAAATCTTTGCAAATAATGGGCAGCCGTATATTCAAAACGGTCAAAATCAACCATTCTACAATGGTTATGCCCATCAACCTTACCAAAGTTACCAGCATCAAATGCATTATGCTGGTATGCAAAGACCAACTGCTCAGGCAATTCCATCTTATCCTGGGTATGCTTCGCCAAACCTGAATTAGCAGTTACCCTTTGTGGCGACTTTAGAGTTACCGGATCTAAATCGGCTAACGAACGATCCAATTGCTTACGCCCCTTAGTGGCCAGCGATTCCGCATAAACTTCCGTCAGATATTCCTAAATTTAATGGAAATCTAGGTGAAGACCTGTCGAATCATGTGATGACCTTTCATCTGTGGTGTTCATCAAACACCCTAAACGATGATTCGATTAGGCTTCGCCTTTTTTAGAGAACGTTAACTGGTCCGGCAGCAAAATGGTATATCGAATTGCCAAGAGCTTTGTTTGATAACTTCAGTACCCTAGCCACAACCTTTTAAACCCATTTTCAGTTACCCATAAGGTACGAAACGGGAACAGAGCTTCTTACCAATTTCAAGCAAACGACGACCACTCACATATCCGATCATATTCATGAGTGGCGACGTCGTCGTAGAATGGTAAAAACATATGTTCCTGATCATCTTTTAGCTGAATGGTTTATTAAGTCATTATTACCTTCCATTACAGAATATGTGGCAAAGGGAGGAGTCGTCACTGAAGAGCAAGTTATTGCTCGTGCGCAATATTTAGACTTGATTTATACTCAGTCTGGCATGCTCTACGATATAATCCCTGATGCTCCCAGACCAGAATTTTTCGTTCCTCCTCCTCCTAAATCGAACAATGACTCTCATGTCGGTGACGGCGTGATTGGTACGACAGACACAAAATCAAAAAAGGCTACATCTAAAAAGGCCCATAAGATTTCTAGTCAAAATGCAAAAGAAGAAATTCTCGCCTCGGAAGTAAATGTCATCTCAACAGACAAAGGTAAAGAAACCAAGCAACCAAGAGGCAAGAAGAAAAACAAAGGGAAGAAGAAGAAAAACGAGGAATCATCACCTGAAAAATCTTCTGCAAACCCTTCTGGAGATAAGAAACCAAATCGTCCATGTCTTATATGTGATGAGGATCATTGGATAAAAGATTGTCCATATAAAGCTGAGCTTAAAAAATTCTTCAAGAATTCAAAAACCTCGGCGGTATTAACTGATCCATTTCCAAATCCAGGAACAAATCTGGTTTCCAATGACAATGTTGCCTCGTCCCAAGTGCTTATGTTGTCCATTTCAAAACAGAAAAATGATGCTTTGATATCGACAAGGAATAAAGATTACAGGAATCCACATCTGTCGAACAACAAGGATAAAGATCAACCTAGTAGTTCGACAACAACTTTGACAGAAGTTGTGCCGCTCATCATTCCAGAGCTAACGATAAAACCACCAAAGGGAGTAGTACACAAGTCGACATTTAATCCTCGTGGCAGAGCAGCACAACATTATAATATAGTGGAAGATCTGGCCCAATCGCCATCCGCTATGTCGACACTTGAGGTACTGCAAAATTGCCCCTCCCAAAAGCAGGCTCTATTATCAGTAATAGGTGGGATTGAGCCAACGGATTCCAATCTTGTATCCTTTAATCACAAAGGATATGACCCTCAGTTACTAGCTCAACTAGCTTTCCTTATTCAAGTGAAAGCCCTCAACAAAACTGTTCATCGAACAATTATTGATGAGGGGGCATCTACATGTATTATGTCGATGAGTTGCTGGAAAAATTTAGGCTCACCACCCTTGTCGCGATTGTCAACGATGTTAAAAGCATTTGATGGATGATCATACACTCCATACGGGATTTTAAGTAACTTGCAAGTTGAACTGGGGGGAAAAACAGTAGAAATTTATGTTGAAGTAATCGATGGAAACCTCGATTACAACATCCTACTGGGAAGGCCCTGGATATATGCCATGGCCGCAATTGTGTCAACCTACTTTAGGAAGATTGCATTTCCCTTCCAAGGAGGAATTACAATCGTCGACCAACAAACATTTCTCCCCAACAGTTCATAAGTTATGGGAAGCATTCCAATGATCCATGGAAGCAATCATTCGCTTCAAAATATTGGAGTAGGCCTCCTAAAAGACCCTGCCTTAATGGGTACTTTTGTCCTACCGCCTCCGAGTAATCTGGTGGAAGTGGCCACAGTGGAAACCTGCAATATGACATCTTCTATATCTAATGGATTCGGAAGATTCCTAAACATTTTGTCAGCATGGATCATCGCCATTTTAGAAATATTGTAGCAATCAATTTTGTTGGCCTGGGGGGTAAACCCAAATCAACGCTCATCGAGTGTTTGGATAGATAGGTCTAAGGAATATGGCACCTCTTCAGATCCTTGGTCGCATGTACATTCTACAGATGAAGGAATCATTCAGTCAATGATGATAGGAGAGGCACCATGGGAAGATTACCACCATCGCTCCCATATTCCGAATTACCACGAAGATTATTCTAGCAACCTTAATCATCCTTCAGTTTTTCATTTTCTATCAAATATTGTAAATACGGTGGATTCCGAGGATGGTTCTTATCTCGTGTCGACCTCGTTAAAAAATGAAACAAGGAGTCATGAGGATAGTTCTTCTACTATGTCAACCTCATTAAAAAATGAAACAAATCCCTTTCCAAATCTCAAAGGTAAACCTTCATTCCAACCACCGAGTTGAATACAATGAAGCTTGGGGGGCATGCACCTCGATTTACGTTATTATGCTGGGGGCATGCAAACTTATCATGAGCAGTGTTACCGCAGGGTTCAAGCTCGTTAAAAAATAAACCCACCATCGAGTAGTTTTTATGTGGAGTTCAAGCTCGTTAAAAATTAAACACAAGCAGTGAGCAAATGTTTCCCCCAGAGTTTAAGCTCATTCATTAAAAAATGAACCAATTTCCAGTAAATAACCATCGTGAATGCATTATCATCAATCTTTGAAGCCTTGGTCGTGTTCTCATCATCACCTCCACTATGTATTGGCCGATCATTCACCTCCATTTGATTATTTACCCTTTTTGAGGAACAGCTGTGAAGAGTGATCCTGTTAGCCATCTTTGTGACACTGTCGTGATTGGAAAATTCCAAACCTTACCTGGAATTAGCTGCTACCCGAATTTATCACTCGTTCCTCGAAAAACGAGTCTCCTTTAAGCTCTTTTCATCTGACTCGTAAAATATGAAAATATTGCCGAGTAATTGGCCTCTCCAGCTCGTTAAAGTGACCGGAAGTGTTATCCCTCCTTTAGATTTTAATCTTTTTGGACCTGAGGGATTATTACACAAAAATATCGAGCGCTTGTTTTGTTCGGCTCGTTAAGATTACCAAAAATTCATCCCTTTTGTATTATTTTATACTTTTTCGGACTTAAGGGATTATGTGACGAAAAATGATTGTTGGAGTTTTCTTTACGTCCCTTTCAGACTCTCTAAAATTGAAAAAGACCGAGTTATCTTTGTCGTTAAACTCGTTAAAACCAAATAGCGAAAAACTTGTCCATACAGACAAGAACGAGTTTCACTATCGCTAGGCTCGTTAAAACATAGCGATGGGTTTGCCCGAAGGGAAAATTATAGAACAAGCATATGTTATCCTCCTCAAGCTTGAAAAAAATAAAGAGGTACTGGTCAGCAATGACTAGGGAAAAATTGGGAAGAAAACTTGAAGAAACTTTATTGGTAGCAAGTCACTCTTGAACATGACACTTTCACTCCGCATCCAAGTCGGGTTGGGTTGTTTCGTTCACCGGTCATATCACCATTGGTCCATCACACCATCCACATTTGGGGTTAACGCTACCAATCCATCATGTCAGTGTCACCGATATGTTCAAGAGAATTCGCTCAGAGAATTCACCTGTGTCTCATCCACTGCAATACATTTATGCTCCATTCTTTCATGACCGCCACCCTGAACTTTATATCTTCAGATCGTTTTCACCTCCATTAAAATCATTTGCTCCATTCCATGTCGTAGATGTGGGATTCATTAAGGCCCTCCTACGACGGATCGCTTCTTGTTGACATCAGCTCATTATCCAGGAAGTCGATCTAGGAACAACCCTTTCAGTACTTTGAAGCTTGCATGCCTCAATGGCAAGTTTCTCACTTCTGGCAACAGGTTTACATCAATGGCCTTCGACCAAAAGATTTTGCGTGGTGTTCGACACCAAGTCCCTTATTCACACCACGTGAATTGTATTGTAGTACCTTGAGGGTCATCATCATTATCGATGATTCCTCTCACGCCTGTTAACAGCTTACATCATTGGCTGGTAATCAGGCGATGTCTTTCCATGTTCGACTCCAGAACATCTCTCACATGGATCGACTTGTACTTTGAGTGAAGATCGAACGAGATTGAAGACCCCGGATCTAGTTTCATCCATCCGGGCTGCGACATATATTCAGGAAAATAAAGACATCAAATGTACATCATAGTTGCACAGATAATAATCCAATTTAAGGGATGATGGCTCTACCAGAATCATCAGTCTACACACAGACGATTGTCTGTCTTATGTACATTAAAATGAATTTATAAAGTTGAGCATGGGAATGCCCGCCTCAGCTAGATCATGAAAATATTATGAAGATAATGTATTGTATTGTATCTTATTACAGGTCGCCTTCCAGCTCAAAAAAACTTTGGATCCTCATGATAAAGCATTTCACCCGACATCAAAAGATTAACGACCTCATGCTTTAGGGGGCAAATGTTATAGACATTTTTGGGCACTGCAACCCCAATCATATATGTCCATAAACCAAGGGCTTATAACTCCCTAAAATTGTTGCTTAACACTCTAAAGAAACAAGGTCAGCTGATTACATCATCTCCCAGAAGTTCTCCATGAAAAACTACTCAGAAATGGTCAAAACTGGACCATACTGATTGCTCAGTGCTGAGGGTGAGATGCATCGCACCTACTACACACGGGAGGTGCGATGCATACTGAAAATTCCTTCTATAGGGTGCGATGGACAAGAATAGACAAGTGGCGGAGACAGTTTGCGAGGTGGATGATCATGGAATCTTCCAGAAACTTCTCCTGTGACACTTGCCTCTCAAAATCGCCCAAGGATGAGTAAGAGATCAATGAGATCTCCAAGTGGAATCAAGAACTATCAGAGAGAAGACACTAATCAAAAACCCAGAGCTGACTCACACCTCTGCAAATATCTATATATAGATCTCTCATCCCAGAGATCCAGAGGTTAGGGGCTGGAATTTTGTATCTTGTAAGGAAGTGCTGCTGGTTTCTTGGTGTAACATCATAGTGTTGGGTGATCTAAGCTTTTCATGAGGTGAAGAAGGGATTTCTTGCTGAGAGGATGACGCTCGGTCAGAACAATTGGTTGTAATCCTCTTTGCTATTCTTGATATTAATAAAGCTATTCAAGTTTTCCTCCACATTCTTGTATGATTGATGATATATGCATTTGTGTGGTCAATATATATCTGGTCCTATATTGTTTATGATAGTAGATCTCTGTTCTTGGATAGTATTATGCTGCTTTGATTCCGTAGGTGCTCTTTGAAGCTGTGTAGACGAGGAAGCGAGTGGCGAAGATCTATCAAAAGGGAGAGGAATCAAGCAAGGAACCAAGCGCAAGACAGAGGTTGGTCTCCTTTGTTCCCCTCTTATCTACTTCTCATAAAGGAAAACGAAAGTAGTTTTAGTTTTTTTGTTTCTAAGATAGCTACCAGTCTTAGTGGGACTAGCAGCTCTGCATAGACACTATATTTCCCGATAACAAGGACATGTCCTGTGTTCCATATGCAGGTGCATTCGGTAGCCTGATGTATGCAATGGTCTATACTAGACCAGACATTGCACATGCAGTGGGAGTATTGAGCAGGTTTATGTCAAAACCAGGGAAGGAGCATTGGACAGCAGTGAAGCAGCTTTTCAGGTATTTGCGTGGTACTAGTGATTATGGTTTGTGCTACCAAGGAAGACCAAGATTGGACAGAGTGTTGGATATTCGTGGCTTTGTTGATGCAGACTGGGCTAGAGATCTGGATCAGAGAAGATCTACAAGTGGGTATGTGTTTAACCTATTTGGAGGTGCAGTCAGTTGGATGAGTAAGAAATAATATATAGTGGCACTATCAACTACAGAGGAATAATACATGGCAGCCACTCATGCAAGCAAGGAAGCAGTTTGGTTGCAAAGATTGTGTTCAAGTATGGGGTTAGTACAGGAAGCTATAAGGATAGACTATGACAGCCAAAGTGCAATTTTCTTGGCAAAGAACCCTGCATATCATTGAAAGACTAAGCACATTAATGTTCAGTATCACTTTGTGAGGGATATGATAGAAGACAAAAAGGTGTTGCTGGTAAAGGTGGACATTTTGAAGAATACTGTAAATGCATGGACAAAGCGTGAGCCGCAGGAAATTAGGACATCCATCGCATTGCTAGAAGAAACATGAATGGAAGTAGGAGCCACGCAGCAGTCCTGTTTGCAAGAGAAGGTAGTTTTAAAGTCTCCTGTGCATGAAATTGAAGGCAGACAGGAGAATGTGGACAGATTTGTACGTGTAAATTGATAGGATGCACACAGAGTATTTGACAGAATGTCTCAATCAAATATTCAGTGTGGTGATACATGGTTGAGGAAAGTTTCAGTCATGGAGTATATAAAAGCAAGAGAGTATGTGTTGAGACAACAATAAACCAAAAACAAAAAAATAATGAAGTGAAAATTATTGCATGTAAATGGGCATACTATTGTAAGACCTGGTAAGGCATGTGTACCCCTGGGTAATCACTAGTAAAGGCTGGTTAGACCTAGGTGATAGGGAGGATGTCAGGTTTGTTAGCCTCCTGTTGCAACAGGTTTTCATATTTCATGATTGACATTTTTACATGCCAAATATGTCATACTTTTCATGCTGCAATGCTCCGTATTTCCTAGAAGAGGCCATGAAAGTGTGCCAGTCTAAATGCCACTGTTGTATTCCAATTTTCATGAGTTATTCCTTTTTGAACAATTTTCTGTTAAGGGAAGGCCAAACAGCTTAATCTTGGCTTCCCTAGGTTTCAATTTCTTGTTTTAGAATATTAAGAATGAATATCTGTCCAAACAGTTTAATCTTGGCAGATTTGTAGATAGGTAGAGAAACAAAGGAGCCCAACTGATTAATCTGGGCCCTTGGAAGAAATGCGTGTAGATTTAAATAGGAGGGAAATTAAAAGAAAAAAGCAATCAGGGTTTGCAAGTCTAAGTGCACCCTTCCTGAAGTAACAAAAAATGCTAGGAATATTAAGCTGGGTAGGTAGCCTGGGGTTGCAGAAGCCAGATTTTTTTCAGTTTTGGCCTTAACAAAGAAAGCTCATCTCATCAGTGGCAGAGGTACCAAAGCAGTGTTTTTATGACAGAATTCTGGAGGCATGTCTAACTCCCCCTTCGTCTCATTTTCCAAATCACTCACTAACTTCCCTGAAAGGGTCAAGATCTGCTTGATACCTCTTAGTTTCATCATTTTCCATATCATTTGCCTTGGTAAAGATCTGCTTTGCTCAAGGCATGTTCATACTTCCTCTATGGATCATTTCCCCCCCCTATTAGCCTAAGATTCACATACTTAGCGCTTTCTTATCACTTGTCATATTAACTACTAATTTTACTATGTAGCTCCCTATCTATCTCCCCTTCCCCTACTAAAACTATGTTAAAAAACTCCCCTATATACATATTCCCATCCCCAGGCACTATAGCCCTATTTTATCAGTTTGGGAAATGCTAAGTCCATTTGGGGCTTAGCATTAGCCTTCCATGTCCTAACCAGGAGTTAGTCTGACACCTGGTCACCCTAACAACCATTTCCCCCTAAGTCCCAACCCTACAATACCCATTCCCCGCCCTTATCCTAAGGTCACGCACATAAATATATTTCCCCCCGCTTGCAAAAAACCCAAAACCCACATTTCTAATGTTTAAAACCCCTCCCGCGCCATATAAAAACACATAATTAAATATGCGCAGGCCCGTCCCTAACCGTCCGCCGCCTTACTCGGGCCACCGACCGTCAGATCTGGCGCGCCCAAGATCTATGGTGGGCGGGCCTTTTTGTGCCCCGATGTGCCGAGGGTTAACGCCCGGGAGATCTGCAGTTTTCCCATCGTACTCCCGCCACGCGTCACCCTCTCGGCTGTGGTGGAGCCCCCTCCTCTTATACTGCCTGTGCACAAAAGCAGTGCGCCCGAAACTGGATACCACTTTCCCCCCTCCTGCGTCAACGCCACGTCATGCTGACGTCACCATGTCGCGTCGGCCTCCTGCCGCCGTGTCCTTTCCATGTCACCGCCACGTAACCTCCTCCACCACACCGCCACATCACCCAACGTACTGCTGACATCACCCTGCCCCGTCACCCACCATACTGGGTCTGACGTCACCATCAAAAAGCGCGAAAGGCGCAAATCGCAGCCGAATGACATGAATTTCTTCGCGCAGCATTCAGAAAGGGGCAAACACAGTTTTAAAAGCAAACAGAGGGCCGAACAGTAGCCATGAAAGGTCGATGCAACAATTTAAAGAGTATCAGGAGTGAGAAAGGCACACATTCAGTGCCAAAGCATATCCAGGAAGCGGCAAAGAGTATCAGTCGAATGTTTTAAATGAAAACCTTTATTCCCAATGCAGGTGGACATTGAATGACCTCCAACAAAGTCAAAGAAAGCAGTAAAGGCCAATCAAGGCTCTCCCATCACAGTTAATGCTCCTCAGAAACACTCAAGAGCATGGATCAAAACCCAAAGCACAGTTATGGCTAAGTGATCAGCACAGAGCCATAAAGACAACACATTAAACTCATTTTGGTACAGCTGCACCCAGCACAGCTCAAGGATATTTTCCCGCATTTATTTCAGGCATTTATTAGGTAAAAGACACTTATTACAGCAGATCAGTCTGAGATCTGATCTTTATAGATATTTTACTTATAAAAACCACCCTAATTCACTGTTAAAGGGGTTGGTTGGTTGTATAGCTCCAAGAGAGACTCGCTCTGTATACCTGATGTTTTACTTAATCAAAGACTGCTGAAAAGCTTAGAGGAATGACTGTGTGCTGTGTATGAATGTTCTGAAGAATTGAATGTGGAATTCTTGTGCTGCAACATGACTCAATAAGTGTTTCTTACCTTTGTTTTTCATTGATGTATCATCCAAAATAGTAGAAAGAATGAATAGTTTAGAATTGGTTTAATTGCCCTCTATGCTCAATTTCTGTTGTTTCTATTTGTTTTCATCTGAATTAGAAATGAATATGAATTCCCTGTGGCTCATATTTCCCCTAATTCACTCATGTTTGACAGTTATCTAGGGATTCTTCACTGCTCCTAGATAGAGCTCATTCACCTTCCCTCTACTAAGCTGAATGAGAGATTCTTAACTGCCTCTCATTCCTAGCCTTCACTCCATCCTTTAGCTTGAAAGATTGTTTCATGTGCAGCTAGCTTGCTCCATATTCCCTCTTGTGACCAAGAAAATGCACCAGCAGTCCTACTCCTTGACTCCACGCCCAATGGTTCTAAAACTTTCATGCTATCCCTGCCTCTTTACTTGAAAGCATCATCCATCCCACCAAAACCAAAACAAAACCCCTAGTACCCAATAACTAGCCTAAAATCATCATCAACAAAGCTAAATCCTAAAGAGAGAGCCCTCTCTGACTGCTGGTGGGCTAGCACTTGCAGTCCAAAGATTGGTTTGTGGTTACCTCGGCCGTATCCCTCAAGGAGCTAAGGGACAACCTGAGTGATAACATAATGGCGACTCTGCTGGGGACCTTCCTCGGTTAAATCTCACAAATCAAGTTGGGAAGCTCCACTATATATATATATATATATATATATATATATATATATATATATATATATATATATATATATATATATATATATATATAATGAATTTTCCAATTGCTGCATATTCCTAAAATTACATATGAAGCCTGAATGTCAGCCAGGAAGCCTTTGAAACTGTGGTTGCTTTGCATTCACAGGAGTAAGAAAATGCTACTTCAGTCCAACTTCATGCTAGCTTAAGTTGCAGATAGCTATTCCAAAATTTGATCAGTTCCTTGCTAATTCTAAAAAAAAAACATTCACAGAAAATACCAAAACAGGTTCAGAATCTGGCTCCCAAAAGGAATTCACGGTATACAAGGTCAAATCCAGACCCAAACCCTCCAGCTGTTTTTGACAATCCCAACTTAATCCCAAAGATTCTTAGGAAACAAGAAGATTTTGCTGATAATAGTCCTGAAGCAGTTCAGCCAAGCTGTGTTCCAACCCCTGTCAAGGTTTTATTTCGTTCAACCCCCACTTCCCCTTGTTCATTATCCACCTCTCAAAGCACTCCTTCCACACCTCCATTTACTGCACATACTCCCCTGATCGCTATTGTTACAGCTGTTCCAGCTGTTCCTATTGTTACAGGGAAAAGTGTCTACACAGAACTACTTATCCCACTAAGGTGTGGTAGCTACCTTAGAAACAAACAAAGTAAAGCTACTTTCGTTTTTCCTTTATGAAATATAGATGAGAGAAGAACGAAGAAGACCAACCTCTGTCTTTCGCTAATCTCCTAGTTCGATTCCTCTCTCTCTTGATAGTCTTTCGCTACTTGTTACCTTGCACACCCAGCTTCACAGAGTACCTGTAAGATCACAGTAGCATAACACTATACAAGAACATGGATCTATAATCATAAACAATCTAGGATCATATGTAAATTTACCATACAAATGCATAAAACATAAATGACACAAGAGTATGGAGGAAAACTTGAATAGCTTTTATTGATAAACAAGAAAGAGCCAAGGGAGTTACAACCAGTTGTTCTGACCCAGCATCATCCTCTCAGCAAGTAAGCCCCTCTTCACCTCATACAAAGCTTAGATCACCCAACACTCTGATGTTGTCTCAAGAAACCAACAGCAATTCCTTACAATATGCAAAATTCCAGCCTCTGGATCTCTGGGATGAGGGATCCATATATAGATATCTATAAGGGAGATGAGTCAGCTTGTGCTTTGATTAGTGTCTTACCTCTGATAGTTCTTGCTTCCACTTGGAGATTGATGATCTCTTACTCATCCTTGGTCGAATTCAGAGAGGCAAGTGTCACAGGAGAAGTTTCTGGAAGATTCCATGCCTCTCCACCTCGCGGAATGACACTGCCATTTGTCACTTCTCGCTCATCGCACCCCATAGAAGGGCTTTTTGAAATGCAACGCACCCACACAGTGTATTTAGGTGAGATGCAACGCACTTTGCCTATGGAGCAGCTGAAATGATCCTGTTTTGACCAGTTTTGAGCAGTTTTTCATGGAGAACTTCTGGGAGAAGCTGTAATCAGTTGACCTTGTTCCTTTAGGGGTTAGAACAACACTTTTAGGGACTTAGGAGCCCTTGGTTTATGGACATTTCATGCTTGGGGTTGTAGCCCAAAAATGTCTATAATAGTTGCCCCCTGAAGCATGAGGTCGTTAATCTTTTGATGTCGGGTGAAATGCTTTATTATGAGGATCCGAAGTTATTTCAAGCTGGGAGGAGACCTGTAATAAGATACAATACAATACATTATCTTCATAATATTTTCATGATCTAGCTGAGGCGAGCATTCCCATGCTCAGCTTTATAAATTCATTTTCATGTACATAGGACAAACAATCGTCTGAGTGTAGACTGATGATTCTGGTAGAGTCATCATCCCTTTGATTGGATGATTATCTGTGCAGCAATAATGTACATTTGATGTCTTTATTTCCCTGAATATATATCGTAGCCCGGATGGATGAAACTAGATCCATGGTCTTCAATCTCGTTCGATCTTCACTCGAAGTACAAGTCTATCCATGTGAGAGATGTTTTGGAATCGAACATGGAAAGACATCGCCTGATTACCAGCCAATGATGTAAGCTATTAACAGGCACGAGAGGAATCATCGATAATGATAATGACCCTCAAGGTACTGCAGTACAATTCACGTGGTGTGAATAAAGGACTTGGCGTCGAACACCACGCAAAATCTTCCGGTCGAAGGTCATTGATGTAAACCTGTCACCGGAAATGAGAAACTTGCCATTGAGGCATGCAAGCTTCAAAGTACTGAACGAGGTGTTCCTAGACCGACTTCTTGGATAATGAGCTGATGTCGACAAGAAGTGATCCATCACAGGAGGGCATTAATGAATCCCACATCAATGACACGGAACGGAGCAAATGATTTTAATGGAGGTGAAAACGATCTGATGACATAAGGTTCAGGGTGGCGGTCATGAAGAATGGAGTGTAAATGTATTGTAGCGGGTGAGACAAGGTGAATTCTCTGAATGACTTCTCTTGAACATATCGGCGACATTGACGTGATGGATTGGTAGCATTAACCCCAAATGTGGATGGTGTGATGGGACCATGGTGATGTGACCGGTGAATGAAACAACCCAACCCGCCTTGGATGCGGAGTGAAAGTGTCATGTTCAAGAGCGACTTGCTACCAACAAAGTTTCTTCAAGTTTTCTTCCCAATTTTTTCCCCAATCATTGCTGACCAGTACCTATTTATTTTTGTCAAGCTTGAGGAGGATAACATATGCTTGTTCTATAATTTTCCCTTCGGGCAAACCCATCGCTATGTTTTAACGAGTCTAGCGATAGTGAAACTCGTTCTTGTCTGTTGTGGACAAGTTTGTCGCTATTAAGTTTTAACGAGTTTAACGACAAAGATAACTCGGTCCATTTCAATTTTAGAGAGTCTAAAAAGGAACGTAAAGGAAACTCCAAAATTATTTTTTCGTCATCTAATCCCTTAAGTCCGAAAAAATATAAAACAATACAGAAGGGATGAATTTTTGATACTTTTAACGAGCCGAACAAAACAAGCACTCGATATTTTTGTGTAATAATCCCTCAGGTCCAAAAAGATTAAAATTTAGAGGAGGGATAGCACTTCCGGTCCCTTTAACGAGCGGAGAGGCCAATGGCTCGGCAATCTTTTCATATTTTACGAGTCAGTTGAAAAGAGCTTAAAGGAGACTCGTCTTTTGGGGAATGAGTGATAAAATTAGGTAGCATCTGATTCCAGGTAAGGTTTGGAATTTTCCAATCACGGCAGTGTTACAAGGATGGCTAGTGAGATCACTCTTCGCAGCTATTCCTCAAAAGGGGTAAACAATCCAATGGAGGTGAATGATTGGCCAATACAGAGTGGAGGTGATGATGAGAACATGACCAGGGCTTTAAAGGCTGAAGTATTACATTCACGATGGTTATTTACCGGAAATCATTTTTTTTATTGAGCTTAAACACTGGGGGAAACATTTGCTCATGACTTATGTTTATTTTTTAACGAGCTTGAACTATGTGCTAAAACTGCTCGATTAATCCAGTCGTATAATAAGAATGTCTCATATATAAAAACGGCAATTTTTAGAGTTTTGCCCCACATCCTTTCTTTATGCAAGTTAGGAAACGACCAATCCTATGAGTTTAAAGGGTTAGAGGACCTACAAATTTTAAAAAATAAATAGTCGCTCTTCGCTTGCACGCCAAAAGGTTTGCATGCCCCCAGGTATAAAATAGAGTTTTAAGGTCACCTTTCAAATCTCCAACAAAACATTTGTTTTATCAGGAAAGGTCTACCTCTTTCGGGTTACCAAAGATTGTTCTATTCACAGCGCAAACAAAACACTTCTTCGGCGATGTCTACCGAAATAGACAAAGGTGAGACCATCCATTCACATAACTTTGACAAGAGAATCTTATTCCAGTCTAACCCCCTCTTCCAATCATGGACGGGAGTACAGTCCAGTCATATATCTCTTGCGGAAACCTACCCTATACCTGAAGTTTTCCTGCCGAAGCAGACCAGGGTGCATGCCCCCTTGGGTTTCAGTAATGTCCCCCGAATCACTCGCACTCATCAAGTGGGAGGACTGGAGATTGATGAGACATTCTTTGTGTGAAAAGACCATTCAGGGATGGCATATGACTATTTGCTCTGTGTGATTCGGGAAATGAAAGCTGGTATACGAGCTTGACCACTCTTCCTTCGTGCGGAAAACACATCACTCTAAAGAGTGATGAGACAATGGCTCCCATGCAATAAATATAGTCTCGTCCAAGGAGTAGATTATAATCCAGGGGTCCTTGAACTACCATTACGTTCATGTGAACGATTTTCCCTCTCAATGTTATGGGCACATTGGGAAGGATCCCTAACAGTCGACTAGTTCCTTTGTCAAAGCCTGTTAGATTTCTCATCTCAGGCAAAAGCGATGGCGAACCAAGCGCTTTCCAAGCAGTCGAGGAAAGGATACTCACAGAAGCCCCTTCATCTATGATGGTACCAGCCATAACCATTCTATATACTTGAGCAACGATTCGGAATGGTACACTAGCTGGTAAACGGGGTCTGCCTAGTTGATTCCAGTCGAAGGAAACAACTAGGTTGCTTGGAGGTGGAACCGAATAGACGGCCGGGTACGACTCTGACGAACTTCCTTCCTGCGGTAAAGGAATGGGTATATTTTCCCCATGTTCATCGGAGTCTGTGCTTACGAAAAGAATTTGGACGGTGTCATCCTTATTCTCTTCTGTGACTATATCATCTGAAGATGGAACCTCTGAAGGCAAGACCGAGTCAACTGCCACCTCGACCTTTTGACTTTCGTCTGTTATGGGTTCAGATGGTTTGTCTTCAATGATAGATGCTTCGGCTGACCACCTGGGTGGGTCAGACGGATTTTCAACTAGTGATGGACTCGACAAGAGTTTTTTATATCCAGGAGGAAGTCGTAACGGTGAAACCGGACGATCGTCCAAAACTCTTTTAGCCTCGTCTAAGAAGGGACAACGGTGGACGGCATGATCGCCTTCGCACAGTTTACAAGGAAATCTATATTTTCCTTTTTGTCCTGGGGCTTCACTTTCACTAGTCGACGGTGTGCTTTCAACATGATCATCAAAGGTTGACGACACCAAGTTGTGCAAACGAGGAGACCAGTCCCTTAAGATCCGAGGGATGCAGGGACAATCTCTATGATAGTGGTCTCCTTTGCAAATGACACATGGCGATTTAGGCCTGGTCGGTGCAGTGTGTGGATTTTCGCTAGATGATGCTTGGTTGCCCCCTTTCGCTTTTGGCTCCTTCTTCTTCTTCTATTTCTTCTTCTTTTCCTTCTTCTTCTCAGATACTTGATTTTTGGCTTTACCAGCCCCATCAAGCAAAGAGGAAGGAGGAGAGGAAGAATTGGAGGAAGTAGAAGGTTGGTGGGTAACTCTGGATTCGTCTAGTTGTTGACTCGATTGTTCAGGAATTGCGGTGTTCTGAACGACAGAGGTTGAGAAGAGCCATACGGGCAAGCCGATTGTCAATCCTGGAAGTGACAATGTGGCCATATGGGGTGCACCAACATCTCCCCATGAGGAGAAGGGACTAGGATTTCCCCCAAGGGGAATTCCTTGTTTGGTGGGTTCCATTTTCTCAACCTAAGATCAACGTAGGAAAGGGTGATGATTATTCCATTTAAAATAAATTTTAGACGCTTTGACACAACTTGTTTTTTCAATTTTTAAGAGTCGAGAAAAAACAAAAGATGACTCTAGTTGCCTTCGATTTTTAATGAGCCTGAAGTGACAAGTGCTCAGATGGACCTTTTCCGTTAAGGAGTCTGAAAAGGAATGAAAGGGACTGCTCTGGAAATCTAGGCAGAGGGATTACCAAACCAATCGCAAAACTGCAGAATACTTTTTACGGTACGGCAGTCAATCTTCCCGAATGTTGTGTTCAGTGCATTGCGATGGATAGGGCGGTAGACACGGCTTCCTATGGATAAAGGATTAAGCCTATTGGGGTCTCCCAAAATATACTTGACGGTACATGGGAGCACAAGTCCGTACTGGCACTTATCGTCTCAAAGCAGAGGAATCACCCAACCATCAGTGAGAACAACAGTTACCAGGATTTACGACGCCGGAATACGTCTCTAGCCTAGACTTCTAGATGTTGTGCGTTAGGTTCCAAAGCGTTGTTAGACTCATTGAATTTATTTTATAGTTGATCTTGTTTATGAAATTTGCCTTTCAGGTTCACCGCGAGATGTAGATGTATAATTCCTAAAATGTAATCTAAGATGATAAACAGTCTTTTATCTTCTTTGTGCAATGAAAATCCTAGCTACTAAGGAAAGAGAGACAGTATTCTTTCACAAAGAGCAAAGAGCACACACTAAATGCACAGTCCTAAATCAAACCAATCAAACAGTCTAAATGCAAATGCACATGCATGTATTTGTTTTCGACTTTCTTAGTATGTGAATGGTAAAAAGAAAGCTAATGCACAAATCTGAATTACTTTTCAAGCGACAATTATTAACAAGTTTCTTTTCAAAATCAAAAATGGAGACAATCACAACATTTTACGATTTGGAAATGAATACTTGTTTTTGACACTAGAAAAACTACAAATTCAGACCAAATAAAATAGTAACAGGATAATCGACTATCAATAGCAACCAAACTCTTTCCTATGACTGAAAACGACACTTGCGACACTTTCAAATCAAAGGACGACAGTATGATTACGTTACTTTTTGCAAAGGAGAACTGAAAATGACTCAACAAATACACAAAAACATTTACAGTTCTTTTGCACAAAGGAGGTGGAATAACAGCAAGGAAAAGGAGTTTCAAACAGAGATATACTGATTACAGGCAACAAAATTCATGAATAGAACTGGAAAGAATGAATCACAGAAACCAAAATTGAACAATGCCTAGTCTGATCAACGCACCTGTAACACAGGGAATTTGAAATGCAGCGCACCTACTACACTCGAGAAGTGCGCTGAATTTCAGATTCACAGAACAGTACCTGCGCTGGGCCAGAGACAAGACTTTGCTTGGGTTCCGGGTCACAGTTTGCAGTTCAGTTCATGGGTTTTGGCCGAGAAAATGGTAATCAGTAATGCAACAATCAGGGGTAGATCTAAGGAGGGTCTAAGAGCTACCACAAGGGCAATCAGAGAGTTTGTGAATCAGTTGTTTAAGTCATAAACAAATCCCAGAGATTGACTGAAAAGGCATTTATCTACTTTACATTTGCATAGCAAATGCAGTTCGAAAGCTACCTGGCTCGACTTCAGGCTCCGTCTGTAAGTTTATAAAATAAACAACAAGGAAGATAAACAAACAAACTAATTCGTCCCCAGTGGAGTCGCCATTTTGTTACAGGGAAAAGTGTCTACACAAAACTGCTTATCCCACTAAGGTGTGGTAGCTACCTTAGAAACAAACAAAGTAAAGCTACTTTCGTTTTTCCTTTATGAAATATAGATGAGAGAAGAACGAATAAGACCAACCTCTGTCTTGCGCTAATCTCCTAGTTCGATTCCTCTCTCTCTTGATAGTCTTTCGCTACTTGCTCCCTTGCACGCCCAGCTTCACAGAGTACCTGTAAGATCACAGTATCATAACACTATACAAGAACATGGATCTATAATCATAAACAATCTAGGATCAGATGTAAATTGACCATACAAATGCATAAAACATAAATGACACAAGAGTATGGAGGAAAACTTGAATAGCTTTTATTGATAAACAAGAAAGATCCAAGGGAGTTACAACCAGTTGTTCTGACCCAGCATCATCCTCTCAGCAAGTAAGCCCCTCTTCACCTCATACAAAGCTTAGATCACCCAACACTCTGATGTTGTCTCAAGAAACCAACAGCAATTCCTTACAATATGCAAAATTCCAGCCTCTGGATCTCTGGGATGAGGGATCCATATATAGATATCTGTAAGGGAGATGAGTCAGCTTGTGATTTGATTAGTGTCTTCCCTCTGATAGTTCTTGCTTCCACTTGGAGATTGATGATCTCTTACTCATCCTTGGTCGAATTCAGAGAGGCAAGTGTCACAGGAGAAGTTTCTGGAAGATTCCATGCCTCTCCACCTCGCAGAATGACACTTCCATTTGTCACTTCTCGCTCATCACACCCCATAGAAGGGCTTTTTGAAATGAAATGCACCCACACAGTGTATTTAGGTGAGATGCAACGCACTTTTCCTATGGAGCAGTTGAAATGATCCTGTTTTGACCAGTTTTGAGCAGTTTTTCATGGAGAACTTCTGGGAGAAGCTGTAATCAGTTGACCTTGTTCCTTTAGGGGTTAGAATAACAATTTTAGGGACTTAGGAGCCCTTGGTTTATGGACATTTCATGCTTGGGGTTGTAGTGCCCAAAAATGTCTATAACACCTATTGTTCCACTTACCCCCGTAAACATGGCTAATAGATATGCACCCCTGCAGTTACCCGCTAATCCAGGGGCTATGCCTCAAGATTATCAAGCTAAAATCACATACTTTGATGGAACTGGTTCTTGCACAACCCTTCAGCATACAAAGAAGATGCAAGACTATTTTGAGAACTACGAGATAGATGACGATAGCGTCAGAATGAAGATTTTTGTCCAAAGTTTGACAGGTGATGTTAGAACTTGGTTTAGAGCACTCACAGCCAATTCCATAGCAGACCCAGAAGCCCTATACCAGTCATTTATCAATAGATGGGAGAAAAATAAAGACCCCTTGCACATATTATCTTAATATGACACCATCAAAAGAGGCCCTCAAGAATCTGTCTTGGACTATTGTAAGATTCAATAATATTTATAATGCAATACCACAGAACTTGAGACCTCCACCTGATCTTGCTTTGTATAAATTCCCTAATGGTTTTGACGCTGACATGGCTTATCAGTTAAGAGAAAGAGCCCCCCAGACCCTTGCAGACATGCAAAATGTTGCTGTTAGCGTAGAGGCAAATCTAATTGCCAAAAGAAACAGAGCTAGAACTGAGAGAAGAACCACCTTTAAAGAGGAACCCTCAGCCTTAGACCAAAAGCTGGATGCTATTATCACTGGCATGCACATGCTGGGAGACAGAATAGAGAGTGTTGAGAGGAAATCATCATGGGAAGGACAACAACCCAATACCATAAGGAACCCAAATTTCCGGAAAACTCAGAATACAAATGCTGGTAGGTCTACCCTAGACCATGATGTAAGGCCTCCTTTTCACGAAAATTATGCTAAGGCATCTACATCTAGTGAACAGATGGAAGATACTCACATGAACTTGTTGGATTTGAAGGTTGAGCAACAAATTTTCCTAACTCGACAAGACCAAGATGAACATGACCTTAATCAATTTCAGACTAAGTCTGGTGAGTCTTTTGATTTTAAACAAGGCTATGATACTGCTGTGTATGAAGTCCACAAACAATATAAACTGACGACAAGAACCATAGATGTGCCTGAAAAGGTTAAGGAAAATAATACCAAGCAGCCGAAGAAGATTAAAGAAAATGTTGCCTTCATGGAAACTGCTGGTAAAACAGTCCCTAATCCAAAGGATGTCACCATAGAGGACATAACAGAAACGCAATCTTCTAATGATCAGCCTCTGCCACCTTCTTTCTCCAAAGAGAATTTGAACAGCGTTCCAAAGAGCCCTCCTAAAACTGAAAAACCGCAAGCAATTATTTCCCTTAACGCTGACAAACAAGACCAAACTGCTGATACTCCAATAGAAAAAGGGAAGCCTGCCTCCCAAAATACTAAAACCTAATCTGAAAAATCGTTTGACTTAGAGGCAGAAATAGGTAAACTCAAGATTTCCATCCCCTCATCTAAACTTGCCAAACATGAAGTGTATAGGCAACAAATTCAAAGATCACTTCAAATGTCAGAGGTTAAGGATGATGTGAATGTTCTTGATGATTAGCCTGAACTGTTGTTTGGTCCTGAAGTTAATGGAAAATCAACTTATGGATCTGTTCTACCTTTTTATGTCAGTTTACACATACATGACAAAGTTTTGCATGATGCTATGTTTGACTCAGGTGCCTCACACAACCTTATGCCCAAAGCCATAATGGAAAAACTCAACCTTGATGTCACAAGACCCTACAAAGATCTATTCTCCTTTGACTCAAGTCAAGTCAAGTGTTTAGGCCTTATCAAAGACTTGTGTGTCTCCTTAGTCCAATATCCCAACAAGACTATCCTCATGGATGTGGTGGTTGTTGACATTCCACCAAAGTATGGCATGCTATTACCAAGATCTTGGGGAGCAAAACTCCAAGGATCCCTCCAATTATACCTCTCTTATGCCACTATATCTGTCTTTGGGCAACCAAAGAGGCTATATAGAGAAACACTGATGAAGTATGTGGTAACTAGTGAGGATAAGCCCCAAAATTTTCCTATACTTTCAATCCATTCTGATATGGATTCTTTTATTCTATTTAATGATGAAACAAATACTCTCACTGATGACAAGCCCTTGGCTTTAGAACTGAACACACACACCAATGAAGAATTGGTTGCCCATACTGATGAAACTGTCAAAACAATCAAGGCAACCAGCATACAAGAAAAACCTCCCCAAAAAGAAATTTCAAAACTGCCCAATCCTAAAGTGACTGAAACTCTTGATACTAACCACAAGCAAGAAATCACATGGTACTTAGAGTTTGATGGCTCTGTTAACAAGTTAGGAGCAGGGGCAGGTGTTTGGATTCATAATACACATAATAATCATGCAGAAGGTCATGCCTACAGAATAAATTTCAAATGCACCAATATCATGGCAGAGTATGAGGCTGTCCTTTTAGGCCTTAAACTGCTCAAAGCTCTAGGAGCTGCAAAAGTGTCTATTCTAGGTGACTCTCATTTAATCATACAACAAATGAAAGGAAACTTTGTTACCAATGACAATAGAATGAGGGCCTATAGGGCTGTTGCTATTAATATACTCAATGCATTCACTGAATCCAAGCTTGCTAAGATTTCAAGAGATCATAACATTCATGCACACAGCCTAGCCACTTTTGCTAGTACATGCAAGCTTCCCTTTGAGCCAAATCACCATTTTACTGCTGAGATAAAACATAGGCCTGCTATCCCAAATAATGTTAAAGATTGGCAAGTGTTTGAAAGTGATGCCCAGATTAACAACTTCCTCACTCTTGAGCATGAGTTTTCAAATACTAACATTGACATGGATGCTATGACGGATGAACAACAGCAAACAAATGAAAATCAGCAGGCTGTAACCGCTGTAGCAGCCAAGCAAATCCTAAACCCAACTATTTTTGACAATGCAAACATAGAAGAGCTGAAACAGATGCATTTGGAGGATATAGTAGAAATAGAGGCCGAGATCGTTGATCTGAAAGATAACTTTCTCCCTGCTGGCCTCACTCCATTAGAAGATATGTTTGATGCAAATGATGTTCCCAAAAAGCCAAAAATACAGCCCCTAAACACTGTTGTAGAAGAACACAACATTGGGACAGCAGACAAGCCCAAAATGATCAAAATATCTCAAACTTTACCACCCAATCAAAAACCCAAATATATTGATATGTTCAAAGAATTTCAAGATGTATTTGCTTGGAGTTATGAGGACTTGAAGTCCTATGACACCTCAGTGATCCAACACACCATTCCCTTAAAACCAAACCAAAAGCCCTTCAAACAAAAACTTAGAAGAATCAATCCCGTACTCCTTCCCTTAATTGAAAAGGAAGTGAAAAGGATGTTTGAAGCAGGTATTATAGCACCCATCAGATTCTCTGAATGGGTATCCAATCTTGTTCCCACAAGAAAAAAGACAGGTGAGATTAGGCTATGTGTAGACCTAAGAAATTTAAACCAAGTCTCCCTAAAAGACCACTACCCCTTGCCAAAAATGGACCACATCCTACAAAGAGTAGTGGGGTCATCTAGAATTTCTTTACTAGATGGTTTTTTAGGTTTTAATCAAATACTGGTTCACCTGGATGACCAAGACAAGACAGCCTTTACCACACCGTGGGGAACATTTAAGTATGTGAAGATGCCTTTTGGACTTAAAAACGCTGGTGCTACCTTTCAAAGGGCAATGGATATTGCATTTTCCAAGGAAATACATGATTTCCTAGTTGTCTACCTTGATGACTTAACCCCTTTCTCCAAATCCGATCAAGAGCACCTAAAATATTTGAGGCAAATATTCATGACATGTAGGAAATATGGCATTTCCTTGAACCCCAAGAAATCCCTCTTTGGCCGTGAAGAAGGCAAACTCCTAGGACATATCATCTCAAAAGATGGTATTAGAATAGATCCGGAAAGGATCCATGCCATCGTCCAAATCCCATATCCAAGAAGCATAAAAGAATTGCAAGCATTCCTTGGAAAAATCAACTCCTTAGAAGATTTATTCCAAACCTAGCCGAGCTAATAAGACTGTTAAGCAACATGTTAAAAAAGGATGCTAAGGTAAAATGGTCTCTTAAGACCAAGCAGGCCTTTGAGAGTATTAAAACTGCCTTAACCCAAGCCCCTGTCTTCACCAGTCCGCAATTCGACAAAGATTTCATCATATTTTCATTTGCATCTGAGCACACGATAGCTGCTGTCCTTTTGCAAAAGGATGATCAAGGAGCTGAAAATCCAATTGCATTTTTCAGCCGAGCCTTAAGAGATGCACCTTTGAAATACCAAATCATGGAAAAGCAGGCCTATGCCCTTGTTAAAGCAATCAAAGATTTCCGAGTTTACATTTTGTATTCACATGTGATTGCCTATGTCCCAAATGCTGTTGTAAAAGAAATATTAACCCAAGAAGGGCTAGAAGGCAAAAGAGGCAAATGGATTGCTAACATCCTTGAGTATGACATAGAAATTAAACCAACCATGCTCATAAAGGGACAAGGTTTAGCCAAACTGATATCCGAAACAGACTTTCAAGCCCTAGACATCAACCAACTGGACAATGAACAGGAGCTGGCGACTCCACAGATCAGTGAAACCTTTTTGCAATCCCCATGGTATGCTGATATATGCTTTGTATTATTAAACCTATTTGCTCCCCCAGGATTGTCCAGAACCAAGAAAAGATTTTTAAAAATGAAGGCTTCAAAGTTTTGTGTCATAGATCATGCTTTATTTTGGAAAAATCATGAAGGTATATTGCTTAATTGTTTAACCATGAATGAAACTAACAATGTCATGAAAGAATTCCATGCAGGGGACTGTGGAGGACATCTATATTGGAAGTCCACTGCTGATAAAATTTGAAGGGCTGGTTTCTATTGACCCTCTCTATTTGCAGATATAAAGAAGTTTGCTATCTCATGTCATAAATGCCAAATCTTTGAGGGCAAAAGAAAGTTGTTACCCTTGCCCCTTAAGCCCATCTCAACCGAGAAACCTTTTCAACAATGGGGTCTTGATTTCATTGGAGAGATCCACCCCTCTTCCTCAGGCCAGCACAAGTGGATTTTAACATCCACCAACTGTTTCACTAAATGGATTGAAGCCATCCCATGCAGACAGGCCAATGACTCCATCATTATCCAGTTCCTTGAGTGCAATATCCTTTCTAGATTTGGCTACCCTGAGAAGATCATCACTGACAACGCCACTACTTTCAAATCCAAAAAGATGATTAGTTTTTGCCATAAATTTCACGTTACCCTGGGCCACTCCATAGCCTATTATCCCCAAGGTAATGGCTTGGCTGAGTCATCTAACAAGAGCCTGATTAATATTATCAAGAAGGTCTTAGAAGAAAACAAGAAGAACTGGCATAAAAAGCTCACAAATGCCCTATGGGCAGACAGACTTTCAACAAAAAAATCCATTGGGATGAGCCCTTATGAGCTGGTGTATGGCATGGAGGCCACGTTTTCGTCCTCCTTGGGCACTCCTATCATGAAAATGTTGCAAGAGATCCAAGCAGAACCAAATGATATTCAAAGAAGTATCAATCAGACCATTCATCTTCAGCAAACCAGAGAGCAAGTTTATAATAGAGCTCAAATGTTGCAAGAGAAACTCAAAAAGATGTTTGATAAAAGAGCTAAGGCTGAGGATTTCTACATTGGCGACAAAGTTCTAAGGTGGGACTCACGAAGAGAAGACAAGGGCAAACATGCAAAATTTGATTTTTTATGGAAAGGGCCATTTGTTATTTCTGTTGTTCAGGGAAATAACACATATTTCCTCAAGTCTGTAGAGGGCAGCACTGTTGAAGAAGGCCATGTTAACAGTCGAATGCTAAAACATTACCATGATCCCTATTAAGGGGTACAATGCAGCTCTGTACATATCTCTTTGTACATTAATATTTGTATATATTAGCACTTTGTTTTATTTTTTAGCAGTCTGAGTGTTAGAGGAGCAGCAGCAAAGTTTGCTAAGACACAGCCAGTGCAAGTACTCCATTCTTAAGGCTCTATCTCTGCATTAGTCTCAGCAAAACAGCAGGAGTAGCGCTGTCATATCATAGAAATTCATGATAAAATGAAAATGGTTGCAGTTTGCAGTATCCAATCAAAAAGTATCAATAAGAGAGAAGCATTGTTTAGTTTCACATCAGCAACTGATTCTAGACCAGAAGCTAAGGGAAATACATCAGTTTTGATCCATGTCTGGTTCTATTTCAAAGGCAATGCTCAAAGCAACATGGTATGTAATAGCAAGCACGCAGAAGAAAGCAGGCAGTGCTATGTATTTCACAATATTTCAATGAAGGAGATGGTTGCCCCTATTTCAGAGTTTCACATTTTTAGTAGCCAGCACAAGGAAATTCTTCAGTCCACAGCAACAATAGAAGATCAAGGCAGTCTGACCTGCTGTTCTTGGCTTTTCACAAGGAAAATCCATCCCCAAGTGGAGCCACTGTTAGCCTCCTGTTGCAACAGGTTTTCATATTTCATGATTGACATTTTTACATGCCAAATATGTCATACTTTGCATGCTGCAATGCTCCATATTTCCTAAAAGAGGCCAAAGAAGAGGCCATGAAAGTGTGCCAGTCTAAATGCCACTGCTGTATTCCAATTTTCATGAGTTATTCCTTTTTGAACAATTTTCTGTTAAGGGAAGGCCAAACAGCTTAATCTTGGCTTCCCTAGGTTTCAATTTCTTGTTTTAGAATATTGAGAATGAATATTTGTCCAAACAGTTTAATCTTGGCAGATTTGTAGATAGGTAGAGAAACAAAGGAGCCCAACTGCTTAATCTGGGCCCTTGGAAGAAATATGTGTAGATTTAGATAGGAGGGCAATTAAAAGAAAAAAGCAATCAGGGTTTGCAAGTCTAAGTGCACCCTTCCTGAAGTAACAAAAAATGCTAGGAGTATTAAGCTGGGTAGGTAGCCTGGGGTTGCAGAAGCCAGATTGTCTTCAGTTTTGGCCTTAACAAAGAAAGCTCATCTCATCAGTGGCAGAGGTACCAAAGCAGTGTTTTTATGGTAGAATTCTGGAGGCATGTCTAACTCCCCCTTCTTCTCATTTTCCAAATCACTCACTAACTTCCCTGAAAGGGTCAAGATCTGCTTGATACCTCTTAGTTTCATCATTTTCCATATCATTTGCCTTGGTAAAGATCTGCTTTGCTCAAGGCATGTTCATACTTCCTCTATGGATCATTTCCCCCCCCTATTAGCCTAAGATTCACATACTTAGCACTTTCTTATCACTTGTCATATTAACTACTAATTTTACTATGTAGCTCCCTATCTATCTCCCCTTCCCCTACTAAAACTATGTTAAAAAAATCCCCTATATACATATTCCCATCCCCAGGCACTATAGCCCTATTTTATCAGTTTGGGAAATGCTAAGTCCATTTGGGGCTTAGCATTAGCCTTCCATGTCCTAACCAGGAGTTAGTCTGACACCTGGTCACCCTAACAACCATTTCCCCCTAAGTCCCAACCCTACAATACCCATTCCCCGCCCTTATCCTAAGGTCACGCACATAAATATATTTCCCCCGCTTGCAAAAAACCCAAAACCCACATTTCTAATGTTTAAAACCCCTCCCGCGCCATATAAAAACACATAATTAAATATGCACGGGCCCGTCCCTAACCGTCTGCCGCCTTACTCGGGCCGCCGACCGTCAGATCTGGCGCGCCCAAGATCTACGGTGGGCGGGCCTTTTTGTGCCCCGATGTGCTGAGGGTTAACGCCCGGGAGATGGGCAGTTTTCTCGTCATACTCCCGCCACGCGTCACCCTCTCGGCTGTGGCGGAGCCCCCTCCTCCTATACCGCCTGCGCACAAAAGCGGTGCGCCCGAAACCGGATACCGCTTTCCCCCCTCCTGCGTCAGCGCCACGTCATGCTGATGTCACCATGCCGCGTCGGCCTCCTACCGTCGTGTCCTTGCCATGTCACCGCCACGTAACCTCCTCCACCGTACTGCCACGTCACCCGTCATACTGCTGACGTCACCCTGCCCCGTCACCCGCCGTACTAGGTCTGACGTCACCATCAAAAAGAGCGAAAGGCGCAAATCGCAGCCTAGGAAACCCGGAATCAAAATCTGAGGCAGTTTTTCATGCGCGATTAGTGCCTAGGCTACGGGAAATAGGCCAAAATGGAAATTCCTTTCGTAGCTCGTCTCCAGCAGGCCCGAAAGGCACCGAATGACATGAATTTCTTCACACAGCATTCAGAAAGGGGTAAACACAGTTTTAAAAGCAAACAGAGGGCCAAACAGTAGCCATGAAAGGTCGACGCAACAATTTAAAGAGTATTAGGAGTGAGAAAGGCGCACATTCAGTGCCAAAGCATATCCAGGAAGTGGGAAAGAGTATCAGTCTAATGTTTTAAATGAAAACCTTTATTACCAATGTAGGTGGACATTGAATGACCTCCAACAAAGTGAAAGAAAGCAGTAAAGGCCAATCAAGGCTCTCCCATCACAGTTAATGCTCCTCAGAAACACTCAAGAGCATGGATCAAAACCCAAAGCACAGTTATGGTTAAGTGATCAGCACAGAGCCATAAAGACAACACACTAAACTCATTTTGGTACAGCTGCACCCAGCATAGCTCGAGGATATTTTCCCACATTTATTTTAGACATGTATTAGGTTAAAGACACTTATTACACCAGATCGGTCTGAGATCTAGTCTTTATAGATATTTTACTTATAAAAACCACCCTAATTCACTGTTAAAGGGGTTGGTTGGTTGTATAGCTCCAAGAGAGACTCGCTCTGTATACCTGATGTTTTACTTAATCAAAGACTACTGAAAAGCTTGGAGGAATGACTGTGTGTTGTGTATGAATGTTCTGAAGAATTGAATGTGGAATTCTTGTGCTGCAACATGACTCAATAAGTGTTTCTTACCTTTGTTCTTCATTGATGTATCATCCAAAATAGCAGAAAGAATGAATAGTTTAGAATTGGTTTAATTGCCCTCTATGCTCAATTTCTGCTGTTTCTATATGTTTTCATCTGAATTAGAAATGAATATGAATTCCCTGTGGCTCATATTTCCCCTAATTCACTCATGTTTGATAGTTATCTAGGGATTCTTCACTGCTCCTAGATAGAGCTCATTCACCTTCCCTCTACTAAGCTGAATGAGCGATTCTTAACTGCCTCTCATTCCTAGCCTTCACTCCATCCTTTAGCTTGAAAGATTGTTTCATGTGCAGCTAGCTTGCTCCATATTCCCTCTTGTGACCAAGAAAATGCACCAGCAGTCCTACTCCTTGACTCCATGCCCAATGGTTCTAAAACTTTCATGCTATCCCTGCCTCTTTACTTGAAAGCATCATCCATCCCACCAAAACCAAAACAAAACCCCTAGTACCCAATAACTAGCCTAAAATCATCATCAACAAAGCTAAATCCTAAAGAGAGAGCCCTCTCTGACTGCTGGTGGGCTAGCACTTGCAGTCCAAAGACTGGTTTGTGGTTACCTCGGCCGTATCCCTCAAGGAGCTAAGGGACAACCTGAGTGTCAACAAGGTTAACAAATCCCGGGTAAAAAATTTGATGGGGGTAAGGGCTAGAGTGAGTGGGAATGCTCACTTAGCAGGTTTTGGCTGGATTTAGTCAAGGAACCCCAAGTCAAGTTTAAGAGGGGAATTGTTAGGTAAAACTGACTTGGGGTTTGAGTTAAGGTTGACCTGGTTAAATAGTAGTTTTGGCCAATGCTAATGAATATCATTAGGTTGGGTTTTTCCCCGGATTTGGGGTTTTCTGGGATAAACATGTGCATTTATGTGTTTATGGTTTTTGTTGGTTATTTTTATATTTTTCATCTCGGTAAATCTCAATATTAATTTATGTTCTCTGGTAAATTTCTTAACACTACCAAGCCAGCTCTAGAGGAGAAAAAATTTGAATCTCCAACAATAGGAATAACCTTTTTCACCTCCCCAGGAGAGCCCATTTTAGTTGAAGAATTAGGAATACCTGGTGAGGAAGAAGAAGTAGAACCTCTCTCCCATATCCCATTAATAGAAGAACCAGAGGAGGAGAAAGTAACCTTGCAGGTTGAATCTTATACTAACTCTGAGGAAACTATAATAGCAGAGGAAGGAGAAGATGGGGAATTCAATTTGTTTGGAGGGGGTAGAGAATGAGGAAGAGGAAACAATGGAGGAGGTAGAGGAAATAATGGAGGAGGCAGAGGAAATAGGGAAATAGATAATTCTTTTGGATTCCCTATAGTGGATGAGGAAACAAATGCCACCATGAAAAATATATCACCTTCTGTCCTCCCAAACTTCCATGGGTTAAAAAGTGAGGATCCTGAAACATTCTTATTTGAGTTTGAAGTCTTGTGCAGAACCTATGATTATCTAGAAGACTCTCAAAAACTCAAATTGTTTCCTTCAACACTAAAAGGAGATGCTTTGAAGTGGTTCATGGGGTTAGTCACTCAATCCATTATAACATGGAATGACATGAAAAAAAAAATGGATAGGTACTTGGATTATTGCATGCCTACCAATCATAAAGATGAAGTGTTCGAAATGATGCAAAGAGAGGATGAAAACTTAGAAGATTTGATTGAGAGGTTCAACTATAATTTGAAAAGAGTAAAAATGGATAATTTAGATGAAGATACCTTGAAAGCTCTTTTATTAAAAGCCATTAGAGATGAGTGGATAGATATCCTTAACATGATGGGGAAAGGAGATATCTCTCAAATCCCATTAAATTATATAGGGGAATTATGTGTTCATCTCTCAAGAGGGGAATCCATAACTGGGAAAGGTCCAAGAGATCCTTCTCTTGTTAGAGTAAACAAATCTGCAACTGGATCTGTAAGTAGGGCAGAAATTGGTAATATGCTTGATGAATTTAAAACTGACTTTCTAGGGGGTCTTAATGATCAAATAGACACCCTTAAATTACAAAACAAGCAGAGAACCGAGGCTAATGCTTTAGCCATTTTTTGTCCAAAATGCAAAAAAAAAACAAAACAAAACAAAAACAAAAACAAAAAACAAAAAACAAAAACAAAAACAAAAAACAAAAAACAAAAAAACAAAAAACAAAAAAACAAAAAAAAAACAAAACAAAACAAAAAAACATGCTCTAAGAGAATTCCCTTTAGATGAAAAATTTGTAGAAACTTGAATGATTTGCTCAGAAAGCCATGAGACCAAGGGTTGTCCTTCAATTACAGGTCTTAAGATTGTCTTTCAAGAGGAAACAATCCCAAATTCTGCAGAACCTCTTTGTTTTGTTGCTAGAAGACCTTGGCAGGGGCCACAAAATCAAGGATTTAACAATTAAATGTATCTTCAGCCCCCACCAAATTGAAATTATTGGCAGTAACCTTGGCCTCAACCTCAATCTCAATCTCAACCTTGGGCACAAGGAGTACAAAATCCTTATGGGAGATTTTCTCAATATTACCAATATCCTCCACAATATCAAAATTATCCTCCCCCACACATTCCACAACAAAATCAATAGCCACAACTTCAAAATCAGAACCCTCAACTTTTATTACTGTTTCCACAACAAATTCCACAAAAAAAATCTGCAACAAAACCAAAGTCCTCAACTCTTACTGCCATTTCAGCAGAAACCAAATCAGTTACTTGCCCAACCATTACCAAACCCCATCAATAAAAATCCTCAGAATGCTTACATGGTAGAACGACAACAATTTCTAACTTATATGATCACCCCTCTAGATCTTAATGATGTTCAACTGAGATCTGGTAGGATATTAGAAAAGGAAAGACCTTCTGTAGCTATTCAGGAACAAGACAGTTCTAAGGAAGATTCTCTAAAAGTCAATAAAAGTTTTGAGGGAACATCCCTCCAAAAGCAAAACATTGAAAAAGAAAAACAAAAGAATCAGTGAACACAACTCCTATCATTGAACAACCAGCATCTACTTCTACACCTCCCTTTCCTGAAAGATTACAAATTGATAGAGAGGTAGAAAAACAGATCTTGTTGCCCAACTATGATTTTCTAGATGAATTGAAGAATGTCTGTATCAAAATCCCTTTGCTACAAGCCATTAGAGAAATTATCTAGCCAAAACAATAAAGGAGTTGAGCATAAAAAAAACCAAGAAGAAAAGCAAAAGAAACAAAAATAATTCACCTAGTAGGAAAAATAGCAAACACAATGATGGGAAAAAATGCCATACAAAAATATGTGGATCCTAGAAATCCAATTGTGAAAACACATATTAATGGAGTTGAAATTCCAAATACATTGATTGACTTAGGGGCAGCAATAAACATCATGAGTAAACAAACTATGGAGTTGCTTAAGCTTCCTAATCTTCTCTACACACCTACCTTACTGCAACTAGCAGATAGATCAGTAATCAAACCAGATGGTGTGTTAGAAGATATTTTAGTATCCTTAGATTCTTGGGAATATCTTGTTGATTTCATGATCTTAACTCCCAAGAACAATCTAGGAGGACATCCACTCATATTAGGAAGACCTTGGCTGGCCACAGCTGATGCTTTTATTAGCTGTAGATCTGGTGACATGTATATTTCTGATGGTAATTCAACAAAGAAATTTACTCTATATCCTCCAGCAAAAGCAATCACAGAAATAGATGACAAAGAATGGATTGATGATGAAGATGATATTCAGCCTCTCTTTACTATTTCAGAAATTAGTGAAGATAGTCAAATTTTAAATACATTGGAAAATTTTGAATCATCTTCAGAATATGACCATGAGCAATTTCAAGAAAAATCTAATGTTGAATAGTTGTCATCTAGGAAAATGTCTCTCTATTCTATGGAAGAGTTCGATATCTCTACAATTGAAATCTTTCTAGGTGGGACATTGAACATAGACAAAAACTTGGAGAAACTACAACAAGAAAAGCTAATCAAAACATTACAAAAACATTCTGCTGCATTTGCATGGGAATACACCGAAATGAAAGGCATTAATCCTAATACTTGTATCCATCACATCTATATTGAGGAAAATTGTAGACCTATCAGGCAACCTCATAGAAGGATGAATCCAAATCTTAGAGAGATTGTGAAAGAAGAGCTCCAAAAATTACTGAATGTAAACTTCATTTACCCAATTTCAGATAGCCAATGGGTTTCTCCTTTGGTAATTGTGCCTAAAAAGAATGGTAAATGGAGGGTTTGCATTGATTACCGAGAATTGAATAAAGCAACCCTTAAAGATCATTTTCCTTTGCCTTTTATAGATCAAGTGTTAGATACATTAGTAGGTAAGAAGTATTTCTCATTCTTGGATGGTTTTAGTGGTTATAATCAAATTCAGGTAGCACATAAAGATTAGGATAAGATCACATTTACTTGTCCATGGGGAACTTATGCCTACTGAGTACTTCATTTTGGGTTATGTAATGCACCTGCAACATTCCAAATAGCAGTACTAGGAATTTTTTCTGATCTGGTACATGATTGTGTAGAGGTATATATGGATGATTTTACAGTCTATGGAAATACATTTGAAGAAGCTTTGGGAAATTTGGAAAAGGTTCTTAAAAGATGTAAGGAAACAAACCTTTCATTAAGCCATGAAAAATGTTTTATGATGTTTACAGAAGGTATTGTTTTAGGACATCACATTTCAGGAAATGGGATTAAAGTTGACAAATCTAAAGTTGAAGTCATCTCTAAATTATCAATTCCAAATTTCCAAAAGGATGTTAGAAGTTTTCTGGGATTTACAGGATACTATAGAAGATTTATAGAAAATTTCACTAAAATAGCATCCCCACTCTTCAAATTGCTTACCAAATATTGTGAATTCAATTGGAATTCTGATTGCCAGTTAGCATTTGAAACCTTGAAAACAAAAATTTCTGAAGCACCCATTTTAAGAGGTCCAAATTGGAAACTCCCTTTCCATATTTCCATAGATGCTTCAAATACATTTCTGGGAGATGTACTAGGACAAAAAGATCTGATTCCTTATGCCATTTACTATACAAGTAAGAATTTGACTCCCACAGAGTTAAATTATACTGTGACTGAAAACGAATTTTTAGTTGTTGTTCATGCAATTAACAAGTTCAGACACTATATAACAGGCTATGAAACCTTTGTTCATACTGATCACTCGGCAATTAGATATTTGATGAATAAACCTATTACTAATGGCAGAGTTACAAGATGGTTTTCACTCTTGCAAGAATTCAACATTATTGTGCTAGATAGGCCTGGAAAACAAAACGCAATTGTTGATTTCTTGTCCAAGATTCAAAATATCAAAGAAGATTCTCCGGTTGAAGATAAGTTTCCTGATGAATATCTTTTTGCAATAACTACTCAAACTCCTTGGTTTGCATATATTGCTAACTATTTAGTCACAGGAAAGTTACCTTCACATTTGTTTCCTAGAGAAAAAAAAAGAAAAATTATTCAAGTGCGTGCAAGATATTCATGGATCACTAACGAATTGTATAAAACAAGCCTGGATCTTATGATCAGAAGGTGTGTCAGGGAAGATGAAATGCCCGAGATTCTTAAGGCATGTCATGATGAGCCGTGTCGTGGACACTTTGTTGACAAGAGGACAGCCTATGAAATCCTTTCTTTAGGATATTATTGGCCATCCATCTTCAAAGATGCTAAAGAATATGTCAGGATATGTGACAGCTTCCAAAGGGTAGGGAAACCAGCTCCCTCAAATGAAATGCCATTACAAATTCAGGTACTCATCGAACCTTTTGAAAAGTGGGCCTTAGATTTTATTGGACCAATTAATCCTCCATCTAAGCAGAAGAAGTATATATTAGTATGCACTGATTATGTCACTAAATGGGTAGAAGCCAAAGCATTACCTTTTGCTAATGAAAAATATGTAGTTAATTTTCTTTTTGAGGACATCTTCACTCGTTTTGGTGTTCCAAGAGAAATTGTGACAGATCAGGGATCTCAATTTATATCTAACATGATGGAAGGGCTTGTGGAAGAATACAAGATCAAACATAGGAAATCTACTCCCTATCATCCACAAGCAAATGGTCAAGTGGAATCTACAAATAAAGTGATTGAAAAAATTCTTACCAAGACTATGCATCTACATAGAAGAGATTGGGCAGAAAGGTTTCCTGAAGCTTTATGGGCCTACAGAACTACATGAAGGAATACAACGAGACATACACCCTATGAACTTGTTTATGGGAAACAATTCTTGTTTCCTATAGAGTTCCAAATCATAACTTTCAAGATGGAAGTTCAACTGGGACTAGATTTATCAAAGGCACAAAAGCATAGGCTGGAGCAATTAAATGAACTTGATGAAATCAGGCAAGAGGTAGTTCAAAGCACTAGTATAGTCCAACAACAGAGGGCTAAATGGCATGACAAATATATCAAGGACAAGAGGTTTCAAGTGGGAGATTGGGCACTATTGTTTGATTAAAAGTTTAAATATTTTCAAGGGATGTTTCAAACTCATTAGCTTGGGCCATATGAGAATGAAAAAGTCTTTAGTAATGGAGCAATGAGGATAAGAACAATAGATGAAAGTAAAACTCCTCTTCTTGTGAATGGTCATAGATTAAAGATATATCATAAACCAATTTCAAAAGAGGAGTTCATTAAGATTTTCCAAGACAATTCTAAAATGAAGTTAGTAAAGAAGAATCCTTCTTCTCCACTAACTTAGTCTTTATTTTTCATATAAAAAAAAACAAAACAAAACAAATAAAAAATAAATTGTATAAGGTTGAAAACTAATCATTGATTGGCATACTTATACAAAAAAATACAGGGTGAAAATCAAAGGTTTCTGACACCCTATATTTTCCATTTTATTTTTGTAATAAGTAGTGACAAAAAGCTATAGTCACTCTGCAGTTTAGATTCTGAAAAACTCATCATCTCATCTCATCTCACTCCGTTTTACTTTTGCAGTTTCACTTCATCCTGTTGTCATATTTCATCAATAAATTTTTCAATTTTTTTACAGTTTTCACTCCATATTCATTTCATTTATCATCTTGTCTTACATCTCATTTCATTTCACTTACATAACCACTTCCATTTCATTCATGATCCATAATCCATATTTCACTTTCTGTTTCATGTTCTGCATTTGATTCTGTTCTGCAGCTAATCTGATTCTGGAGCTACAATTTGTTTATCAGTTCAGGCACAAGTGTACAGTTCATAATAAAATCATGTATGCAAGGAATTGAAGAAAAATCAATTTTTGAAGACCAACCATGCTCAAGGTACCTGTGGATCAACATCAAAAAAAAATAGCAAGCGAAAAGTAAAGGTTCCAAAGGTAAATGCAAAAATTTATTTCAAAAAACAATTTGAAAACATAAGTTTGTATAGTATGTATAATCACGTGTCTCCTTAATCAACTATCATTTGATTTGACTGCCACTATGTCTCTGTCATATCTTCCATCTTTAATGACAAACGGTCTCAATGATTCTTTCATAACAAATCTCCGCTTCAAACTCCATAACATGTATTCAAACGGTCCTCCACAACCAAACCTGTTAACGGTCAAGATAACGATGTGACCTACCTATCTACGACTCTCTAAACCCTTACTGTCTATTTATTACATGCAAACTCTTAAGTTTTTCTCTCATATTCACGCAGTCATTTCATATACACAGTATTTCCATTTTCTATATACACAGCCATTCCATTTTTCATATACACATAGTCTTTCCATTTTCATATATACGCAGTCATTCCATTTCTTAAATAGCACTCGTTTTATAGACAGTGAGAGTAATTTTGAAGGTTAACCGAAAACAAGGGATATGGGGCTTATTATCATGACAGAGCCCGTAGGGGTAAAGTATATGGAGGGGTATCCACAGCTTAAATGGATGCTATGGAAGGCCGAATGGTTAAATTTTATTGAGAAATTTGACAACTACCACAAGGAAATTACCAAGTCTTTTGCAAGGTCATTTGATGGCACAGAAGTGGAGATAGGAGATATCAAATTTGCAGTCACAGAATCCTTCATAACAGAAGCAACAAAGCTGCCAAGACAAGGATAAAGATGGTTTAAAAACAAGGAATTTCATGGTGAATCTTGGAAAGTGATCCTTAGAAACCCAGGTATGGATGTTACAGTATTTAGGAAGGGAATTCCTATTTCAACACTCAAGAACAAATGGAGTAATATGTTGTTAATATTGCAAAAATTCATTACATGTGAAGGAAGATTTGGGTTTATGTATGTTTACCATATACGCTTATTAATGAATTTTTTAGAAAATGGAACCATCAACCTTCCCTTCTTCCTTCTAAACAGTCTGAGAAGGATGGCTACAAATGTCCAAAAGAAAATTGAATCCATAGAAACAACTATGTATCATCATGGATTAGTGAAAATACTAGTTGAATTCCATTTGAAAAGTGTAGGGGATACATGGGAAGATTTCTTGGTAAGAAATTTTTTCCAGGATGCTCCAGAGTCACCTGAGGAGAGTCATGTTAAGAAAAGTAGGAGGAGAAAGATCAGCATTAATATTCAAACCTCCTCACAAAAGAATGATGCAGAGACAGCTTCTAAACCAAAGGTTAAGAAGAAAACTAAACAAAAAGGAAAAATGAAAGATGCATTCTCATCACCAATGACCGGAATATACTATCTTGAGGAGGACATTTAGTGATTTACATGTTATGCTTTTATGTTTTGTTGTTTCAATAAATTTTTGTATATTAGCTACGGAATGCAGCCTATTCTATAGCTAATCGGTTGTTCCGCAGCTACCTTCATGCTCTAACAGGTTCCAGGTGTCAGAAGGAGAAACCAGCCACATGGGCAGCTTGGAAATCATCGTGACATGGACCCTGTCCTATTCATTTATCCCAGGTCGACAAAGAAGATGGCATAAGACTACAGTCAATGGATAAGTCAAACACAAAGAGATCAAAGGTAACAGGACTCTGTTTCGTGGTTAATTAATATGTTTCACAGTGATGCGAAGCGTTATCCAAAGCAAATACCTGTACCTACGGACTCCAACTGCCACTTGTACAAATGAATCCAACAACCACCATGTCTTGGATTTATGTCTCCAGTGGCCGAGGAAGAAATTATGCATATCTGTCTTCTATGTGTTTGGTTGTAGCATGTTTTTCTCCACAAACAGTTATATGATTTTTCTTATAAATATGTGTGTAAAGGACCGAAGAAGTTAGTAGTGATAGTAATAGTTTTATTGTCAAATCGAAATTCTAGACTCTGTAATTTCTGGGCATTTTGTGTCCCTGTATTAATATGAAAAGACCGCATGTTTCTATGAAAATCTGAAGGAGTTTTCTTGGGTTGATTGAACAAGCGTAGCCTAATCAGTTGCAGAGGACCCCTGCACTGAAGAATGTTTAATTTCATTTTATGTTTCTTCTTCTCGTTAACTGTAAATTCATCATTTTCTTTCACAGTGTTTATAATCATTTTCTTACTAACAATGTTTATAATGCAATTTCCATCATTTTATTATTAACAGTGTTTATAATTTAGAGTAGTTTCCATTTGCTTGATCTATTTTTAGTTTTTATCAATAGTTTAGAAGATAGAACTCAATGGTGTAATCTTGTTTCTTCAATTAAAAACTAACCTTGTTTCAGGATGAGAGTAGGATTGAAGAATGATAAGGATACACTATTGGATAGTTTACTTCATTCACTGTTTTTCTAGTTTAAATTCTCAATTAAACTTATCAGTGTCATTTAATGTCTTTGCCATTTCATTTTTAGTTTAATGACTCATGGTGTTAATGAATGTTTATGGAAAACCCTTCAAGTTGATAATCCATCCTTAACTAAGTGGTTGAACATTTCATCTATGCAATGAGTTATTTATGCATCTCTGTATTTGCTTTCTCTTGGATTAATGAAGTACAGAATTACTCAAATGTCATCCCAATGAGACTTTCTCCCAAAATTGAGAGGCAAAGTAACCAAATATTTCATTTCATTTTATTTCAGTAATTAGTTATACATCAGTTGCAAATTTCACTTTCAGTTTTAATTCATGATTTGGAAATAATGGTAAACTAGGAATAGAAACTTTGTTTTCATTTCTTTCTTAGCTTTGCTTCCAAATCTTTCTTAGCTCTGTTTTCATTTCTTTCTTAAGCTCTATTTTCATTTTTAGATTTTGAGCAGTCTTTACGAAAGTTAGATTTAAGTTCTGATAATTACATTGTAAATCATTAGGAATTAAAAGACCAAAAACCCCCCAAAACAACATAAAACACAAAAACAACGAAGTAAGAAGGGTTAGCTAGCACAAACAGTGCACTACACTTCATCAGTTTATGATACCCGGATTGATAATTTATGTAGAGCAATTTAGGACACTAAATTGACCAAACAGATGGGATAGATGAACCCAGCTTTGAGAAGCTTTTCAACTTCACCTTTGATAGCGGCGGCCTTCCTAGGTTGCATCGGGCGGATCCATTGGCGAACGAGCTTCGCATGTGGATAAGTTGGTATTTCATGCACAACAATGCTAGGATCAATACCATGCATTTATTCATAGGACCACGCAAACACATCATGGAATTCCTGAAACAAACGAGTATAAGTCTTGATCTCATCCGGAGAACAAGATACCCCGATATGGACATGTTCAATGATACCAGGCTTGATAGAAATATAAATCGGCATCATTTGGGTAATATTACCCAAATTTCCTTCTGACCATACTTCATGAGTCATGATCAGTGGCAGAAGCGGGAGGGAAGGAAACAGAGAAGAGGAATCTTCAAAAGCGGTAGACATGATTGTCGGATGAGGTAGGAACGAGGAGTGGTGATGAGTATTGATCCAAGGTGGTTCCTCAAGAGACATGACTTCCATGATACCTTCATCAGCAAGGAAGGTCTCGGCTAAGGGATCAAGTGATTCCAAAGTGCCAAGCCACAGGGATTGAGAATATGTATCAAGAGAGGTCTTCAAAATAGAAGAATCAGAGGATGTGGAACTCGAAGCCGAAACACTTTCCACGTAATTGATTTCGGCAGGACTAAGCGACATAACGTCACCCCAGGTATCAACAAGATCTGGTGAAGGTATGACCCAAGGATCAAATCTGACCGAGACCATGTTGACAGAGGCAACATGAGGAGGTGGGAGCGGAAAAATCCCCATTAAGGCAGAATATTTAAAAAGACCTGCCCCCACACTCTCATAGGGAGCACCAGTGTGCTTGATGTATGGAACATTGCCATCCGAAGAGGAAGAGGCAAAGAAAGATAGCTGGTCGACAGTGACGATCTTCCCTTGATGGAGAAAACGAATCACACGTAATAGGGAGGAGGCTATAGCATGGGTCCAGCTCCATCCAAGTAGAAGATAGTAATTGAGATTGGTGTCAATGATCTCTACCTCGACTTGCACTATCTTGCCTTCCAGGGTAATGGAAAGGTTAGGTAAGACACCGAAGGGTCGCGAGTCACGCCCATCGAAAGCTTCCAAAGTGTTTGGAGATTGGTTCAAAGTAGGAGAACCAATATCCTTCCAGCATGCGATTGACATGATGCAGGTAGAAGCACCTTCATTGATGATAGTTTTGTGGATGGTCTTCTCATTGATGATTACCTGAATGAGAAAGGCAATCTAATGAGGGAGGCGTGGAACATGGTTCTCTAGATCAAAACATATATAATTGGAATTGGTGGGATCAATACCCTCGATAGATGACAGCAAATATTTATGTTGCGATGGGCATCTTTGGAGCACCTCGAGAGCCGACATAGCTAACAACGCCTGTGCCAAATACTCAACAATATTATAGTGTTGAGCGGCTCGGGCGTTAGGATTGTATGAGGATTTTTCGTAGCACACCTCAAGAGGGTGGTTATATAGCGGAATCAGGGTTAGGGTGCTCGATATGAAGAGGGCCAGAGCTTGGGGCAGAAGAAGAAGTGGTGGCTTCTTTCTCTTTCCCAGCTATCGAAGTAGGATTTTGGTAATCTTTCGATCTAGTGGCCACATTAATAGATTTACTCATCATGAACACTTGAGATCTTGAGGAAGAAGATGATTGAGGTTGGTCTACCATTTGGGTCTGTTGAGACGGAAATGGCTCTTTGAGGACAGTAGAGGTCCCTTTGAGCAAATGACTGACTTCAGATCGTCGGGGACAATCCTTAGTGTAGTGATATTCATCGCAAATTAAGCAGGGATACTTAGGTTTCCGTTGTGAAGATTCACCAACACACGATTTGGGAGGACCTTATTTTGGGGCATTGGATTTACCCTTGCCTTTGCCTTTCTTCTTACCTTTCGAGGATTTGTCTGCTGCGGTGGATTGGATAGTGTGGACCTCTGAGGTTTTACCAGGGCCGGGTGGATTCTGGGAAGAACTATTAGGAACAGTGTTCGAGACATACTTCTGTTTGGAAGAAGATTTAGAAGGGGTCTGAGATACTGAGCCAATAACTCCATCGACAGGAGGTACAACTTGTGACTTTGATGTCATGGGATCGGATGATGGCTGCGGAACATCGGGTAATCTCATACAAAGTGCCAGACTAAGAGTAAACTAGGGCACAAGAAATGGCTTGTTCTTGAATAATGCATCCACCCATAGCTATATCGTGAGCAATTGGGGCCACAAATGACTTAGTGAACCATTCAGTGAGAAACTGGTCAGTAATTTCAAATTTGATCAGGCGACGTCTACGTCTCCATTCTTGTATGTGATTGGAGATGTGTGTCGCAGTATCTTTCTTAAGCAATGTGAGCAAATAGCTGTCAGTTTCATAGCAGATCGGCAGCTGAAAATGCGTGAGGAAAGCCATGGCTACAGAGTTAAATTCATGGTAAGTACTTTGAGGAAGCTTGATGTACCACTTGGCTACAACGCCTGTGAGGGTTCGTTTGAAAAGACAGAGACGAATGGAATCGTCAACGTAAGAGTTCGAAGAGCACCAGAGGTGATATGTCATTACGTGGGCTTGAGGATCTTCTTTTGCTTTCCCACCGAACTTTGGATAATCGCTTGGTATCTTGGACAACACCGGAGGCCAGTATGATGAATGAAGGATTGGATCAGTCATAAGGTGAGACACATATAGCAACTCAAGTGTGGCCAATAATGGCAATAAAGTATTAAAAGGCATAGGAGGTCGGTAAGCGGGTCCAAACGGAGGAGCCCATCCCTACTAGTAAGGATTTTGGCCCCATAGTGGGGGATTTTGGCCATATGGCATCTGATGTTGCCCCCATTGCGGGTTACCTTGACCAAAGGGTGGATTTTGACCTTGAATACCTTGGAATTGTCCAGCCATAAGTTGTTGATAAGAAACGTATGGGTTAGAAGGTTGTTGAGGTTGTTGAGCCTGTTGACCTTGGACATATGGATATTGGACCTGTTGTCCTTGAACATACGGGTGGTGAACCTGTTGTCCCTGAAAAAGAGGATTTTGGACCTGGTGTCCTTGGGCATAAGGTTGATACACTTGTTTCCCTTGGACATAGGGATTATGTACTTGTTTCCCTTGACCAAAAGGATTTTGAACCTGTTGACCTAGGGCATTAGGGTTTTGCACCTGCTGCCCTTGGCCAGAAGGATTTTGAACCTGTTGACCTAGGACATTAGGATTTTGGGCCTGCTGCTGCAGGACTTGACCCTGGCCTTGCCCTTGCAAGGGTTGACCCTACTAATATGTATACAAGGGTTGTTGTTGCCCAGGTTGGTTTTGTTGTTGCAAGGGTTGACCTTGCGGCTGCAAAATTTGTCCCTGGGGCTGCAGAGGTTGGCCCTGCGAGGACATGGGCTGGGAGGTTTGCGAAGCATATTGCATCTACTGCTACACGGTTTTTTGTAACTGTTGCAAGGGTTGGCCATGCAATTGTTGCAGTTGACCTTGTTGTGGGATCATTTTCCCTTATTGTTGCACGGATAGACCTTGCTGCAACAAAGGTTGTCCTTGTGGTAGCAAAGGTTGTCCTTGCGGTATCAAAGGTTGTCCTTGTTGTTGTAGAGGTAGTCTCTTTTATGCTAACTAAGACAAGGTCATTGTTGCTGAACCATCTGGTTCACTTAGTTCATCTTCCTCTCCTCCATCTGAAAGATTGTCAAAGGAGTCGTTTCCTAAGTTACCAGAGTCACTCGAGGACCAAGGTGTTGAACTCGGAATTGTTCTGAGCATTCAATCTTTGTCATCTCATCCTTTGCCTACTTTATATACTGGGTCATCTGCTGATCTTGGCCCAGAATCTCCGGACAATCCCATTCAAACTCTTGAGAATTTGTCGACCACTGACGGTCAGCTTGGACTGGTTATCTATCCTCTGAATCCTCTATTTGACCCTGTTGTGATATCACCACAGCGTCCTTACAATCCATACGACCAGCCGGGTGTTCCTTTGGAACTATCCCCTCGTACTTCTTCAGCCATTCGTCATCGTTTGTTCCCAGATATGGAACCCAAAGGCGATGCTCTAGCCACCTCCCCAACGGAGTGGCCAATTTGTGGTGAAGTAAAATTATGAGTGCGAACACAAACAAATTCATGTAGCCCAACAATGGGTCTAGCCACAACTGATACATTCTATAGAAGATTTCCTTAGGTTAGAACCAATTAAGAGGTCCTACCTCTTAGTATGCTTATCATGTTGGATGTTGTCCTTGCTTGCTCGCTCCAGTTATCTCTCACTTCCTTCTTCAAACACCTAAAACAAGTAAACAACAGCAAACAACAACCGTGATAATAGAAAAATTGTAATTCAACCTACTTAACAAGTCAAGAAACATTAAGCCATGAATATGTAAGATGAAAAATCATGTAGGAAATCAATCGATAGTTGCATATATATTGAATCAAGAAGAGATTACAACCATTGTCTTGACGTTGCCATTCTCCTCTGACAAGACCAGGTTCCCACACACTTCTTCTAGCATTCCATGATGGCCTCAACAATAATAGTTTTAAGGCTCTTCCCTTTAGGCTTCACACTAAACCAAATTCACACTTCTCCCTCACACAACTAGAGAGCTACAACTATGAATAGCTTGTTGTTTACTCCAAACTTAATTAGCACTAGCACACCAACATTAACACTACAACCCTAGCTTGTGCTTGGGAAAAATGGAGGTTTATATAGCATGAATGGATGGGAGATGAAACCCCTTCTCATGGGAGAAGGTCTTATCTCTTGAGGTAGTTTCATCATTATAGGGGAAAGGAGCCCAAACTAACATCCTCGACCCCATCCGGCCAAACTATTTACCAGACTTCTATTATGAAGATTCTATAGCTAGAAGCTTAGGCTCTTTATTTAAAAAACTTTCCATAAGAGGACTAGCGTTACTGGAACAAAGCTCAGTCGCTCCAGTCGGCGCTAGGGACAGTGTTAATCCCTACATATCGACACGAGGATGACAAGGGCCATTAGCGCCAGTCTTGTAAACTGGGAAAAACAGAAGATTTTAGGGAAATGGTGCAAAAGGGGATTGTTCTGCTCATGAAGAGGGACACAATGGAAGTTTATTCATGAAGGGAAAGCATGTAGGTTTCACTGTAGAGGTCCTCCAAGATCAAGGAACGGGGAGTACAGGGACAATGACAAAATGCTCTGTAACAAGCAGCACTTCTAGGATAGAAATAGAAAGTTTAATCTTCAAAGATTTGATTTGCGAAATCTTAATATGGAAGATATTCCCATGGATTTATATTTAGGCATGGAAAGAGAAGGTCGAGAAAATATGGATGGGAAGGTGAATATCATGATATGACTCTATTGTTAAATTTCAGTGTTGTTGAATGTCTCATGAGAAGCTATCATAAAGGAAAGTTGGTATAATTTAGGGACTTTGTATTACTCATATATAAATTCTATGTAGATCTAAAACTGCTCATGAAATTTGCTAAATCATAACACTCAAATCTACTCTACTCATCTACAGAAAGAAATTTAAGATTGAGAACACATATCATAAACATGCACAAATATTTAACACACATACACAGATATTTATCTAGGGGAAAGAAACTACTCAAAACCCCTTACTATATGTAATGCATTAATCAAATAATAGAGAAGAAATACAATTCTTGATCAAGCATGACGAACCTCTGCAAGTGTATAGTATAACCGTATGCTTCACTGACTAAATCTAACCAATACTTAGCCATTATCTCAGCCTGCCAAGCTCCTATTTCCTTGCGATGTTACCTTGGTAAATTTCCCCTATCTTTTAGGAATTTCACACCAAGGAATTGTGCAATAGCCTTAGGTCAATCTCTGACTGCATGCACCACGTGCACACATGGGAATATGCTACAACTGACAGCACACTGCCTTGGAATCTCCATCTCAACTCGGAATCTTGAATTCTCTGCATGTAACAATTATTTTGGGTCGATTGATCAGTTCACTGGTTGATCACTAAGTGTGGTTGTAGTTCCACTTCCACAACCTAACCTCCAGTAGCTCTTCTGACAGTTAGAACTAGTTAAACTGACAATAACTCAATTAATTGAAATAGATTGCTATAAATTAGCAATCAATCATTTAGAACTCAACTCAAGCTTACCCAACTCAAATTTATTGAGTTAACTAAGTGACAAGAGCCATGTAACCTCAGTTATCTACCTCCAAGTATTCTACTGAAATAGAAATTCCAATTCTAATCTAGTTTGACAAAGGCAAGGTCAAAACTAGATTTTCTTATTGCATTTTCAACACTCCCTCTCAACAAGAAAGAGATTATCAACCACCCTTATCCTGCACCTGTGGAACTCAAATTTTCCTCTTGACAAAACCTTTGTCAAAGTATTTGCATCTTGTTCCTCTGTCAGAATGTACTCCAACAACATAATCTGCCTATGCACACAATCTCATAGATGGTGATACTGGATGTTGATGTGCTTGGATCGATCATTAATCACAAGATTCTCAAATATTTAGATACCACTATGATTATCACCATAAATCATAGTAGGATCCATCATCTGACCAAACAAGCCAACAAGTATCTTTCTCATCTAGATCGATTCTGATGTTGCTTGACTTGCAGCCATGTACTCTACTTCTGCTAAGCTGGGTGCCACAGATCTCTGCTTCTTGTTGTACCAAGAAACCATTGTTGACCCAACACTGAAAATTCCTCCAAATGTGCTCTTCCCATCTAATGGACTCCCTACCCAATCTACATCTATGAAGCCTTGCATCTTCACTCCCTCTGTCTGTCTGTACCAAAGACCAATTTGAGTAGTACTTCTGAGGTATCTCAACACATGCTTTGTTTCCTTCCAATACAATTTGGTTGGCTTAACCATTGCTTGACTAATATGGTTAATTGCATAACACATCTATGGTCGTTTGTTTGCCAAATACATAATTGAACCCACAAGTTGTCTATAAGTGGTAGCCTCCACTACTTCACTAGAAGTAGCATCCTCTTTCCTCCATTTTCTCGCTAAAGGAGTCTCCATGGGTTTTCTCTTCTCCATGTGTAACTTCTTCAGTATGGCATTGAAATACTTGCCTTGAGAGACAAACAATTCCCCATATCCTTGCCATACTTCCAATCCAAGGAAGTAATGCATGAGTCCAATGTCCTTCAGCTCAAATTCTATTGCAAAATCCTCTTTGCAAGAAATGATCAACTTCTCATCACCTGTTAAAATTAAATCATCGACATACAGTACAATAATCAATAATTTACCTTTAACCACAATGTTGTAAAATTTTGCATCTGCTTCACTTATGGTGAAGCCCAACCTAGTGAGATAGTTGTCAATCCTGGTGTACCAAGCACGGGGTGCTTGCTTGAGTCTATACAATTCTCGCTTGATTCTACACACATGTGACTCTCTTTCAAAGGTCTCAAACCCCTCTGGATTCTCAATATACACCTCCTCCTCACTAACTCCATTGAGGAATGTTGTCTTCACATCCATCTGGTGGATCTTCCACCCCATCTGCATTGACAGTGCTAGAATTGACCTGATGGATGAGTACCTTGCTACTGGAGCAAAGGTCTCCTCATAATCAATTCCCTCAACCTAAGAGAACCCCTTGGCCAAAAATTTGACCTTGTGTTTCTCTATGCTTTTGTCTTCTACATGTTTTACCTTGTAAAGCCATCTCAAACCAACCACTGATCTATCTACTGGTCTTGGGACCACTTCCCAAACATTGTTTCTGATGATGGAATCATATTCCTATACCATAGCATCAACCCATACAGGTTTCTCTACAACTTCCTCGAATGAGGATGGCTCAGTCTCTACAAGCTCACTCATCAGAGCCATGTAACCAGTGTATTGATCTAGTGATGTCCTTTGTCTGCACTATGATGTGGATGCTCCCACATACCCTCTAGCATCATGCAATAATCTATAAACTTCCCTGTTTCACTTCCTTCCTTCTCTAGATGTCTCTTCTTGAGTGGTTGTCTCCACTCTCTTCTCCTTTTCTTGTTGTTTCTCCACAACTTCCTGAGGTTCTTCCTTTGGAGCAAAAATCCACTGATCAAGCTGCAACTGAAGCTCCCTCTCAAGTGAACACCTCATTTCCTTCTCCTCATCAAATTTCACATCCTTTATGACCATTGCCATCCTGAGGGATGGAAAGTACACATGACATTTGTGAGTTGTTTCTTTATACCCCGCAAATATCCCCAACTTTGTTATATACTCTATTTTTTCCTTGCTTCCTTGGAAACATGAAAGAAAATTGATGATCCAAAGATCCTGAAGTGTGACACATTTGTTTTCTTCCCTGAAAAATCTTCCTATAGTGTACTCATGCTAAGAATCTTGTGAGGACTGTTGTTCTACAAATAGACCATTGTGTTGCATGCTTCAACCCACAAGTGTAGTGGTAGGCCTTGGTCATGCAACATTGCCCTTTCTTCTCCCACAATACTTTTTCTCTTACTCTCAGCCACCCCATTTTGTTGTGGTTTATGGGTGTTGTCAACTCTCGTTGAATGTCTTGCTTTGCATAGAAATTTTTAAACTCATTCGACATGTACTCACCTCCATTATCGCTCTTGAGAGCCTTCACCTTCTTGCCAATTTCTTTCTCAACGAGTTCTTTAAATTCAACAAACTTGGATAATGTCTAGTCTTTCTTCTGCATGAAGTAGATTCATCACTTCTATGAGAAATCATCTACAAATATAACATAATACATGTGCTTCGTAGTGGAGGTTGTCAAGAAAGGTCCACAGACATCAAAATTGATCCTTTCAAGGACTGCATACGCCTTGTTGTTTTGATCATTGAAGATGGCTTTTGTGTACTTCCCCAACATACACCCTTTGCATGTATCTCATTTTTCTAGTGCTCCTTTGAGCAGGTCTGTAGAAATATGTTGCATGATCTTCAAAGTGCCACGATCCAAATGGCCGAGTCTTCGATGCCATAATTCTCCGACATCTCAGCACTACACCTTCTCTATTTTTGTGCTCAATGTTGCATAGTCTTCCACATCTAATTTGTAGAGGTTCTTCACCCACACCCCAATCTGCTTCACCTTTCCCATGGCTATGTGTCTCAAGAATGCCTTTCCTTTGCTGAAGATCACATTGTATCCATGATCTTCCAAAACTACAATGGAGAAAATATTATTCTTTAGACCCGATACAAACATCACATCCTTGAGCCTGAGAGGGGAGACCAACTCCCTTTGAAAGGTGATAGTACCAATATCGGTCGCATTGTACCTTCCATCATCTCCCATCTCGATATGCATATGGAGAACCTTCTCCTCCAAGTCACTGAAAAATTCTTTGTTCCCCATCATGTGGAATGAGGCACCGCTATCCAGATACCACACACTACCCATCATTGTGCTTTCCATGCATGCAATGAGGGTCAAGTCCAATTCGAATTGCGAATCCAAAGCTTCACCTACCACTCCTCCTTAAGGCTTATTTCCCGCCTTCTTGTGTGGACACTTAGTGGCATAGTGTCCCAATTCATGACAGTGAAAGCACTTCATTTTGGACAAGTATTTGTTATCTCCCCCTTGACTAGAATATCCTTTGGATTGGGATTTCTTCCCTTTCACCTTCTTTGTCTTTCCAGCCAAGGCATATTTCTCCTCATCCTCACCCTTGAATGAGGTCCCATCTTTGGTGTTCTGCCTTATCTCCTCCTATACCAAATCAGACCACAAGTGTTCCCAATTTGGTAGTTTCTCCCTCTCATTCACTGAATCTTGGTATTTGTGCTAGCTCTTAGGAAGGCCTAGAAGGGAAGGCTCACTAAATCATCCACTACTACAATAACACCAACATGACCAAGTTCATCACGACATTGTGTGAACCTACTCGGGTACTGTGGAATGGTCTCATTCCTCTGCATCTTGATATTTCGAAGCTTTTCCTTGAGTGTCAATTTCCAGTGGTCACTATTATTCTAGAACAAATCTGTCCGCACTTGCCACATTGCATATGGAGTCTCTTTCCTGTGGATATTAGAAAAAATATGGTCTCGTACTCCCTCCAATATGATCCTCCTCACCTTAGAAACACACTTCTTCCATTCTGCTAGATCCCTTGCATCAGATATTGTTGGTTTCGGAATATCATTATCAATGAATTACTTCAACCCATTATCCTCCAGTACTGCCTCCATGCATTCCCTCCAAGCAACATAATTTGAGCTTCCCTCAAGGGCATACTCGATTCTTATTCCATAGAAATCCATCTTGCTAGATCTGAGGAAATGATCCTGCAAATTCGATCATCCTATAATAAAAACTTTGAATTGTCTTATCTACTATGATTCCTACTTTGATACCGTGTAGAAATTCTATGTAGATCTGAAATTGATCATGAAATTTACTAAATCATAAGACTTAAATCTAATCTACTCATTTGTGGAAAGCAATTCAAGATCGAGAACACATATCATAAACATGCACAAATATTTAACACACATACCATTAGGGGAATTTTGAGGTCTAAAATGGGCCTCCTAAGGAAATTAGAAAATAATAGCGGAAATAATAAAATAAGATTAGATTACATCATCAAATTTTAGAGGGAAAAAATAAAAAGCTATTTTTTCAACTCATAATTTCAACTTATCTCCCTATGGGTTTACTCAAATTTCGAGCAGCAACACTCATTAGATGCAGAATTTGATTCCTCATCCAAGGAGTGCCCATGTGGCATCCTTTTGATGGAACCTACTACACGAAAAATGAGAAATACATGAAAACATGATTGCAATCACGTTTTTTCATGTATTTCTCAATTTCCGTGTAGCAGAGTCCATCAAAAGTATGAAACGTGGGGACTCCTTGGGTGACGAATTAAATTTTGCATCCACCGAGTACTCCTGCTCAACATTTGAGTAAAACCTGAGGGAGATAAGTTGAAAATACGAGTTGAAAAAATAGTTTTATTATTTTATTATTTTATTATTTTTTAATCTTTTTACCTTTTTACTCCAAAAATGGTGAATCGTCCCCCATGGTTGATATCATCAGCTTGAATCCTATTGGTTCTTATAAAGTTTATTTTGGTTGTACATTTTTCTTATGAGGCCTATTTTAGACCTCAAAATTCCCCTAATGACAGAGATTTATCTAGGGGAAAGCAGCTACTCAAAACCCCTTACTATCTATATTGCATTAATCAAAGAATAGAGAAGAAATACAATGCTTTCTCAAGACTAAGCAACCTTTGAAAGTGTATAGTCAATCCCTCTGCTTCATTGACTGACTCTGACCAATACTTAGCCAATTTCTCAACTTGCCAAGCTCATATTTTCTTGTGTTGTTCCCTTGGGAAATTGCCCCCATTTTTTAGGAATTGTGCAATAGCCTTAGGTAAATATTTGACTGCATGCACCACTTGTATGCATGGGAATATGCTACAACTGATAGCACACTGCCTTGGAATCTCCATCTCAATTGGGTAACTCGAATTCTTTGCATGAAAAAATTATTTTGGGTTGATTGTTCAATGAACTGGTTAATCACTGAGTTTTATTGAAGTTCCACTTCCACAACTTGACCTCCACTAGTTCCTTTGATAGTTGGAACTAGTTAAACTGAAAATAACTCAAACAAATTGCTACAAATTAGCAATCAATCATGTAGAACTCAACTCAAGCTTCCCCAACTCTAATCTACTAAGTTAAGTGAGTGACAAGAGCCATGTCACCTCAATTAACTACCTCCAAGTATTCTGCTGAAATAAAAATTCGAATTTTAATCTAGTTTGACCAAGGCCAAAACTAGATTTTCTTGTTGCATTTTCAACAACTCAAAGTTCCTAATCAACAAATTATTCCTTCAAAACATGTTTGCACCTTCTTAAGATGAAGTATGGCATCTCTAAAATAAAATATATGAATGTATTTAACACTATGGTATTTAAATTAGCATATATTGATATTTAAATGTCTAAAGAAGATAAATGTGTTACTTTTTTATATTATTTCCAAGATTCATGGGCATATCTAGTTGTGGCCATTGATAGTACTACTACCTCTACATTAGAATTTGAGGGTGTAGTTGTACCCCTAAGCCTATTCAGAAAAATGAGATGAAAATCCATGGAAGGATTTGCTAAGGACACCTTACTTGTAAGAGGTCATTCCCAATATAGAAGAAAAAATAAGCTAGTGAACAAATAGTCAAGTGTAGAGGTACATCTAAATACCAACAAAGCTTATAAGGAAATGTTGGAAATATGATAGATTTGGGCATTTCAAGAATGATTACAAAACTAAAAAAGTTGACAAATGTTAGTCATATAATGATGGTTTCTTCAATAGAAACATATACCTCCACAAAAGGATGGGATGTGTACTTGTCATCTTCAAGTACACATGCAAGCAATATTGCATGTTCGATCAACTAAGGTGCTTCATTTCCTATGAATCTCCACAAGGCCAATTTTTATGAATATGAGAAGTATGATGGAGGTAATTTCTTCCTAAGAGATGACTTTAAAAATGATATCATAGGCATGGGGTGGCTAAATTGATGCTTAAAGATGGAAGGTTCAAAACCCTCCTTAGGGTTCTACAAATTCTAGGTTTGGTTAGAATTCTTATTTCTGCAAGTAAAAATAATGATGAAGGTATGTAGTTAATATTTGAAAATGATTGTTTTAATATGGTTTGTCAAGAGCAGTTCAAATTGTAACATTGTATAAGTTCACGACAATCACTATGAATGAAGGTAATGATATTTTTATTCCTAAGGTAAGAAATGACCATGTGTGTTAATTGAAGAGAAGATAATTCTAGGAGGGAGATAATGGCTTTTGCAAATTAAGGTATGGTTGAAGGAATATTTAATTTCACTTTCGGTTTCGATTTTGATTTAGGTGAATAATATGTCTATTAAAAACAAAATTAAGTAAAGTTCCCATCTCATATGAGATTTTACAAATGATACATAATTGTTGTCCTTCAAATGGAAAATATACACTTCCCTCAAAACAACTATGAACTATAATCTCTTTTACCCCTGAATCGAATCACAACTATGAAACAAATTCCTTTTAAGCACCTCCAAACCCAAAACAAACCACAACACACTCATAAATACACACTCATACATACAATATGTGCCAAAAGGTGGGGACAAACCTTTTTATAAAACCACTAAATTCAAGCCCTTTCCTTTATATAATGTGTGTGCAGAAAGAGACTATAATATAAAACCCATGAGGGAGTTCCCTTACCAATATAGTGCAGAATTCATCCTTACCTTATAACCCTTTCTCTTTATCAAGCTTTCCTTTAATAATTCCTATGACCAGGGCATATAAAGCCTAGACCCAAGCCTTTTTATTATGTACAACTTTCAAACACCTGGGGAAAACCTTTCGGGGGATAGATATTCCTCCACGTTAATTACCAGAATATTTTCTATCTACGCCAACTGATGACTTTGGATCCCTGAAATTTTGGACCAAGCCACCTGCGCCTCCCTTTTAAATTTCCAGGGAGACAAACTTTGAGGGATCAAAATATTTTCCGTCTTCTACCACTGCTCGTATTCTGTCAAGTGTTGAACACAGTAGTAAACTTCTATTTAAAATCGACACATCATCCCGATGTGATGGAGGTACACGTCACCCTGCACATTCAAAAAAATGCATGGTGACCCAGCGGTTTCAGGACCATCCTTGTGCGAAAACTACCAGGGAAGGTTCTTGTAGAAAAACTTCGACATTAATTGCTTAAGGCTCTTGTAGAAAATCAAAATAAAAAGGGATAAATGCATTAAGGATAGAGAATGGTAAAGATTTTTTGCGAAAAAGAATTTAGTGTAGCTTTGTAAGTAATGGGTAATATCATGGCAAAAGACAATCCCATATACACCTCACACCTCCAAAAATAGAGATGCAAAAAGAAGGAATCAGATGATGATGAAAAATTTGGAAACATGCTTAATAAGAAAAGTTGGAAGCATGATAAAATTATGCATGAGATATGGATTGGTAAGAAAAACTCTTTTTAATACATTATAATTTTTTTTATTGTGATGCTTATGTACATGTTTTAGAGGAAAACAAAGTAAGCTAGACAATAGTGATGAGAAGTGTGTCTTTATTAGTTATAAAGATACTTAGAAATGAATAACATTGCATGTGGTTGTGATGTGATCTTTAGAGAGGTTTAAAATCCTCCAAAGTAGAAAGAACCAATAAAGGAAAACCAAGAAGGACACCATTTGAATTGAAAGATGGAAATATTGATTTTAAAAAGGATGATGAATTAGGGGAGGAAAATCCTCAAACCTTAGTCTTGTGGAGATTAGTTCAAGAAATAATGTAATTGGAAAGGTATATTCCACCTTATTTTCATTCTACTTTTGTTTTATTTACTATTGATGATGATCCCATAACTGTTATGGTAGAAATTGATACAAAGGAAAGGAAACTATCGAAGAAGACCATGGCTGAAGAAAAGGCATCCTTGGAAAAATGTTGACATGGAATTTTTCAAGATGCATGCTATAAGAAACCAACAAGTGGAAAATTGTTGTTCAAGAAAAGGCTCAATATAAAGGTTAAAGTGGAGAATTTCAAAGCTCGCTAGTAGCAAAAATATATGCTCAAGTTGAGGGAATTAACTTTGGTGATATTTTCTCCAATGTTGCTAAGTTAACTTCCATTAGATTTTTTATGTTTATTGTTGTTTTTTTTTACCTTGAAGTAGAAAAAAAGGATGTGAAGGAAATATTCCTGCAAATTTGGGGATCTAGAAAAATCTATGTAGTATGCAGCAACCAAAAGGTTTTACAATTAAAAGAAAGAAGGATTTGGTTTACATGTTGAACAAGTCCCTCTATGGTCTAAACTAATCATTGAGGATGTGTTATTAAAAGTTTGATACTTACGTGGTGGGAATTGGATTTTCAAGAAGTTGATCATTGTGTAACAAATAAAGTGTATTTTGTTAATGTAGCATTATATGTTGATGATATGTTGTTAATTAAAAACAAAAAAGAAACTAATCAAGAATGTTAAAGTCTTAATTGTCATTTTAACTTTATATGAAAGATCTTGGTACTACAAATTTATTTTGAGCATGGAAATTGAAAAGGGTCATTTAAATATGAAACTATATTTCAATCAAAGGAAATGTGTTAAGACAATATTATAGAGGTTTGAAAAACAAGAATGTAAACCTATGAATATTCTTGTTCTTGTTTTCTTAAAGTGATCTATAGAATAATGTCCCAAAGCACAAGAATAAGTTGAGGAAATATATCAAGTTCCTTATGCAAGTGTTATTTAAAGTTTGAGTGTGTTAGTATGTACTAAAATGTCAACTCATGGAAGGAATCATTAGGCTACTATAAAAAAGACTGAAAATTTTACATGGCACTTCAAAATATAAATTGTGCATACTACCAGGGGAGACCTTTCCCAAAAAAAGCAATTAATGTCGAAGTTTTTCTTGATGTAGATTGGGATGGAGAAGTTTATTATCAAATATCTACAAATGGTTATGTGTTTAACATGTTTAGTGGAGAAATTAGCCACACTAGCAATAGATAGGTTGTAGTTACACTCTCAAATACAATAGTTGAGGACATCAAAACCACTCATGTAAGTTGTATGGTTATGGAAACTATGTTTAGAAGTTGAAAATGCAATAATTTAATTTTCTCTTGAATTAAATTAGGAGAAAAATTGTAATTCCACATCACAAAACAACTTGTACGAGTTAACTAAGTTAATTTTACTTAGCCGGTTCAGTTAATTCGAGTTGAGGGTCTAACTTGATCCATGTAGAGCGTCTCCTACTTTATACGAACCCTGGTTGAGTTTATTTTGATTTGTAATTAATTAATTCGGTCTGACTGAGTTAAAGTCAATTAAACTAGTTCCAACTGATGGAGGAACTAGTAGGAGGTCTAACAGTGGGGTGTTGCTTCATGTGTTCAACCAGATAACTAATGATTCATCCATAAATAACTCATGCATGTCAAATTTTAGAGTTACACAGCTGAGATTAGAGTTCAAGGGTAGAGTATAATCAGTTGTTATTCATCCAACATGTACAGGTGGTGCATGCAGTCGGAGGAAGGCCTATGATGGATTGTGAAATTCCAATTGAGGAATTTCCCTAATTAATAGGGGCTAATTCCCAAGGAAACAGTGCAAGGAAATAGGGACTTGGGCAAGTAGATAATTGGTTAAGTATTGGCCTAGGCTTGTCTAGGAAGTCATGAGACAGATAGAGATAGTGCAGCGGTTGCTCAAGCTTGAGAAAAGCATTATAATCTTCTCATATTTTTTTACTAATGAAATATACAGATAGCAAGAGTTTTTAGTTATGGATTTCCCCAGGAAATCATTGTGTAATGTGTTGATTGAATTCTTTCTCTTGTATGCTTTGTGATTTCTGCTGATGAGTAGAGTAGATTCAATTCTTTTGTTTTAGAAAATTACATAAGCATTTTGAATCTACAAGGACTTTCTACATGGTATCAGAGTTCAAATAACACTAGAAGAGAAGAATACGAGTTTGTCTTTGCAGGAGACATCAAATTTGCAGAATCATTCTTCAAAGCCAGCAGGATGTCGTTCCATGAATTGAGACTTGAATATGCCCCTAAGGGTGGTTCGAATTATATTCCTTGGAAGGACTTGATGGAGGCAGTGTTGGAAGACAATGAGCTGAAGGAATTCATAGACAATGATATTCCTAAGCCTCCAACAACCGATGCTCAAGATCTGGCAAAGTGGAAGAAATGTGTGGCAAAGGCGAGAAGGATCATACTAGAAGGATTTTGAGATCATATTGTCTCAAATCTCCACGGGAAGGATACACCATATGCAATGTGGCAAGCCTTGATAAACTTGTTTCAGAATAGCAGTGACCACAGGAAGTTGGCACTGAAGGACGAGCTTCGGAAAATCAAAATGGAGAAGGGCGACACAATACCACAGTACTTGAGTAGATTCACCCAATGTCGGGATGAGCTCGGGAGTGTTGGTATTATAGTTTCTAAAGATGATTTGGTCAGCCTAGCACTTCTAGACCTTCCCAAGAGCTGGCACAACTATCAGGATTCAGTAAATGGGAGGGAGCATTCCACCAAAGCGGAAGCATTTGTGGTCCGACTTGGTGCAAGAAGAGATAAGGCGGAGCACCAGAGATGGAACCTCATTCAAGCATGATGATGAGGAGAAATGTTCCTTGGCTGGAAAGGAAAAGAAAGGGAAAAGGGAAGAAATACCAATCCAAAGGGGATTCCAGTCAGGGCAGCAAGAATGACTTGTCGAAGATTAAATGTTTTCACTATCATGAGTTGGGACACTATGCCATGAAGTGTCCGCAGAAGAAGGCTAGCAAGAATCCCTCAAGAGGAGTGTCAAGTGAAGCTCTAGATTCAAAATTCGAGTTGGATTTCACCCTCATTGCATGCATGGTGACATCGATGATGGGTAGTGTGTGGTATCTGGATAGTGGAGCCTCATTCCATATGACTGGAAACAAAGAATTTTTCATTGACTTGGAGGAGAAGGACCTCCAGATTGTTATGAAACCAGCTCAAGAAAAGATAGAAAAGATAGATCAACGCCTTAGAATTTAGCCTCTTCGAGGGGGAAACCTCATTTACATTACATAAATGAACAATTCTTGGATGATACAAATGACAAAACCTCCTTTCTATATATAGGAGTCTAAGGAGTCACAATATAATCCATCCAACCTAACAATAATAATATAAAGCCACAAAAATAACAATAGAGGGATTCTATGGGGCACAGAAATAACAATATGGGGGTAATAAGGGCACAACAATATAAATAAGGGGTATAACTACAATAGTAATGGGGTAATCACTAGTATTATAGGGACCCAACATGCCCCTCTCCTTCAAAAAAGTGTTGTCCTCAACGCTTGAGTAGTTCTGGATACTTCTGCATAAAATTCTCATCCTCCCATGTGGAATCTTCAGCGGATAAGTTCTTCCACTTGATAAGATACTCTGAAATTGATCGATTTCGTAGCTGTCGAGTTCTTGTTTCTGTGACTGCTTCCGGTTCCAATATAATTTTTCCTTCCTCGTCAAGTTCTGGCAATATTGTTTGAATTGGGAGCTTGTCACCTATAACCTTCTTTAAACATGAAACATGGAAAACTGGGTGCAATCGAGAAGCTGCAGGAAGCTCCAATTTGTATGCCATAGTACCAATCTTTTGCAACACCTTGTACGGACCATAATACTTTGGTGATAATTTATTATCCTTCTTAGCTTGCTTTAGGGACATTTGCTTATATGGTTGTAGTCGTAGGAATACCCAATCACCTACATCAAAACTTTTTTCACTGCGATGTTGATCTGCCTGTTGTTTCATTCTATTTTGTGCCAACACGAGGTTATCCTTTAAGAGTTGGAGGACTTGTTGTTGATGTTCGATGTGATGTTCCACTGCCTGAACCTTAGAATTTTCTCTTAAATATGATGTGATGGATGGTGGTTGATACCCATAAAGTGCCATAAATGGGGTCATTTTTTTTGCTGTATGGAAGGAAGTGTTATACCACCATTCAGCCAGAGGCAACCATTTGACCCATTGTGTCTGTTTATCAGATACAAAGCAACGAAGATATCCTTCCAAACATTTGTTTACTATCTCAGTTTGCCCATCAGATTGAGGATGATAAGATGAGCTATGAGCTAACTGAGTACCAAGACAAGAAAATAATTTTGTCCAAAAATTTCCAGTGAAAATGGGATCTCTGTCACTTACAATAATCTTTGGGTTTCCATGTAGCTTTTGAACTGTTTCCATAAATGCAGTAGAAACTGTACTGGCTTTAAATGGATGTGATAATGCACAAAAGTGTGCATACTTGGTAAGTCTGTCAACTACCACCATGATGACACTCTTTCCCTCAGACTTGGGTAAACCTGTGATAAAATCCATTGAAACCTCCTCCCAACGTTGGCTTGGAATGGATAAAGGTTGTAATAGACCCGGTGTCTTAATTGTTTCAACTTTATTTTGCTGGCAAACCAAACATTCCGCCACAAACTTTTGAATATCTGATTTAAGGCCATCCCAAAAAATTCCTTCTTAATCCTGTGGTAAGTTTTTAAAAATCCTGAGTGCCCTCCTAAGGGAGAAGTGTGCAATTCCATAAGAATCTTTTGTTTTAGCTGGGAATTCTTACAGAGGTATAAGCGATCTTTGTACCATAACGAATCATTTTTCCAGCTAAATGTATCAGAAGTACTGAAATCTTGTTGTAGCTTTCGAATAAGTGCCCACACTTCTTCATCATTCTTCCATTCCTCCCTTGCTTCGTTTATCCAATCTGGTTGGATAATAGAAATGGCACACAACAATGCTTCCACATCCTCATCCTTTCTTGAGAGTGCATCTGCCACCACATTTTGCTTCCCTTTTTTGTAGATGATTTCAAAGTCATAACCAAACATCTTTGTGACCCACTTTTGTTGCTCTTCAGAGGATAATCTTTGTTCTAAAAAGTATTTAAGGCTATCATGATCCGTTTTTACCTTGAAGTGTCTTCCCATTAGGTAGGGTCGCCATTTCTTAAGTGCATGGAGTATTGCCAACATTTCCTTCTCATAAATAGCTTTGCTTAAAAACTTTCCCTTGATTGGACGACTTTCAAAAGCAATGGGTCTTTCATCTTGCATTAGAACAACACCAATTCCATTTCCTGAAGCATCACATTCCACAATAAAGGTTTTTGTGAAGTCCGGTGTAGCTAAGACCGGTGCTTGGCACATTGCCTCTTTAAGATGTTCAAAGGCCTTTGTTGCTTCCGGAGTCCATGAAAATGAATCTTTCTTCAATAATGTTGTTAGAGGTGCTGCTATTCTCCCATAATTCTTAACAAACTTGCGATAATACCCTGTCAACCCAAGAAATCCTCGCAGATGCTTTATGGATGTGGGGATTTTCCATTCCTTAATGGCTTTAATTTTGATAGGGTCTACCTTAACTCCTTCATGAGATACAATATGACCCAAATATTCCACCTCCTGGACTCCAAAGAAACATTTGGATCTTTTTGCATATAATTGTTTCTCCTCCAATAGTTGTAGCACCCTGTCAACATGTTCAACATGATCCTTCCAAGACTTGTTGTAGATTAGTATATCATCAAAAAATACTAACACAAATTTTCTAAGGAATGGTTTGAAAATTGAATTCATCAAACCTTGAAATGTTGAAGGTGCATTGGTAAGGCCAAAAGGCATGACCAAAAATTCATAATGACCCTCATGAGTTCTAAATGCAGTTTTCGAAATGTCTTCAATCTTCATTCTAATTGATGATATCCCGAACGAAGATCCAACTTGGTGAAGTAAATTGATCCATGCAATTCATCCAGTAATTCATCAATAACAAGAATGGGGAACTTATATTTAATAGTGAGCTTGTTGAGCTCCCAATAATCCGGACACATGCGCCATGATCCATCCTTCTTGTGCACCAATACCACTGGAGCTAAGAAAGATCTTTGACTCGGTTGAATTATACCACCCTCTAGCATTTCGGCAACCATACGTTCAATTTCACTTTTTTGGACATAGGGATATCTGTACGGCCTGATGTTTGGAGGAACACTTCCTGGAATCAGATGAATAGCATGATCATGATCACGCATAGGTGGGTGTTACACAGTAATTTGTCACCATTGGTCACCGTACCTGTTACCCCTGTTTCCGTACATTGGAGGACGCATTTCGGGACCTGTGAACAGTGACATAACCTAAAAACACTTGCATTATGTTCCCCTAAGTATGTACTTCATGTTCCCTGAAGACACCTTCTGCAAAATATCCCTGAAAAGTGCCCTTTTTCCATTGGCGCAGGTCCACAGTGTCTTTCCCGCGCCAACCACTGAGATCCTCAAAAGGGGGCGCAACCATTGGTGCTTTGTCTTAGAACAACACCCGCGCCAACCAAGTTTGGTAATGATTTTTGACAAACGTGCACCCATATGTTTTTTCCCTTCAGATCACGAAGTCTTTTGAGGATAAAATCCATCTGATAGAGGTCGAGAGTCATCATCTATCCTTGACATCTATCCGCAGCGGCTTTTCGGAGATAATGTCAATCCACAATGGGTGTCCTGGTGCATTGTATCTTCCTCCCTTCTCCATCTATAAAAGTCTGTCCTCATGCATTAGACAAGCTAGTTTTGGAGTAATGCTAGTTGTGATTATGCTTGTCTTGAGTGATAGTAAGAGTCTTGAAGCATAGGGAGGTTATGCTGCCGGAAGTCTGAGAGAGAGAAGGTCTATTGCAAGACATACATAGCTGCTCGCCCAGCCAGAGGAGAGGTTCAACGTCAGAACCTTGGTTGTATCTTTCTCTGTTGATTATTCATTAATAAACGACTGTTGTTATGGTTCCAATCTCATTGTTCATCATGATAATGTTTGGTTTATTTCCTTTCTGACTGAAATTTGTATTTTAGTGGATTTTATGCTTGTATTCGCTTCGTTCTTTGCATGTGCAGGTATCCATACGTGGGGATCGCAAGGATTGTGACCTGCCGAAGCAAGGGAACGGGAGTATCAACTCTTCTTCGACATTAGCGTTGGACTCCAGGTTGGTCCTCGTAATCCACTTTCAGTATGCAACTAGGAACTTGCATAGTAGCGTGATTTGATTGTTGCTAGACCCATTTTGGGCTAGTGGGATCGCCTCTGTCCGCAGAGGGGATTTACCTCTCCAACAATTTGGCGACTCCACTGGGGAGGAGCTATTTGTTGTTTGATTCATAAACCTTGGACGGAGTCTGAAGCACGGCTAGGCAGCCTTTGAAACGCTATTGCTTTGCATTAGCGGAGTAGATCAACGCCACTTCAGTCGATCTCCGGTTTGGTTTATGAACCGAACGGCTTGGAGTTTGTCTTGCATGTTAGTTTTCTCTTGCCTGCTTGTATAACTGAGCTTTCTGGGTCAGCTTTGAAGTTGTTTTCTGCTCTTAGACCTGTCTGAGTACTGTTGACCAGACCCTGGGCTGTTGTATTTATTTTTTTTGGGTCAGCAAACGCGGTTGGCGCGTTTTTTCCTCTGACAGTCGCGCCAGTTGGCGCAGGTTGCACCACAGCAACTCGCGCCAATTCCTTGATAGCGCAAGTTGCAGGTTGACAGTCGCGCCAGTCCTGTGAACTTTGCCAGCCTGTTTGTTGGAAGCTCTTTAAACTCAAATTTTTATCTTTGTATATCTTTTACAGCTTCTGGGAGTGTGTTGGACCTCTATTTGACTGGTTGTTACTTTTATCCTTCAGTTTTTTGCTTATTTCTATCGGTTTTGTATCTTAGCCCTAGAGTACCTAGTGGCTTTTCATGTCGAGCCTTCTGTGGGAAGTTTTGGTATGATTATCCAGTCAACTTTTTGGTTGTTTTCCGCACCCGTCTAGTAGTTGTTTAAGCTTGTTGTTCTGTGCTTCGGGCAATTCACTTCTAGCTTGTTTGGATTTTGTTTGACTTCATTTGAACTTAGATCACATGGTTCATTGAAGGTCTATGTGCTTTTCCTTGTTTTAACGGTTCATCTTGGTGTTTCAGATTTGGTTCTCTTTGCATTGAGTGAATTTTGTTTGTTCATGCTTGTTAATATCTCTTGAGATTTGTTTAAATGCATTATGCCATTTTAAAAGAAGAAAAAACAAAAGATCTTGTTGCATTATATTAGTTAGCATTTATTGTTATTCGTTGCTTTTAAAAAGAAAAGAAAAGAAAAAGTTCCATTTCTTGTTATTAGCTGCATTAGGATCTTTGTTGCTTGTTGTTCATTTTCTTTGTTTGAAAATCTCAACCCTTCTGTAGTTAGAATTCATTGAACGAAATGATATAATTTTGGCATATAGTTTGCATTTAGGAAGTTTTGAGAGATTACATATGGTAGGACCAAAAAACTGAAACTTAATTGAAGATCAACTGTAAACTAAACCAAATGAACCTAACAACGCATTGGAACCTAACGCACATATTCTAGAGGTCTAGGCTAGAGACATGTTCCGGCGTCGTAAAACCTGGTAACTATTGCCTCACTGATGGTTGGGTGATTCCTCCTGAGAGACAACAAGTACCAGTACGGACTGAGCTCCCACATACTGTCGCGTATAAAAGGGAGACCCCACTAGGTTATCATCCTTTATCCACAGGAAGCCGAGTCTGCTGCCTTACAAGCCGTAATGCACTGAACACAGCATTCGGGAAGATTGACTGCAGTACGGGAAGTCCTTGGTTTTCATCTGATTGCCAAGGTGTATAAGCAGTTTTACGGATTGTTTGGTAAACCCTTTGCCTAGAGTCTCCAGAGTAGTCACTTTTGATCCTTTTCGGACTCCTTAAAAGAAAAGGTGCCAGTGAGCGTCTTGTCACTTCGTGCTCATTAAACATTCGAAGGAGACTAGAGTCATCTTTTTGTCCTTTTCTCGACTCTTAAAACATGAAAAGGTCAAGTTGTGTCTTTGCGTCCTAAAATTTATTCGGCCACGATAACATTTACCCGATTAGATTTTGTTTGCGTTAGTTTGAGTAGGGATTTTGTCTCGGTAGATTCCCTAGGTTTTGTGCAGTTTCATCCTGGCGGAATTACCAATTTCGTCTTCCGAGATACCGGTTGTGAGTGCAACTCTTTCTCTGGTTCCAAGTATACAACCAATTAGTTCTCGTGCCCCCGGCGACGAGACTTACGAGTTTCATTGGAACCCTGTTTGGGAACCTTTTGAGGACAGTGTCCCTTTTTGGGACTATACTTCTCCTCGTGTGTCAGTCCCAACTTCTTCCTCTGACATGGAAGACTTGTCCCCTACTACGACCGACGAGTCCATTGCGACGAGCGGTGAAATTCCCACCGCAACGGGCCCTACACCTATCAGTAGTACTCCTACTACTGGCGACCTACCACCAGGGTATAAAGCATTAAGGGATACTATGCCCTCTGGAACTCCTTTCACAGGTTCTATCTGGTCACCACACACTTTTCCCACCACGGAGCCTTTTACTCCGCAAAATCGCAGTGTGTCTGTTACCTCAATCACAACCGCTCCAACGGTATGTGCAGCCTCTTCGACTCCTATTTTTAGTCATCCTTCGGCTTCTTTATTCGGAGTCTTTGATCCTACGTCAAATGTCCCAATAGAGGGGCCATACGAGCACTATTTGTCGTCTCAACCGATTGTTGAGGTATCAGTTCCATTGTCAATTAACTGGGGTTCCACCTCTTTTCATGGTGGCCAAGTGTCGTCTACCCAATCTCCCAGACAACCCCCTCAAGACCAACAAGGGCAGTCCTTCCATGGAAACCCTTTTTCTTCTGGTGGTCCGTTTTTCTCTTCTCATGTTCAACCTTCTGGTAACTCAGGTCAATCTTCTATTCAACAAGCTCAACCTGGTATCCAGCAAAGTTACCCTACTGGACAAATTGGTCAATCATATGTTAACCCAAACCAACCCAATGTCCAGTATGGTCCAATATCTGGACAAGATTTCCAACCACTTGGTCAGCCCACCGTCCAGTATAGTCAACCTTCTGGGCAAGTCGGTCAGCCTCAAATCCAATCAGGCCAACCAACTGCCCAGCCCACTCAGCCATCTGGTCCGTTGGTACAACCTTCAGTTGCGCAACAACAACTCCTTTCCCAGCAGGTACAACCTTCTGGGCAGGGAGATCAACCTCAATATCAACAAGGTTATCCTTCCGGCCAGATAGCCCAACCAACAGGACATCCTCCTGGCACTGCTCAACCTGGTTTTTTCCCCCAGGCTGGACCCCAGACCCCATCCGGTTTTCAAATGCAAGCTGGAGTTCAATCTCAACAGACCTATCAAACTTAGCTTGTTTCTCAAACTCAGTTTGGAGTCCAGCCACCTTATGGTCACCAGCAAACTCAAGGGCAACCGTTGTTTGCCCCATATCAAAATTACCAACAACTGCAGACGAATCCTTATTAGATTTATTCGCAACCATATGGTGCTTCTGCAGGACCGTTTGGTAATCCATGGAACGTTGGGGGGCAGAACCCACGTCCCTATGGACCAAATCCTATGGGGCAAAATCTGTCCGGACCAAGCCCTTAGGGGCAACCGCCACCTGGTTGGAACCCTGGTGCTCCATCTCAACAGCAGCCCCAGATGTCCTTTAATCCTCAATTACCTTTCTTAGCAACTTTAGAATTACCGGATGTGTCTAAATTGACCAATGATCCTATTCTTCATAACCCATATTGGCCTCCGGTTCCAACGAAAATTCCTGGTGACTGTCCAAAATTCGATGGTAAAGCTAATGAAGATCCACAAGCCCATGTTATGAATTATCACCTTTGGTGCTCATCCAATTCGTGGCTTGACGATTCAATTCGGCTTCGCCTTTTTCAGCGGACTCTCACTATCTCTGCAGCTAAATGGTATATAGAGCTCAATCGCGGATCCTTTCAGGATTTTAACTCCTTGGCTATGGCATTTCTCACGCATTTTCAGTTACCCATTCGATATGAAACGGGTACACATCTCCTCACATCCTTAAGACAAAAGACGGCTACGCATATCTCTGATCATATCCATGAATGGAGACGGCGTAGACGTATGATTAAATTTTGGATTTCCGACCAGCTTCTTACTGATTGGTTCACGACTTCGTTCGTTCCTCCAATAGCTCGGGACATTGCCATGGGGGCGTGTGTCACTGAAGAGCAAGCTATCGCGCGCGCTCAGTACCTTGACTTGGTTTACTCTCAGTCAGGTACATTGTATGATTATCTACCTGATGCCCCAAGACCAGGAACATCTAAAGCCCCGCCAACACCAATTGTTGACGGTATTATTGTTTCGGTTAGTTCATCCTCAAAAAAGAATCCCGCGAACCCTGGGAAGCAAAAATCGATTGCTTCAAATGAACAGCCTTCCCAGGTAGCACCCATTCCGAATGTTACTTCCGAGGTTAATGCCGTCCAATCCACCGCGGCAGACAAAGCCTCGAAAGGGAAAAAGAAAGGGAAAGCGAAGAATAAACCAGATCAACCCAAGCAGGAAGCCCCTAAACCTCCACCCGAGGACGGTGCCAAACGCAAACCCAAGTATCCTTGCCTTATCTGTGATGAGGATCACTATACCAAGGACTGCCCGAGGCGGTCCGAAGTTAGTCGTTTGTTGAAAGGCGCTCCCGGGACTCCTGTGGTGCTTAAAGAACCCTTTCCCTCACAGCAAACTCAAAAAACTCAAATGGTGGCTGACCCATCTCAGCCTCCCTCTTCCTTCGGTTCTCAAGTGTTTATGGCTGGAACGATACCTATCAATATCAGTACTCGAACAAAAGATTATCCGCCATCTACCGGGAAGGAGCCTGAGATACCCTCTAGTGCTCCTTCGTTCAGTTCGGGCCCTCTCCACATTGAGAGACCTACAACTGAGACGCCTCTTCGACCCCCTCCAAAAGGAGTACTCCGGAAATCTTCTTACAACCCAAATGCTCGTGCTGCACAGCACTACAATATCGTTGAGGACTTAGCACAGACTCCGTCGGCTATGTCCGCTTTAGAAGTTCTCCAGAGCTGCCCTTCTCAGAGGAAGTCCTTGCTATCCGCTATTGGTGGCATAGACCCGGCAGATTCAGATTTAATTACTTTTGACTTAGAACGCCATACGCAGAGACTGCCTCCCCAAATTTCTTTCCTTATACAGGTTATCATTGATTCCAAAACAATTCATCGAACAGTCATTGATGAAGGTGCTTCTACTTGCATCATGTCTGTTGCCTGTTGGAAAGCCATCGGATCCCCGACGCTGAGCCAGTCTCCCACAACCTTGGAAGCCTTTGATGGAAGAGCATCCCGTCCTTATGGTATACTCCAACGTTTGCCCATCACTTTGGAAGGGAAGACGGTCGAAATGGAAGTTGAAGTCGTTGACGCTACTCTTACCTACAACCTCCTTCTCGGACGTAGCTGGATCTATGTGATGAAAGCTGTTGCTTCATCTTTGTTTCGTATCATCCGTTTCCCTCATCAAGGGAAGATTGTTACCGTTGACCAGCTATCCTTCTTCACTTCCTCTTCTGAAGGTAACATCCCTTTTGTGGAGCATACCTCGCAATTATCTGAGAGTCTGGGAGTCGGACTTTTCAAAGATCCTGCTCTTATGGGTGTTTTTCCGCTCCCACCTCCTAATGTCGCCTCTATTAATATGATTACTACTGGTTCTGATCCGTGGATCATTCCTCCCACTGACCAAGTAGATTCTTGGGGCGACCAGATGCCGTTGAGTCCTGCGGAACTCAACTATGTTGAAATTGTTGCTGCATCGACTCCCTCTTCTGAACTTGCTCCATCTTCAGGGCTTCTAGAAGAGACTTCTTCGGACTCTTTAAAAGAAACATTCTCTTCCGATGAAGCTATTATTGAGACTATGTCTCTAGAGGAACCTCCTTGGCATGATTTTCACCATCGTTCCTCGTTTCTACCTGCCCCGCAGAATTTTCTCACTTGTCTCGAGCGGTTTGCTCCTTGTCTCCCATCTCAGATCCTTCAAACACCTATTCAGATTTATCAGGTGTCTTCTGAAGGGAATATGGCAAACATTACGCAAACCCAGCCCATCGACATCTCTGTGAAACCAGGGATTGTCGAGCATCTTCACATTGGAGTCACTTGTACTCCGGAGGAGATTCAACTGTATTCTAATCTTTTTCACGAATTTCGTGATGTCTTCGCATGGTCCTATGAAGAAATGCCCGACATTGATCCTAGTATAGTGGTGCATGAGATAATCACGTACCCAGGTGCTAAGCCTGTTCGCCAACGTTTACACCCTGTACACCCCTGAAAGGCTGCAGCTATCAAGGCCGAAGTCGAGAAGCTTCTTAAAGCCGGTTTTATTTATCCTATTCCGCTCACAGATTGGGTTTCAAATATTGTCCCTGTGACTAAAAAACAGGGTACAATCCGTGTTTGTGTCAATTATCGTGATATAAATCAAGCCTGTCCTAAAGATAATTTTCCCACACCATTCATTGATCAAATTATTAACGAGTGTGCCGGAAGTGAAATGTATTCTTTTATGGACGGTTTTTCTGGCTATAACCAGATCAATATTGCTCCCGGTGATCAACACAAAACTGCCTTTATCTATCCATGGGGCACTTTTTCCTATAAGAAGCTCCCTTTCGGTCTTAAAAATGCCGGTGCTACCTTCCAGCGTGCAATGTCTTATGCGTTCCATGACATTCGACACATTGTACAGCCTTACCTGGATGATCTCCTTGCTCATTCGGCCAAACGTCAGGACCACCCTAAGCACCTTCGCGAAATCTTTCTTCGCTGTCGATACTACCGAATTAGGCTTAATCCTCACAAATGTGTCTTCTGCATTGAATCTGTCCGACTTCTCAGGTTTGTTATTTCCCGAGAGGGCATCCGTTTGGATCCCCTTAAAGTCAAGGCTATAGTGAATCTTCCTCCCCCTGCTTCTTTACAGCAATTGCAAAGCTTGCAGGTAAAGCAAATTTTTTACGTCGTTTCGTTCCAAACTATGCCGAGGTGGCCAAAGGTTTTACACGATTACTAAAGCGTGATGTCCCTTTTCATTGGGATACCACTGCTCAGGAATCTTTTGAGCGTCTCAAGGGCCTCCTTGTTTCTGCTCCATTGCTTCGTCCTCCGAATTATTATCGCGACTACACTCTATAGTTGGCCGCCGCCGACACCACTATCGGCATGGTTCTCGTTCAAGTTGACGATGATGGCACTGAACATGTTATCTATTATCTCAGCCGCAACCTTTTAGACACGGAAACTCGATATGCCTATGTCGAGAAGTTGGCTTTGGCCGTCGTTTGTGTCGTCCAACGTTTCCGTCATTATATTCTGTTGCGTACCACTACTGTGATTTCTGACTGCAACCCCATGACGTATATATTGTCACGCCAGTTGCTGGGGGGCAAGTACTCAAAGTGGATTGTTATCCTCCAAGAGTTTGACTTGGAATTTACCACTGCCAAGTCCAAGAAATCCCTTGTGTTTGCTGAGTTAATTTGCTCTTTGCCATCTTCTTCCCCGACCTCTCATGTCGAGGATCAAATTCCGGATGAGTCCTTATTCCTCATTAGCACCCTCGATCCATGGTACGGAGATATAATTATATATCTGCAAACGTCCTCCTTTCGCCCGGGCGTGTCCAAAGACGCTCGGCGAAGGATTCGTCATCAATCTCAACCATACCGTATCATTGGGGATACATTATATCGTCTCGGCACCGACTCTGTTCTCCGCCGTTGTCTTACTCTCGAGGAGGCTGAGCGGGTCTTGAATGACTGCCACTCCGGTGCCTGTGGCGGTCACATGTCCGGATATGCTACTGCCCAAAAAATCCTTCGTGCTGGCTACTTTTGGCCCTCTATATTCAAGGATTGCATCCTTGCCGTCCGCTCTTGTCATGAGTGCCAGATATACCAGCGGAAGATGCGAGCGCCTCCTGCTCCATTGCACCCTGTTGTCTCTGTCGGCCCTTTTGCAAAATGGGGCATTGATTATATGACCTGTAACCCTCGCTCGACCGGGGGGCATGGGTTTATTATCGTTGCCGTCGATTACTTTACTAAATGGGCCGAGGCGATGCCTACATTAACCGAAGATGGTCACACAGCGGCGCAATTTTTGTTTAATCATGTTATTTCGCGATTCGACATCCCTCAAGCCATTGTCACTGATCACGGGAAGCATTTCCGTAATCATATGATGTCGGAATTAACAACCCAGTTAGGCTTGCAGCACGATAGTTCAACTCCATACTACCCTTAGTCCAATGGCCAAGTTGAAGCTATTAATAAGGTTTTGGTTACAATGCTTCAACGTACCGTTGGCATGCATAAGTCTAACTGGCATTTGATGTTGTTCCCTGCCTTGTGGGCCTACCGAACCTCTGTGAAGGATGCCACTGGTTTCACTCCATTCCAGCTAGTTTATGGACTAGAGGCTACCCTTCCGATTGAATGTGAAATCCCTTCATTAAAATTAGCTGTCGAGCTACTTCCCAACACCACTCCGTTAGAAGAACGCCTTCTTTACTTAAAGCGGCTAGATGAGACTCGTCGCCTGGCCTCTTTGGCCATCGAAACACAAAAGAAGCGAGTCAAGACTCACTTCGATCAGACCGTACGTCCACATTCTTTTGTTGAGGGAGACTTAGTCCTGCTCTACGATCAGGCAAAAGATAAGCTAGGAGCAGGAAAGCTCGAGTCTATGTGGCTAGGCCCTTACATTGTCAAGAAAGTTCTGCAGAAAGGGGCCTACGAGCTGATTGATTATGAAGGAAACCCTCTTGGGAAGCCCCGAAATGGGCTTTATTTGAAAAAGTACTATGCGTAATGCTGGTACATTTTATTTTGTACATACATGTACTCTAGCAAGTGTGTTGTGTGTGTGTGTGTGTCAGTTTTCAAAGGCGTAACTGCCACTTATTGTGTTTTTTCGCTTCTTGTGCAGATGTCTGATGCACCTTATGTTGGTTTCGCTGATGGTGCCTGCCGCAGTACTCGCAACTTGTCCTCTGCGGCATGGGTGATCTACGATCCTCATGGCGAGCTGATAGATTGTCAGGGTGTGTGTTTGGGTCGTAGTACTAATAATGTCGCCGAATACTGTGTTGTAATCGAGCTACTTGCTGAAGCAATTAATCTCGGCATTCGTGCATTGGTAGTGAACCTGGACTCTCAACTTGTCGTCCACCAGCTCAACGGGCAATATTCCATCAGAGACCATCACATTTTAAGGTTGTATTTATGTGTGAGATTGTTAGAAAGGAGCTTTGATTTTATTACATATCAACATATTCCACGACAATTAAACACATTATCTGATGCATTGGCCAATCATGTATTAGATAGACATTTGCGTAATTTGTAACTAAAACATTATACAAGCAAGCACATGAAAAACACAATAATGAACCATAGGCATATGTATATATATATATACGTGTGTGTCATAATGTTTGCGCCACGCGCATTACATAATCCAAAAAATAATACATGTCCAAAACTCATACAGCCGCTGACAACATATCTCTCAAAAACGTGCAAAAATGAAACCTAGGCGTCTAATCACGGTGATGCTCATGATAGCATGTCACCGCTCGCACCAAACGTCTCAACAGATGATGGACACGAGTAGATACTCCCACCATGTGCCTCTGGTATGCTTTAAGCACGTCTGCCAATATGGCATAATCTGGAATCCCTCGAGTGAGTGCCTCAAGGTTCTGTACTAGATCGTCACCCGCATCACCCTCTGCCTGAGGGTTGACTGCAGGTTGTGCTCTCCGTGCGTTATGAGGCAAGTCAGCTGGTCGCTCTGCACCAACATCTGCATACATATATATATATGTTGTCAGAGATTGGCATGTAGTACAAAAAAAAAAATTATACATAAAAACATCAAAAATACAAAGAGTTCTTACCTAGCTCCTCGTCCCAGTCCTCTCCTGCAGGTAATGGGAGATCTGGATCTCCAGTAAAATTCGTGCCCGCATAGGGCCAGTCCTCGATGACGATCATCTGGTGATGGAGCCAGATAAATAACTTGGGCCTCCAGGCCATCTGCTGGCCCCCTCCTCCTCTGGGCATGAGTTCTGCCCATCGATTCAATCTCGGCTCCCATGGCACTGGATCTGCCACTATACCCCCCTGTACCCGGAATATCGGCAGTCGCTCCAGGAAGAATGATACCACGATAGATTCGTATCCGAACTGTTTGTTCCCATCACGCTTACACTTGGTAAGCTACCTTTTGATGTTTTTCGTCACTGCCGTGGCCCAATCAAACAGTGTAGGTTGGAGACACTCAGTTGCCAGCAGCAAATGATTCTTGCTGGCCTCGTGGGGCGCCTGTACCCCAGCTGTCCGGGTGATAGTGAACAAAATCAGTCGTAGCACCAGGTCGAGAACCGTGATAATATCTACTTTGGCACTGTTTGATCCAAACTGTGTCCCAGGACAAACTCTTTCCATCACCTCTCCCATCTTCTCCCCGGAAGGCCTGCTACCAGTCAAGATGGGCCGTGCACCTCACCGCGATAGACCAGTGATAAAGTAGACATCGGAAACATCTAACTCCAGTGTTTGGTATTTTAGGTGAAATACCTGATCCTCCGTATCCCAAGCATCCACGATAAATCGCAGCAACTCAGGTTGTGCACGTAAGTATGAGGTAAGGAAGAACTTCTTCAAGCCACAGTCTCTCAGAGCATCCATGCATGCATCATCCTCCATTGCCATGGCATCCACGGCATCATGCTCTCTTTCTCTCCATTCTATAGCCATTCTGACGAATCCCTGCAACCACAAAGTCGAAATTTTCATCATTAGATCATTGGTGAAATCAAAACTGAGGAAAATTTGCAATTTCAACGGTCAAATGTGCGGGAAATTTAGGTCGCGCGGTTGGCGCGACTGTTTCTAAAACAGTCGCGCCAAGGTCGCGACCCCTTTGGGCAGAAAATCCCATTGGCGCGATCCCGAGCGGGAAACTCGCGCCAATGGCGCAACCCTATGAAATTGCAAATCCTCTGGCAGGGGACTAATCTATGGATGAAAATCTAAAAAAATGGAATGAAAACAAAGCTAAGGATGAGGCCTCTTACCTGCTTCAGACGGCGGCTCGAATGATCTCCTGGATTGATCGCAATCAGCAGTTGAAATTTGCACCCAAAACCCTCCAATGGTAAACTCACAAGGTAAAAGGTGAAAAGTAAATTTATTTTTTACCATTTCACTATTTATAGCATTTTTTGACCTAAAAATACATTAAAAATGATATTTTTTGAGTATTTTTGGAATATATTTATGTCAAAGTGGGTTTTACGCTGTTTTTTGTATGATGACAGGGATTGGTGCAACTCAAGCAACGAAATGAGCTCCTTTTTCTACTTTTTCAGGCTCAGTAAAACATGTGAAAAGGTTATTTTAAGGTCTGCTTTTAGCTCTTTTCTGACCGTTTAAAGAGGAAAAGATTGCCGAGTTACTCCTCTTGACTCGTTAAACATTAATAAGGGGCGGTCGTTTTAAGTTCTTTTTGTCGACCGTTAAAACATAAAAAGATTACCGGGTTTTTGTCGTTTCAAACTCGTTAATGGTTACGAAACGACGTGGTTTTGATCGCTTTTTTAATTTTTCAAGTCGAAATCACTATTTATGAAAAGTACTCCTCGATCGTAATGATCGGGCGGTTCTTTCGAGCATTGTTTTATACTTTTTCGGGCTCGAGAGACACAACTTTACGAAAAAGGGCACCCCTAGAGTTTCCTTTTCTGCTGTCTTTTCAAACTCTCTAAACATGAAAAGACGTCGAGTTCTTCCTTTGTCAGACTCATTAAAACCTGATGACATCGGATTTTGTCGAAATGACACACTACAAGCACATGTTATCCCCATCAATCTTGTTAAAAATAATTAGGGTACTCGCCAGAAATGGCGGGGGAAAAATAGGAACCGTAATAACCGTCATGTCGGCAGTATGTCGCTCTTGAACATGGCACTTCTCTGCTTTTGTGTCTGGGTGGGGATATCTCATCTCATTTTTTTCACTTGCCTCCGTGGATTTGGGTAATCCTGTTTGACCGCTCATCTTCTCATTTGCCTCGTCACCATGACCTCTGATGCATTGATGTCAAATACTGCCAATTCCACTGTCGTGCCGCCGATCTGTTCAAGAGAAGTTGACCTCTGCAAAGAAACAACCTCCCTCTGATAGCTCGCACAATCTTGATTCACAACATTATCTCTCTGTCTCGTGTCGATGATGTGGGAAACATTATGGCCCACCTTCGATCAAGGTCACTTCCTGTCGACTTCAGCTCATTATCCAGGAAGTTGATCTAGAGACTCCCTTCCGGTGCCTTGGAGTCTGCATGCCTCAATGGCAGGTTCTTTGTGTTCGACTTGAGGTTTTCATCATTGGCCTCCGATCGAATGATTCTACGGGTGTTCGACGTCAGATCACTAATTTGCACACCGTAGATTGTACCTATAGTACCTTGAGGGCCATTGTCATTATTGGTGGTATCTCTCGCGTCTGTTAACAGTTTCCAATATTGACTGGTAATCAGATGATTTTCATGCATGTTCGACTTCAGCTCATATATTCGCATGCTTGAACTTGTACTTTTGTTCGAGTCGAGATGGAGCGCAAGACCCTGGATTGTGTCTGTTGTAATCCAGGCAAGATTCTTGATACATGACTCATTCATTGGATGGCTGCGACCATACCTGAGTCGATTCATTGATCCTAACCAGATGGCTGTGTCCATACTATGGATCTAGATTATTATGTACTCTCTTATGGATGGCTGCGACCATACCACATACATCATGAACTTGAGCTATCAGTTGTATCTCTCAATGTAGATTCTCGGCGGCAGCTACATGTATTCTTGTAAAGCATTTCACCCCTCTCTCTCTCTCAGGCCTCATGCTTTAGGGGGCATCTGTTACACAGTAATTTGTCACCATTGGTCACCGTACCTGTTACCCCTGTTTCCGTACATTGGAGGACGCATTTCGGGACCTGTGAACAGTGACATAACCTAAAAACACTTGAATTATGTTCCCCTGAGTATGTACTTCATGTTCCCTGAAGACACCTTCTGCAAAATATCCCTGAAAAGTGCCCTTTTTCCATTGGCGTGGGTCCACAGTGTCTTTCCCGCGCCAACCACTGAGATCCTCAAAAGGGGGCGCGACCATTGGTGCTCTGTCTTAGAACAACACCCGCGCCAACCAAGTTTGGTAATGATTTTTGACAAACGCGCACCCATATGTTTTTTCCCTTCAGATCACAAAGTCTTTTGAGGATAAAATCCATCTGATAGAGGTCGAGAGTCATCATCTATCCTTGACATCTATCCGCAGCGGCTTTTCGGAGATAATGTCAATCCACAATGGGTGTCCTGGTGCATTGTATCTTCCTCCCTTCTCCATCTATAAAAGTATGTCCTCATGCATTAGACAAGCTAGTTTTGGAGTAATGCTAGTTGTGATTATGCTTGTCTTGAGTGATAGTAAGAGTCTTGAAGCATAGGGAGGTTATGCTGCCGGAAGTCTAAGAGAGAGAAGGTCTATTGCAAGACATACATAGCTGCTCGCCCAGCCAGAGGAGAGGTTCAACGTCAGAACCTTGGTTGTATCTTTCTCTGTTGATTATTCATTAATAAACGACTATTGTTATGGTTCCAATCTCATTGTTCATCATGATAATGTTTGGTTTATTTCCTTTCTGACTGAAATATAGTTGTATTTTAGTGGATTTTATGCTTGTATTCGCTTCGTTCTTTGCATGTGCAGGTATCCATACGCGGGGATCGCAAGGATTGTGACCTGCCGGAGCAAGGGAACAGGAGTATCAACTCTTCTTCGACATTAGCGTTGGACTCCAGGTTGGTCCTCGTAATCCACTTTCAGTATGCAACTAGGAACTTGCATAGTAGCGTGATTTGATTGTTGCTAGACCCATTTTGGGCTAGTGGGATCGCCTCTGTCCGCAGAGGGGATTTACCTCTCCAATAGTGGGAGACCCTTGGGAGTCTCAAATACCTTGGAATGATTGTTCAGGACTTTTTGGAGATCTGGAGAAATAGATGATTCCAATGTGGAAACATCTAGCGAGCATAATTGTGCAATTACACCTCTTTGCTCCTTTTTTAGAAGCTTTGTCATACCATGAGAGCTGATTATCTTTCCTGGTTTCCCTGCAATACCCCTTAATTCAACTTCCTTTCCTTCCATAGAAAATTTGATGAAAAGTTCTTGAAAATTAAAAGCTATTGTACCCAAGGATTGTAGCCATTGGACTCCTAGTACAACATCCGCACCTCCCATTGGAATGGAAAGCATTGGGCTAGTCCATACATATTCTCCCATGGATAGCTTGATATTATGGCACTTTCTAGAGCAATTTATTGTTCCTCCATTTGCAATCATCACTTGACACTCTGGTGCTGGATATAGGAAGCAATTCAATTCTTTTGCTACCCTACAATTAATAAAATTGTGGGTGCTTCCTGAATCAATCAACACTATTACCTTTTTCTCCTTGATTTGTCCTTCTATCTTGATGGTTTGAGGAGTGGTAATTCCTGCCAATGCATTACAAGATATGGTCGGATTTATTTGTTCTTCATCTAGGCTTTGTTCCTGGAGTATATCTTCTTCTTTTGACCTTTCTTGCTCCTTTTCTTCTTCCTCTTCACAATCTATGTAGAATAATTTCTTCTCAGCACACTTATGACCTTTAGTGTATTTGCTATCACAACTGTAACAAAGCCCTTTTGCTCTTTTTTCTGGTCTCAACCTTATAGGTTGTGGAAGACTAGGGGAAACAACACTTCCGTCTTTATAGTTGTGAGTGGTATGCTTCCTGGTTGCCATAATTTTTCTTGCTAACCTGAATGCCTTCTCTAATGAATCAAGTTCCCAAAGGCGAACATCATGTTGGATATTATCCTTTAAAGACCCTATGAAAACATCAATCCTATGCTCCTCTGGAATATCTTTTACCCTTATGTTCAATTTTTGGAACTCCTCAATGTGCTCCATTACTGAACCCTTTTGTTTGAGACTTATCAATTGGCTAAAAAAAGTGTTGCTTTTTGTATCTTCATAATGTGCTATCAATTCTTCCGTAAAAATTGCCCAAGTGATAAATTGTTTACGAGAGCAAAGCCATTGATACCATACAAACTGATTTGGTTCCAAATATACAGTTGCCATACGTACCTTTTGTGCGTTTTGCACATTATTGAGATCGAAGAATTGCTCCATCTATAATATCCATGTGGCGGGATCCTTGCCATCAAACTTCCTCATATCGATTTTTGGAATATGGTGATTCTTCGATCCAACATTAGCGTCTATGGAATCATGATTAGCATTTCTTTTGTTCTCATCATGAGTTTCCTTTACTACCTTTTCACCATTAGTGACCCTTTCTTGTAGCAACTTCTTCAATTCTTCCATGTCTGTCTTCAAATCTATCTTCAAATCATCCATCTTATCTTCCATGCCCTTCATCTTAGATTCCACGCCATTTATCTTAGATTCCACGCCACTTATCTTAGCTTCTGTTAGCTTTTGTGAGCGTGACATTTGTTGCACTTGTTCTTGTAATTTTGATATATCATGTAGCATTTCTTCCTCTTCTTCATGAGTCATGCTAGAGCTTTCAGGTTCCTTACTAGGTGTTTGCATTTTCTTTCCTCGGGGCATCAGTTACTGATAATAATGTTTTACTATACCCTTTGAATTCCGTTAAACCAAGCTTACACAAAAATTTAAAAAAAAAACTACACACCTTTTTTCACTTTATAGAAGCCTGATATTGAATCTCATGCATCTCTGTAATTTCAGATCATCCAATTCTAAAATTGCTACCTGTAGTAGCCTTCTGCGTCCTCTTTCCAATGCCACAAGTCTGAGCCAAATTGGATTCTCCAAGGAAGAGTTATGTGAAATCTCCCACAGTGACTTGCTTTTAGACAGGTTCAGTAGAGCGAACTTGTACGACATGCCACGAGTCACTGTTTCAACCTTTGAATCTGAAACACACACATAAGAAACTACAGTCTGTCCTATTTCTTTACTTTTTTACGAAATTTCAATCCAATCCCCAGAGAGAAAGTTATGACGATTTTCCCCAGGTCACCTGTTTTGAATGTAATTCAGGAGTCTGCAAAAAGGCCAACTTCCTCATATCATATCTCCGCAAATATCGCACGAAAAGCTCTGAAATTTGGACCCAAGGTTCAGCGCGATTTCTTCTCAAATGGGTTTTTTTTGTGACTTCTGAAACGTCACAGAAAAAAAGTTATAGTGAAAATTCCACGATGACCTGTTTGGAGCAGCGAAACCCTAGAATCCAAAGCTCTGATACCAAATGTTATGAAACCAGCTCAAGAAAAGATAGAAAAGATAGATCAATGCCTTAGAATTCAGCCTCTTCAAGGGGGAAACCTCCTTTACATTATATAAATGAACAATTCTTGGATGATACAAATGACAAAACCTCCTTTCTATATATAGGAGTCTAAGGAGTCACAATATAATCTAGCCGACCTAACAATAATAATATAAAGCCACAAAAATAACAATAGAGGGATTCTATGGGGCACAGAAATAACAATATGGGGGTAATAGGGGCACAACAATATAAATAAGGGGTATAACTACAATAGTAATGGGGTAATCACTAGTATTATAGGGACCCAACACAGATGCACATCGAGATGGGATATCATGGAAGCTATAGCGCAACTGACATTGGTACTATTACTTTTCAAAGGGAGTTTGGTTCTTCTCTCACATTAAAAGATGGCATGTATGTTTTGTTTCTGAAGAAAAAATTAGTTTCAGTTGCTATGTTGGAAGATCGTGGCTACAATGTGATATTTAGAAAAGGAAAGGATTTCCTTCATGAAATAGCCATGGGACAAGTGAAGCAGATCAAGGTTCGGGTGAAGAACCTATACAAATTGGATGTAGAAGACTATGTTGCTTTGAGCATGAAAGCAGAGAAGGCGTAGAGTCGAGACATCGGTGAATTATGGAATAGAATATTGAGCTATTTGCACCATGGAGCCTTGAAGATCATGCATCATACTTCTATAGGACTTTCCAAGGGTGCACTAGAGTAGCAAGATACATGCAAAGGGTGTACATTGGGAAGTACACCAAATCCACCTTTCATGATAAGGATAGTCGAGCGCAAGCGATCCTTGAAAGAGTTCACTCAGATGTGTGTGGACCATTCTCGACAACCTCCATGTCCAAGAATAGGTATTGTGTGATATTTGTAGATTATTTCTCATGTAAGTGATGGATTTTATTCATGCAGAAGAAAGATCAAACTTTCTCTAAATTTTTTGAATTTAAATCAAATGTTGAGAAAGACACTGGCACGAAAGCGAAGGCTCTCAGGAGTGATAACGGTGGATAATATGTGTCGAATGAGTTCAAGAACTTATGTGCATCAGAAGGAATTCGATGGGAGTTAATAGCACCCCATAACCCATAGCAGAATGGGTTGGCTGAAAGGAAGAACAGAAGTATTGTGGGAGCTCCACGGGCAATGCTACATGATCAGGGCCTACCGTTGCACTTGTGGGTTGAAGCATGCAACATAGTTTTATATGTGCAGAACATAAGTCCTCATTGGATTCTCTGGATGAGTATGCCAAAATAATATTGTTCAAGGAAGAAACGAGATGTGTCACACTTTAGGATATTTGGTTCATCAATTTACTGTCATGTTACCAAGGATGCGAGGAAAAATCTAGAGCCAACGGCTAAGTTGGTCATTTTTGTGGGGTACACTGATACATCTCACAACTATCAGGTGTACCTTCCGTCTCACATGATGACAGTTCTTTAAAGAGATGTGAATTTCGATGAAGATAATTCCATGATATGTTCCCTTGAGAGGGAGCTTCAGTTACATGCAAATGAGGAGATTTTAGCTCCAAAGGAAGAACCTTAGGTTGATGTGGAGTAGCCACATGCAGAGGAGAAGAGAGTGGAAGCACCTACTCATGTAGAGACATACATAGATGGAAGGAAGTGCACCAAAGAAGTTGAAAGATTGATGCATTATGCTAGAGTTAATGTGGAAGCACCCACATCACAACGCAAGCAGAGGAGGTCACCAGATTAGTACAGTGGCTACATGGATCTGATGAGCGAGAGTGTAGAGACTGAGCCAACCTCATTCGAGGAAGAGGTGCATCAACCAATATGGGTTGATGCCATGGTAGAGGATTATGACTCCATTATCAAGAATAGTTCTTGGGAAGTTTTCCCAAGGCCAGAGGAAAAGTTAGTGGTAGGTTCCAAGTGGATCTACAAGGTGAAGCAAGTAGTAGATGGGAGTGTTGAGAAACTAAGGCTAGATTTGTGGCCAATGGGTTTCCTCTGGTGGAGGGAATTGATTACGAGGAGACCTTTTCTCCGGTAGCAAGGTACTCTTCAATCATATCTATTCTGTCACTTTCAGTGCAAATGGGATGAAAGACACATCAGATGGATGTGAAGACAACCTTCCTCAACGGAGTGATTGAGGAAGAGTTGTAAATAGAGCAGCTAGAAGGATTTGAGACCTTCAATAGAGAGTCGAAGGTGTGCAAACTCAAGTGACCATTGTATGGATTGAAACAAGCACCTTGTACTTAGTACACCAGGATCGATAGTTATTTCACCAGGTTGGGCTTCACCAAAATTGAAGCAGATGTAAACCTTTAACATATTGTGGTTGAAAGTAAATTATTTATTATAGTATTATATTTCGATCCATCTTGCAAAGAGGATCTTGTAAGAGAATTCGAATGAAGGACCCAGGGCTTATGCATTATTTCCTTGGTATGGAAGTATACCAAGGAGATGAAGAATTGTTTGTCTCTCGGGGAAAGTAGGCCAACAAGATACTGAAGAAGGTCTACATGGAGAGTGGCAAACCCATGGAGACTCGTCTAGCGGGGAATTGAAGGAAGATGCTACTTCAGGAGAAGTAGTATAGGCTACCATTTACAGGCAGCTTGTGGGTTCACTTATGTACTTGCTGAACACATGATCGGATATGTGTTTTTCAATTAACCATCTTAGTCAAGCAATGGTTAAGCCAACCAAACCATATTGGAAGGAATTTAAACATGTGTTGTGATACCTCATATGCACCACTCAGTTTGGTCTTTGGTACAAATGAACAGAGGGAGTGAAGCTGAAAGGCTTCACAGATGTAGATTGGGCAGGGAGCCCATCATACAAGAAAAGAACATCACGGGAATCTTCAGTATTGTTTCTGTAGTAGTTTCTTAGTACAGTAAGAAGAAGAGATCAGTTGCACTCATTTCAGCAGAAGCAGAGTACATGGCTTCTAGTCAAGCAGTTTGTGAGGCTATCTGGATGAGGAATATCCTTGTTGAACTATTTGGTCAGCAAATGGATCCTACAGTAATTTATTGTGACAATCATAGTTGTATCAAACTCTCTGAGAATCCAATTTTTCATGATCGGTCCAAGCATATCGACATCAAGTATCACCATCTACTAGATTGTATGTAGAGGAGAATCATGTTGTTGGAGTACATTCATACAGACGAACATGATGCATACCATCTTGACTAAGGCACTGTCAAGAGGAAAATTCGAGTTCCATAGACGTTGGATTGGGGTATATGATAATCCCTTTCTTGTTGAGAGGGAGTGTTGAAAATGCAACAAGAAAAAATCTTGATTTAATTTTCCCTTGAATTAAATTAGGAAAAAAAATTGTAATTTCACATCACAAGACAACTTGTACGATTTAAATAAGTTAATTTGACTTAGTTGGTTCAGTTAATTTGAGTTGAGGGTCTAACTTGAGTCATGTAGAGTGTCTCCTACTTTATAGGAGCCCTGGTTGAGTTTATATTTAGTTGTAATGAATTAATTCAGTCTAACTGAGGTAAACTTAGTTAAACTAGTTCCAACTAATGGAGGAACAAGGAGGAGGTCTAATAGTGGGGTGTTGCTTCATGTGTTCAACTAGCTAACCGATGATTCAACCATAAATAACTCATGCATGTCAGATCTGAGAGTTACCTAGTTGAGATTGGAGTTCAAGGGCAGTGTACTATCAGTTGTATAATCATCCAAATTGTACAGGTGGTGCATGCAGTCAGAGAAAGGCCTATGATGTATTGTGCAATTCCAATTGAGGAATGTCCCTAATTAATAGGGGATCATTCCCAAGGAAACAACGCAAGGTAATAGGGACTTGGGGAAGCAGAAAATTGGTTAAGTGTTGGCCTAGGCTTGTCTAGGAAGTTGTGAGATAGATAGAGATAGAGGTTTCTTGGGCTTGAGAAAAGCATTGTAATTTTCTCATAATTTCTCACTAATGCAATATACAGATAGCAGGGTTTTTTAGCTATGGCTTTCCCCAGGAAATAGTTGTGTAATGTGTTGATTGAATTATTTCTCTTGTATGATTCATGATTTCTCGATCAATTAATTGTTTTCGCTGATGAGTAGAGTAGATTCAAGTCTTTTGTTTTAGAAAATTACATAAGCAGTTTGAATCTACAAAGAATTTCTACAAGTTTCATACAAATTTTAAATATAGATTGCAACAATCAAAAAGGAATATTTCTAGCAAAGAACCATGTGTATCATGCTAAGAGGAAGCATATTAATATGCAGTAACATTTTGCTAGTGACATGGGTCAAAACATGAGATTTTGTTTTAGAAGGTTGATACCTTGAAGAATTTTGCAAACTCATTAACGAAATCTATGAGCACTAATAACTTTTCTTGGTACAAAAACTCAATGGGAATAGTTACCCTAAGAAACTAATTTTATGTATGTCTAAATCCCCATGTGGAAAGTATTCAAAAAGTCAAGGAATTTTGGATAGGTATTCTATTATTTGCATTTAAATCAATTTTGGTGGTTTTCAACCTATTGTAATATGTCATTTCTTATCATATTAGGGTTGAGTGATGTTGCAAAATATTTATATTTGGTATTGTCAATTGATTTGTTAATAGAACGATTAAGAGGTGATCCTTTTACTTTGTTGGACTTGTTGGTCCAGGGTTTCCAAAGTAAATTCATTGTGTATTGTGTATGTGTGACAGGGGTTATTTTCTAATTTTCCTCAGAATTTATTAGTATTTCTTGTCTTGCATAGATTTATTAAACGTTTTTCTATAGACACCATCAATGACTCCAAAGAGAACAATGAAAATGTTCTCACATTTTTCCAAAATCCCAATTTGCAAAGCCCCAAAAATGACATTGTGAGATGACAAAGTTTTGATGTACAAGGTTGTGAATGACCTTAAAGGGGATTTGGGGCTTCTTCATAAGGCACTGGAAGCTTTGAAAAATGTTCCACATAAACAATGTGCAATCATTAGCGAATGATAAAAGTGTACCCATGTCAATTCCTAGGGCTATTAATGTGAGATATATATGATGAGTAAGTTGTGCATACAAGGACAATGGTGTGGTAGAGGGACATATCATGTGAAAAGGTATTAAAAAACAAAATCCTCATTCTTTTATGCATGTATTGTGGAAGGCTTTGTGATTCAATCAGGAGCACATTTCCATGGGCATTCCATCCACTGCAAACATGAAATTAATGATATTTATCAATTTCATGGAAACTTTATCCATGGAAACTATGAACTTGACAAGCTTGGTGATGGTGGATGTGAGTAACGCCACAAAAATGAGTCATTCAAATACAATGCTTATGAATCCAAAGAGGTCATTTAAAAGCTGAAGCTCTTAATTAATCCTTGGTGTTTCATTTTTCCAATGGATTCAATGGTATGTGTATTCAATGTTGCATTCACAATACAATGGTGGAGATCAAAATCTTATTTAAGGCTTAGATTTGTTATGATGAGATGCACAAGAGATGGCAAGAGAAACAAACAAAACAAATGCAAAATCACACAAGATGAGTGCAACCCTAGATGAGATAAACAACCCATGAACAAGTGCACTAGAAAGATAAACTCATGCACAAGTGAGTGCAACATTTAATGATTCCTTTAGGAAAATCATTTTTATTATGTATGAATGGATCACTTGAAAGAGTAATACAAATGAGGATGGGTGTACAAATAACTAACTCAAAGGCAGGGTTATTTCTCCAATAAGGGTTTTTGTCTACTTGTACATGGTCAACCTTAAAAAATATACAAATACAAAAATGACATAATATAAAATCAACCATAGTTGAAATTAAATATTATGTTATTCTAAACATCACCCTTAAAGGAAAAAAGGGTTGCAAATAGAAGGCATTACATCACAACCCCCCTGGGCCAATCTCCCACACCAATGTGATATTGCACATTAATGAAGGATATCTCTACCAAAGGTTTTGTGACGATGTCAATGAACTATATTGAATGTACAATGGTTGGCCCAAGTTTTCCTTAAGAAACACAAGCACAAATATAAAAATGACAAAATATAAAATCAACCATAGTTGAAATTAAAGATTATGTTATTCTAAATATCACCCTTAAAGGAAAAAAGGGGTTTCAAATAGAAGACATTACATCACAACCCCCCTTGGCCAATCTCCCACACCAATGTGATTTTGCACATTAGTGAAGGATATCTCTACCAAAGGTTTTGTGAAGATGTCAATGAACTATATTGAATGTAAAATGATTGGCCCAAGTTGTCCTTAATAATTTAGGTGTGGAATGCAATGCATCTAGATTTCAATGTGCTTAGATTTTCAATGATCCAAGAGATTACAAACAAGTTGAATGGTACTTTGAACATCAAAAAATAAAGTGGTCTAATATTTTTAAAGAAGACCCAACCATTCAATACCCATGTACATCCATGCAAGGTGCTTCCCAATAAGAATGGCACAAGAATATTTGACTTTAGTGGAGGAGAAACACAAGCACTATTAATTTTTTGAACATCAATACATGGATCCAAAGTTAATATTAATATTTTCCCTACATTGGATCACTTATTATAAATATTCTTTTCACATTGAGTAACAAAGAAATTTCCCTAAAGAAGGATGGAATGTATAATTGGTTCACGTTTGAGTGGTGCCCCTAGTATAGCATAAATTACATTTGGCACCATGCCAATGACTCTTATGAGGCTCTACATATATTTGGTGCACATGTTGAAAAAAAGGTTATATATGGAGAATGAATGTAAGGTAGAGTAGACAACCTACAAACGATTGATAAGGGAGAAGTACAATTTGCCTAAACGTTCATCCCAAGAGCAATAGGGGTGAAAACTTGTTTATAATCTTGTGAAATTTCCACGAATTGCAGCAACTGGAAATTTATCTCCTAACTTATGTAGTTTATTTGTCTTTTGTTAATTATTAACAACAAATATTGATAAACTCACATTGTGATTCTTCACAAATAAAATAATTTCTGGAAAATAAAATACTGGAACTAACAAAATAATGTACACACACAAAACAAGTTTGACATTGTTATTTTTGGACAATCATAACTGGAAAAACCCCGAAGGGAAAACTAGTGCAGCAGATGAGGGTTTTATTATTATTCAACAATTTGAGAAATATTACTATTGCTTTCCTTTCAGTAGCAAAGCTCTATAAAATACTTATCTTCACTAGAAAAATATATAAGAGACTCACTCTCTTTGTCTGCAACTCGATTGGCTTCATCCCAGCCAACTTGCACTCCTCTAATTATTTGTACATCCTGATTGGAAATGTGCATTGTTGCTCCGAAAAAAAATTGTACATCCACTGGGAACCCTTCCTTGCAAGTCATTCTACCTCCAACACTACTCTAGTACCACTCACTCTACCTCTGAGTGATAGATCTGGCTCTTGTTCAATGGAACGAATTCCTTTGCCACTTGTATTGTCAATTTGACTACTCACACTAGTTGATTCAACATCCTCTACTAATAATTTCGACCTCCTCTTCCTGCCTCTCGAACACTGGAAATATAGAGGAAATCTCCTCAAGAATCTTAGTCCAAAATCTCTACTAAAACCTTGTTGCTCGGTGTCTCACTAGCTTCAACTGCGCCCTTGTTGAATCACTGCAACTAGGTAAGTTGAACTACTCTTCACTCACTATGATTCAATGTGTCATGCTTCTCCAGACCCCATCGAATTTTCTCTTATAATATTTTGTTGGGAAACCAATAGTCATAATCGCATCTCAATCTATGGCTATGATCATCTTGACTCCATCAACTCACTTTTATGGAAGTCTCTAGAGCAGAATCAATTTCGCTCAGTTAAACTAATTTAATTAATGAGTTTTCCTAAGCTAGGAAATATTTAATAATTGGTCAATTAATCTAATTCAGGTGTTTCTAAGGCTTTTCTGACGAAATATTTTTGGGGTTTTGGAGATCTTGCGTTCCTTAGCCTCTTAGACACCATAGATACTAGAACATTTGTCTGCTAATAGAAAAACGAACTCTCCCTCTTAGCGAGTAAGGTGTTCTCCATTACTCCCAACTGCTCCCTGAAGTAGACAAACTATTTCGTACCCAAGGCCTCGTGAGTATATCTGCAACATGATAATCTATGGGAACATGTTGTAGTTGAACTGATCCACATTCTTGGTGTCTAACATTTGTGATACAACTAGTTTCCATAAATTAGCAAACCTCTAGAAAATCCATTCCTTCACTTCCGTTAGTTGATTTGAGGTCTTGGAAGCTACTCAACCCTTCCAAATCAATTTATCCTCCCTCTGAGACCCTAAATCAACCTTTGCAATTGTGTACCGGAATTTTACTATGTCCTCTCTGAAAAAACTTGCACTGTTGGGAAAATACTCAACCTCCACTAGAAAATTGAACCATCAAAATGGGAATTACTTCTCTGCTGCAAAATCGAACTGACTATCAAAGTATCTTGTTATCTTAGTGTTGGCACTACGAATTTTCGCTATGCCAACAAAGGAAACCAACCCGATTGCAGACCCCAATTAGATCCGCTTTCGTTTTGGGTGGCTAGTTCAAATGGGTTTTAAAGGATCTTGTAAACTGTTATGGGTGTTGAAAGATTTCTTCCTGGAAGAAGACTTCAATTAAATCAACAAAAGAAATAGCTAACCTATATGCACCATGATCTACCTATACTGATTCCAGGTCCCAATGAATCAATTACTAGGTTCATCGATGAACAAGGTTATATTTAAGCTTAATTGCAGTCTAACCATTCGTAAAGGAATACACATTCCTTTTCCTACAAATCAAAATTGCAACTGATGTTTAATATGGTTTCGAATAGGAGTCTTCTCATGAATTAACCATGATAACGAATTATATTCGGATAACCAAGACTAGTGATAAATTTTCTGTCATTATTGTGCACAAAACAAAACATATATCCTCATGCCAGTGACAATACTCTCATTCTTAACATAAAAACTGAAACTGTGAAAGGCTTCTTCTTGACTGAAACAGTCTTCTTTATTAGCCTAATAAAATTGACCCCTCTTCTGCCAAAAAAAGTCCATTACCCATATCCAGAGGTAATACTTATGCAACAAGACAACTGACCCTCAGTCTTCCATGACTTTCCACCTTCCTGTTCTTTTCAATATACAAACATAGAATGGTCAATGAAACCGCTGACACGTCGAGGCCACATTTGCTGGAGCATTTATTTCCTGGAGGAAATGAATGGATGTTGATGCAAGAGCATTCAGCCCAAGGAAAATCGTTGTAAATAGTAGACATAGGGGTCATGCATTTTAGGAAATAGTTTTCCTAAGTATCAAGTTAAGGCAATATTTAGGCCTTTAAGTGTGATTTAATTAGATAATGGGAGAATATGTAAATGCTCTCAAAATAAATAAATGAGAACATGAGTGGTAGAAGTCAAATCCAACTCTTAAACAGTTCCATGATTCTCGGAACAAGAGAGAGCTTTTAGGCATTAAATGGGAAGCAGATAAGAAGACTTTTCTATTTTAAAACAAAGGAAAATATGGAATGGATAAAGTCTCAAGGAGACTTATCTGCCACATACATATGCATGCATGTAGAGCTTTAGGCTTTTGTTAGAGGATTGATCGGACCCTTCAATGATCCGATCCAATGTTTCTATATAAATATATGTAAGCCTACGAGCAGGAAGAGGAGGGCACTAATGTTGAGAATCAGGCCTGTGCGACATGAGGAGTCTCGAATGTAATCTTTCTTTTACATTAATATATATACAAAGTTATTTCTGAATGTCTCAATAGAGTGTGAATTGCGTGTTTGTGATGAATTATGAATTGAACTCGTAGGTTTTGTTACATGAGGTGTGCAGGTAGAGTTCTATGGAACATGCAGAGGAGACATTGAGGACTGTTCGAGCAGAACAGCGAAGTGAAATTGGGCGAGATAGAAACCCATAGAGAAACGCTGAGAAGATAGCGAAAACATAAGCAAAGAGAAGAGTGGAGAAGTGAATCAGAGTCGCACAGCGGAAACAGCAAGGACGGGAGCTTTTGAAGAAACTCAAGCACAAAGAGAAATTGAAGAAAACACGAAGAAATTCCATGTAAAAGGAATAAACGAAGAAGTGCAAGTGACGCTCAGCATCCATTAGATCTCATAGATCAACTGCTGTGATTTAATCGCATTGGTGGGAGACCCTTTTAAAGTGATCGGAATGAGCCTTGGAGAATTGCGAGGAGCGAGCAGCGCTTAATCGTGGACCGTTGGATCATGGCCAGATCAACGGTCATGATTTAATCACATATCGGTGATCGGAGGTGCCAAGGGTCAGTGTCTTATCAATGTTGCGATATCGCCGAGAGCGATATATCGGCGGTTGGCGTCGGGATAATTGGCGATAGGAAGTTCGGGAGATCGGGAATCGGCGTTGGAAAGCGATAAGAAACGGACCCGACAATGTTTATGAACGCGGGTGTATAAATGTTGAGGTCCGATATATATATATATATATATATATATATATATATATATATATATATATATATATATATAGATATGTTCGGCGGTGTTTTCCTTTATAACCAGGATAGTGAAGAATTAAGCGCGATAGTGTATTTTCCCAGTTTTGAAGGGAAATCACATATTTGAAGGAGGAAGGCATATATGTATGTATGTTTAAGGGAAGAAGCAAATGCCGATTGCAATGAGGTTTAGCCTCGGAAACCGTGACAAGACTATACGGTAGGTGGAAAAGGCATGTTTGAAGTTAAATCCTTTATAATGCTTTATAAAGTGGATAAGCGTGAGAGAAGGATATATATGTTAAAACGTATATGAGAAGATGTATTAAGGGGGTTCTAATCCCGAATTAAGGAAAGACTTTAATCCAAGGTTTGAGGGTTCATATAATCTCGATAGAGGGTTACAACGGGGTGATTAAAGTTCCGTTATAAAGGAACTGTGTAAGAGGGCCACTTGACCATTTATGGTCTGTAGATTTGACTCCTTCATTGAGTTAAATATCCTGGGACAGTTGTGGATGCATTATTGTGAAGAAATGCATACTGTGGGTATGTGCGGGTGGTTTACCCTGCACCATTAGTGGTATCAGAGCAGAAGTTTGTATCAGAACAGATTTGTAATATGTAAGAGGGAACTTTGAAGTTCTTGGAAGACTATAGTAGTTCCAGCCGAGGCTTGGAGTAGACAGGAACAGAGAATTCCTTGAAGGAAAGAGAAAGCAAGATTGCTTAATGCAAGTTCTGAAGGAAAGAGGACTTGGGGGACAAAACAGAGGAAAATCCATTCAAAGTGCAGAAGAATGGGTGAAACAAGATCATGCTGAGATCTTGAAGGTGAGGTAATATGTTATGTTCTATTGAGAATGTGTGTTTTTTATACTGATCCATAGGTGACAGCAAGAGAAGCTGTGAGAGAAGAACCGGGTGAGTTCTTGAAGACAGAGTAAGGAGAGCACTCTAAAGAAGGAGTGGCAGTGAACCTGAAGAATCCAACAAGAGATTAGACAAAGAGGACAGCTGAAGTGTTCTCAAGAGGAGAGTGAGAGATTGCAGAAGCCTAGGAGGAGCAAAGATGTTGCTCAAGAAGAAGGGGAGGTTCCAAACAGAGGACCTATGCTTACCAAAAAACTAAGTGAGGAGAGCTTAGTGAGGTAAGATTGTAGCCAGGAGTACTAGCTGTTGCAAAGGCTTGTTGCAAAGGAGCTCATGAAGAAATAAGAGAAGAACATGACTATTGATATTAATAGTAGAGGTTCAGAGAGAAGCAATAGTAGAGGATATAAGAAAGAGGATGCCAAAGAAAATGGCAAGAGGATGAGTCAAGAAGAAATTGACAAAGAGGTTGTTGAATTAAAATAACAACTCTATGCATTAAGCAGAATGCTTGAGGAAAGCCAGAGACTAGGTTGGGTCTTGAGGAAGAAGCCATTGGAATGGCATGAGATGCAGAGAAGGCTATAGCAAAAGCAAGTAAAGTGGTTGAAGGGAAAACTCAAGGAAGTTGAGTTAGAAATGGAAGAATCCATGTGTGAACCAAAACAAGGAGAATTTCTAGGAGAAAGTGAAGATGAAGACTTGAAGACTGAAACTTCAAATGAGACCAAAAGGTCTGATGACTTTAAATCTGACAATGTGTGTATGTTTGCAGGTGAAGGACAATTGGCTGATATTGTCGTGAAGAAGGAAAAAGACCAGCAAAATCAAAATTTTGTTCTGGAAGAAGATGAGGTAGATAGATCATAGATCTCATATACAGCAGGAGGAAGATGTCAAGCAACCAAGTGAAGGGCTTGAGGAGATGGAAGAAGAGACTATTGGAGAATTTTTGAATCATATGAATGATTTAGAACAGCAAGGAAATATGATGGCTGAACCATCAAGTGAGACCATAGGGTCTTATATTTTTAAAACTGATAGTTTGTGTATGATGGCAGATATTGCAGGAGAAAAGCAACCATTCGAGGATATCTTCAGAGAAGATAAACAGCAAGGGACTGAAGGCAAACTTGAGGAAGATACTATGTTAGCTGAAAACATAGTAAAGGATCGTCAATTCACTATGATGATAGGCACAGTGGAGATAGCCATGGAAACTGTTGAGACAAACAATAGGGAAGAAGGACATCTACTAAAAGATGTTAAGAAGGAGGAACCTTATGCAAAGGATTTAACCTTGGGAAAAGGAACACTAACAAAAGATTGTTTTGAAGAGGATGGACAGTCCTTTGAAGATGTCAAAAGTCTATAGGAGTACTCTAGGAGAACAGAGTATAATGGAGAAGACCTCTTGAATGAGGGAAGTAGTGATTTGCTATAGTAGAAAGACCTTGAGAGTACAAGGGTCAAAGGAAGACAGTATTTTAATATTGTAACACAACATGTAAAGGATGAAGCTGGAAGAAGAGAGCATTGTGATGAAGTGCTTGCTAAGTGTGAAGAGGAGATTAAACTGCTAGAGAAATTGATGAGAGAACCTAACGGTAGAACAGAAGCTGCAGTTATAGTTTCTGAAGAAGAAGATGTGTCTCAAGTAGCCATGGAGATAGGAAGATGTAATAATTTTTTTGCAGGTTCATTAAAAAGCATGAATGAGTATGAGTATGTGATCAGAGAGATTGAGCAGAGGTTGTTTGAAGATGGAATCAAACAATTTCAAAGTGAAGATAACTAGCAGCAGGTTAAAGGAGGAGAAGTTCACTATTGTGAACCCAAGCAGGAAGACATCATTAGAACAGATGGTGTGGAAGATAGACTAATGGACAGTTTCATGAATTATGCTGAGAATTTGAATCAGCATACTGATGTGCTGACAGAGGAGAAGGAGAAAACAAAGCAGCAAACAAAATTGTTTCGAAAGGAAGATAAGGCACAGCAGCCTTATGTTTTTTTATTTTAACAAGTGTTTTGAGTGTGCAGGTTTTGTTGCAAATGTTGAAGGAGATTTGGCACAGGTGAACAGCCAAATAAAGATGAGAGAAGAAGAGAATTCTATGTAATAACTCAATCCATGGAGTAGATAAGTTAAAGTGTTGGAAAGAATGTTGAACAGTCATGATTTAATCATGAAAGAGGGTAAGGATGATAGGGAGGAAGCAAGTAAAGAAAACCAAGGAAAATGGAGGAAAATTCTACAGCAATGTCTACAATGGCAGCAAGAAAATCCAGTGTAGAAGACAGCAGCAACAACCTGGAACAAAGAAATATGAAGCAGAAGATGGACCAGCCCAAAGATATGTTGGACATAGAAATTGAAGAAATGTGGGAGCTGATGATGAAGCAGTCCAAATGGAGGAAAATGGTAACAGCATCAAGCAAGATCAATCAGAAGTTGAACCTGATTGACAGGAAGAAGAAAATGGAGCAAAATATAGCAGAAGTGCAGTAGCAGCAAAGGAACAAAGCATCTGGACAGTTACAAAACAAAGTATGGGATCCAGGAAGACCAAGACCAAAAGACACATGATCAGGAGATCATGAATATTTTCTACTTTGGGAGTATAATGCAGGAGCATTCAGCCCAAGGAAAATCGTTGTAAATAGTAGACATAGGGGGTCATGCATTTTAGGAAATAGTTTTCCTAAGTATCAAGTTAAGGAAATATTTAGGCCTTTAAGTGTGATTTAATTAGATAATGGGAGAATATGTAAATGCTCTCAAAATAAATAAATGAGAACATGAGTGATAGAAGTCAAATCCAACTCTTAAACAGTTCCATAATTCTCGGAACAAGAGAGAGCTTTTAGGCATTAAATGGGAAGCTGATAAGAAGACTTTTCTTTTTTTAAACAGAGGAAAAGATGGAATGGATAAAGTCTCAAGGAGACTTATCTGCCACATACATATGCATGCATGTAGAGCTTTAGGCTTTTGTTAGAGGATTGATTGGACCCTTCAATGATATGATCCAATGTTTCTATATAAAAGTATGTAAGCCTACAGGCAGGAAGAGGAGGCCACTAATGTTGAAATCAAGCCTGTGCGACATGAGGAGTCTCAAATGTAATCTATATTTTACATTAATATATATATACATAGTTATTTTTGAATGTATCAATAGAGTGTGAATTGCGTGTTTGTGATGAATTATGAATTGAATTCGTAGGTTCTGTTACATGAGGTGTGCAGGCAGAGTTCTACGGAACATGCAGAGGAGACATTGAGGATTGTTCGAACAGAACAACGAAGTGAAATTGGGCGAGACAGAAACCCATAGAGAAATGCTGAGAAGATAGCGAAAACATAAGTAAAGAGAAGAGTGGAGAAGTGAATCAGAGTCGCGCAGCGGAAACAACAAGGACGGGAGCTTTTGAAGAAACTCAAGCACAGAGAGAAATTGAAGAAAACGTGAAGAAATTCCAAGTAAAAGGAATAAATGGAGAAGTGCAAGTGATGCTCAGCAACCATTAGATCTTATAGATCAATGGCTATGATTTAATCGCATCGGCGGGAGACCCTTTTAAAGTGATCGGAGTGAACCTTGGAGAATTGCGAAGAGCAAGCAGCGATTAATTGTTGACCGTTGGATCGTGGCCAGATCAATGGTCACGATTTAATCGCATATCAGCGATCGTAGATGCCAAGAGTCAGCGGCTAATGAATGTTGCAATATCGCTGAGAGTGATATATCGGCGATCGGCGTCGGGATAATCGGCGATCGGAAGTTCGGAAGATCGGGAATCAACGTTGGAAAGTGATCAGAAATGGACCTGATGGCATTTATGAACGCAGTTTCATAAATGTTGAGGTCCGATATATATATATATATATATATATATATATATATATATATATATATGTTTGGCGATGTTTTCCTTTATAACCAGGATGGTGAAGAATTAAGCGCGATAGTTTATTTTCCCGATTTTGAAGGGAAATCACATATTTGAAGGAGGAAGGCATATATGTATGTATGTCCAAGGGAAGAAGAGAATGTCAATTGCGATGAGGTTTAGCCTCGGAAACCGTGACAAGACTGTACGATAGGCGGAAAAGGCATGTTTGAAGTTAAATCCTTTATAATTCTTTATAAAGTGGATAAGCACGAGAGAAGGATATATACGTTAAAACGTATATGAGAAGATGTATTAAGGAGGTTCTAATTCCGAATTAAGGAAAGACTTTAATCCAACGTTTGAGAATTCATATAATCCTAATAGAGGGTTACAGCGGGGTGATTGAAGTTCTGTTATAAAGGAACTGTGTAAGAGGGCCACTTGACCATTTATGGTCTATAGATTTGACTCCTTCATTGAGTTAAATATCTTGGGACAGTTGTGGATGCATTATTGTGAAGAAACGCATACTGTGGGTATGTACAGGTGGTTTACCTGCACCAGATGCTGACAGAAAGAAGAATGGTTGCAAGCCATATCTTCGCACCTATATCAACTGAACGTTATTCCCTATTATTTCCTGAAGGCAAATGAAGACATTGCGCTCATCATCGAACATCTGGCATGATTTAAGGTGTATCTGGAGGTAACAACAGCTTGATGGATCTGTGCTGTCAGGAGTACCTCCACTTAACATAGAGTGTGCCTCCATTATGCACTGTGGCGGTTCCATATCCCTTTCTTGCGGAGTATGTCTTTGCAATATCGACATCGGTGGTGCAAAGGTGTCATCTAGAGTCCCCAGAGCGACATAAGAACTCTTATACCAACATTTGTTCTGCTTCCTATCTTCTCAGAATTTTAGGACATCCTACCCCATTCTATCCCAAAGCCACGACACATGGAAACGAAAATCCAGCTAGTAGAGGTATCATGTGGACTAGGCATGTTGTTCCTACGATGATCATTCAAAGGTTGTGTTACTTTCTCGAATTTTATTACCACCTCACGATCCCTTTGCATCTTTCGTTGCAGCCCTTCATGATGCTTATGCATCAGCTCGCAAACCTTTTTTTTCTTCTCTTGGTCCTTGCCTGCATGAATGATCAACATTAGCTATGATTATGGGAGATATGACAAAAACGCCTAAAACAAACCTTACCTTCATAAAAACTTTCATAAGGGACAGACTCTGCAATTAGGGGTTATATGAGTCCTTCCGGCTCTAAATCTCAAGAGGGTGTGGTGATTTTTTGGGGACTGATGATTAAAAATGGATTGCAACCATAATTAATAAACCATTGAACGATTCAGCTTTGAGGACATAATTCCATTTGATAACTACGATTATCATTCGGAGAGACATTAAGTCACTTCTTGCTTCTCCAAACAGTAGGTTTTAGTAGGGTGGTGGTTGTGGCCACAACAAACTCTAAAGGTGTTGTTCCCTGGATGGAACAACGAAAACTCAAAAAAAAGACTCAAAAAAGTGTTGTTCCCTTGAGGGAATAGAAAAAAACACTCCAAAAAGGTGTTGTTCCCTAGAGGGAACAGCAAAAACACTCGAAAAAATGTTGCTCCCTTTAGGCAATAGTAGTAGTTACTCTATAAAAAAAATCCACGAAAAAAATAACAAAGTAAAATTTATTTGTCACCTGCGGGAGAGCAGTGGTCGATCATACTAACCAACAATGTTTTAATCACAACTCCTTTGTTTTTGGTCCGATTCGAGTGATTCAAAAGCCAAATGAGAGCTAATTCAAATTTATATCACCAATAGAAACAGGTTTTGAAAATTCCATGATATGATATGTCAATTTTATTTAGAACAACCTGCATAACAGAGTCATTTTCAATTTTCCCACTTAAAACAACAGTGGATTTTTTAAGCATAGATTTTTTCGTTTAATGATGGATTCGAATGATTCAAATTGAAAATGAAAGTAGATTCATTTATTTATCTCCTATAGAAATAGGTTTTGAAAACAAAAAGAATTGATAGGGTGGTGGTTGTGGCCACAACAAAATGGCGAACCGCTGGGCAAACCAGTTATCTCTGTTACCAAATAAACTTTGATCCGTAGAACATCAAGGTGTTAAGATAAACTCAAAATGAAAACTGTATAAACGGACAGGCGTGAGTTCCACTTCAGCATTAATCACTTTAGGTGGGATAAAGACAAATAGCTTCTACTTACTGATAGGGTTTTGACAGGCATTCTCCAATGGTCGTATTATGGGATTTATTGACCCTCCTTTACCTGTTTTCTACTTTCAAAATCCTTCTGGGGCCATCACCGGTTTGTCAATACCTGTTTAGGTGTGTACCTCAGCTCTTTATCATGCATCAAGCTTGACGAATATATGTAGATATGTTTATCTGCACTTTATGTAAGAATTTTTAGTGCTATACTTTCGTATGATCGAATGGGGCGCAGTCATGGATCATGCCATATTTTTAAACTGCTTAAGCAAGGTTGGGCTTGCTGTGTCAACTGGTACTCTGAGTCCAACAACAATCCCTACTCCAACCAGCTTCCCAAACAACCTGTCCTTCCAGATTGGCACAAGGACTCGACATTTCATTTTCTTTTAAATAAGTCCTTCCAGTTTCAGGCACAAGGACTAGAGCATAATTAAATTTGCCACAGGATATACGACAGCAAGCTTAGCCCATGAAAGGAGGTTTACTTGTAGATGACAGATATTGGAAATTTAGTGTGGTGGATGGAACCAATGGAGAATGACTGCAAATCTCATAGGAAAGTATAGGTTAGGTCTAGGTGGGATTTTTTTTTTAAATGCAGCGTTCCGCCATGCTAGTCCAATCGTGGTTACACATTTTTTCGTTTTATAAAGATGTCCCTACATGCTTCAGGTATCCAGATTATCAACAAAGCCTACCTAGTTCCCAACAGATGCCAATGAGTGGCTTCGATTTGAATTTTACCACTGATTTTCCAGTTCTCATGGGCTCATCGAAGGTTCGTTCAACTTGCAAGGTAATAATGAATTTAGGATCTGCAGACTCATTAGCAGGTTAATGAGGGAAGAAAAAGCTGAAGGTAGCGAATGAGGGCAATCGGAAGAGAGTTATAAAATGTGAAAACGAGACTGAAAGACCGAAATTAATAGGATGAAAAGGACTGGAATTCAAAACAGAAGGAAGATAAACTTTGAGGGAAAACAAGACCAAAAAAAAAAACCAAAAGTATAACTAAGCTATCAACAAAAAAAAGTGAATCCTAACCTACTCAGGAGGTAAGCACCATGTGGTGGCTACTGGAAGTATCTCTTAAGATGTTGGTCATTAAGAGGGAGTTTTTCAATTTCTCCCTGTAAATTTTTCAATTGGTAGGTTCCCTGACCAATTTTTTCCTCAATTTGGAACGGGCCTAGCCATAAGTGTTGGAATTTCGTGTGCTTACCTTTTGGCTCACTCAACTTGTCCCATTTCAGGAAAAGCTCTCCGACTTGGTAATCTTTATCTCCTGCCAGATGGCGATCAAACCATCTCTTCACATCATTTGGTGATTCCTGAACTTGTTTCTACCATTATCTCTCAATTCCTTCAACCTCACCAGTTGGTTGATCCTCTTTTGAAGTAAGGCTGAACGGGTCCCTCTCGAGGCTTGGGAGAGCTATAAAGAGGGAAGGGTAACGTTGGGAGTCAAGATGGCTTCCTGTCCATAAACAAGTATGGGGAGTTTCCTAATGCTACTTTTTGGGTGACCCTATCATCCTAGAGGGCATTTGTTAGAGCGTTGTGCCAATTCCTCTGGTTGTCGACGACAGATTTACAAATTATGCGGATGAGGTTTTTATTTGAGGACTCTGCAACTCCATTTCCCTGGGGGTAATAGTTTTATGCATATGTTATGCGAATTGATTTATCAATAGCAAATTCAGTGAATTTTAGTGATGAAAAATAAGAAGCATTATCAAATATGAGAGCGTCAGGGATGCCAAACCTGTTGATAATAAATTTCTCAATAAAAGATATCACCTTGTCTTCGTTAACCTTTCGAAGTGGGATGGCTTCGATCCATCTGGTGAAGTAGTCGGTTGTCGTGAGTATATACTTATGCTGCTGTGAAGAGTTCGAAGTGATCTCACCTATGACATCTAGGCCCCATTGCTGGAACGGGCGATAAATCATAATGGGCCTAAGGGGAACGGATGGCTTTCTTTCTCGCCCTGCAGAAATTTCACAAACCTTGCACTTCCGAGCGTAGGCATGCAAGTCTCTGAACACTGTAGGCCAATAATACCCAACTCTTAATATTTTGTGAGCAGTGGTCTCTCCGCCATAGTGACCACCTGTTGGGTCGTCGTGCATTTCTTTCAAGACATGATCAGCGTCATCCTTTTCCAAACACCTCAGCCAAACTCCATCATAATTTTTCCTGTATAATGTGTCATTGGCCAAGTGATACTGATTAGATTTTAATCTGAGTGCTCTTCTTCGTGATGCGTCCATGTGCTCAGGACATGACCCCCGTGTTAGATAAAAGTGTATGTCGTAATACCATGAATTAGAGTCCAATGGGACTTCCAATATTTTGCGCTCATATATTAACATTTTGTTGTCCCATCTGGGCTCTTCCTTGAATGTTACTTGAGCATTCTGCGCGCACTGAGTTTCTGGTTCCTCTGACGTCCCTTCTTTACCTGCCATGGCTTCTGCTACAAGCTTACATAACCCCTGCCCCCGAACTATGTTTGTTGGTTTAATCTCAAGGTCATATTCCTGAAGAGTCGTTATCCAGTTCCCTCTCTATTCTCCCATCTCCCTCTGCACGAAGAGGGTCCTTACAGCAGGGTGGGGAATGATCACCTTGGTCCTAGCCTTCAGTAAATAAGGGCGGAAATGTTTCACGGCTTTAAAAACTGCAAAACCTTGTTTCTCCATGTCAGGGTAATTCAGTTCTGCCCCCTAAAGATTAGATCTCATATAAGAAATGGGGACTTGGTTGTCGTTATCATTTTTTTGGGTGAGGATTGTGGCATATGAAACATCAGAAGCGAAAGTGTACAGGAGGAATTCCTTGTCAAAATTGGGGCTAACCAACGTAGGAGCTTCTGCGATGGCCTCCTTAATTTGTTGAAACGATCTCTTAGCTTCATCACTCCACCTATACACGGCATCTTTCTTCATCATCAGCTGAATGGGACACACTATTTCCATGAAGCCTGAAACAAATTTCCTAACGAAATTAATCTTCCCGAAAAAAGATTGCATTGCTCTTTTATTTGCAGGAGGTTGTATTCTCATGATGGTCTCTATTCTTTCAGGATCGATAATAATTCCTTCCTTGGAGAGGATATGACCCAGTAGCTTCCCTTTTATAACTACGAAAACGCTCTTCTTGGGATTCAACGATATTCCGTACCTTCGGCATCTTTCGAAAATTTGTTTCAGGTGATAAATATGATCCCTTTTGCGACAAGAATACATAGTAATGTCGTCCATGTAAACCACTACTGATCTGTTAATCAATCCTCAGAAAGCTATGTCCATAGCTCTCTGAAATGTGGCACCTGCATTAATAAGTCCAAACGACATTTTACGATATGCGTAGGTCCCCCATTTAGTGTTGAAGGTTGTCTTAAGTTGATCTCCATTCGACACCAACACTTGATTATATCCCGAAAACCCATCCAATAGGGACAACATTTCAGACCCAGAAACGCATTGAAGAATGTGTTCCATAGAAGGGACAGGATAGTTATCCTTCTGCGATGCTCTGTTCAGGTTTCTAAAATCGATACGTAATCTGATGTCTCCATTTTTTTTCTTACTGGCACGAGATTGGCTATCCAAAGGGTGTGCCTAACTGGAAAAATGATTTTAGCATCCATCATTTTCTTTAATTCTTTCTTTACCAACGGTTCCAGGCTTGGATGCATATTACGAAGCTTTTGTTGGTAGGGCTTAACATCCTTTTCCGAAGGAATTACATGTTGCATGATGCTAGTATCGAAGGTTTTTAAGTCGCCATATGTCCATGAAAATACGTCCTTGTACTCTTTAAACAGCTTAACAAATGCAGCCTTTTCTTGTGGAGAGCATCCTAAGCCCAAATTAACATTTTTTGGGTCGTTTTCGGTTCCAAGGTTGACCGACTCATGCTTCATGGATGAGCTATGCATTTTGCAGTTAGTCGGCTTTTTAAATTTATCATGTAGGTCATAAAAGTGCTCCATCTTTACAAATGACTTGGGAATTATATTGGACTTCCCTTTTTCCTCATCTTCACTCTCATTCAAAAGCCTGTCATGCTCTTTTTCATCAATGAGTGCATTTTTTAATGTTTTTTCGCAATGCAGGAACTCAAGGATTTGCTCGTCACCTTCAAATACCTGCTAATTTGAGATGTTATCAGGTACGGATGGTCTGAAAATCAATTCAACATAATATTTATTCTTGTTTAATCTAAGGTCAGGAAAAAGTTTTAAAGCCATACCAGCCATCAGATCAGCATCTTGGTTTTTCCCTCGAGGTATGTATGTGATATTAAAAGAATCAAAACTGTCAATTAAGCTCCATACCTCTTGTTGGTATCTTAACAGGTGTGGCGAATTGTAATGTATCCTTTTCCTTACCTGGTCAACAATTATCTTTGAGTCACCAAAAAATTTAAGATTTTTCACCTTCATTTCAATGGCTTTCTTCAGGCCCTGCAGCAAGCCTTCGTACCCTGTCGTGTTGTTGGTGCACACGAACTCCAACTGGCTGGCCGGAAAATGTTGGTTCCCTTGTGGGTCAATGAGAATGCTCCCAGCACCTGTGCCCTCTATGCAGTTAGAGCCATCAAAGTAGAGTGTCCAAAATATAGAATCTAATGTTACATCAATTGAACTGCTTTCTACGAAATTAGTCCTATCATCTACTATAATACAGGATAGTTCATTAGTTGGACTACAGGGAAGAACATCCAACTGTGTGTTCGTTGCAGTTTCTTCAACTGTCTCTGCATGGAATTCTCCAAAATAGGTTTCCATGGCACAAATGTCGAAATTATAATTCCCAAGGATAGAGTTGGTAAACATTACAGGTTCATTGGGGTCGTTTAACTCTGTCACTGCATACTTCATATATCTTTCTCGATCAAATCTCAGGATATCAACTTTTCCTTTCTAAGGCAACAAGAGATGGGACCAATCAGTTCAGAAATATCCATTCAAATTTGCTGACCAATCCCTATCAAGAAGCATTCCATATGCCTCGGGTATGTCGACTACCACTATGTCAATGACTTGTGTGTACTGTGGTTTGGTAGTCATCCGAATCAGCACATCTTTCAATTCTCCAATTACTTTTACATTCGTTCTGTCCAGTTGCATAATTTGAGTTCCAGTTTTCTCAGGCATTGCATGAAGTCTTTTAGCAACAGCGTAAGGCATAACAATGGACGAGGCACCAGAATCTACTAGGCAATTGTGTATGTTCATGTTGAAGATTTCAAATGTGATAAGGAAAGGTGGAGTCATGGATTTTGATTTCCTTCCTATCATGGCTGCATTGACATCTTGGGGTGTCCAATTCATTTTTGACAGAGTGGCCTCCATGGCTAATGGCATTTGGGATGTACTGGAGGTACTAACGGGTCTAGACACCGAAGTTTTGGTTTGACTACTCGGATTGGTGAGAGATTTGCAATTCCGTTCATTCATAGCTTTCAAAAGCAAATCTCTCAACTTCGTTAACTTTAACAAATCGAAGTATGTGATATTAGCTCGAGATTTCTTAAGATCATCCACAATGTTGTAATCAATGTTATAAATGGGGTAGGGCAGAGTAAACATACCAGTCTTGCCACTCTTAGGTGGGAATTTACCATTTTGAGTTGCCTTCATTTCAATTGGTGATGTATTATCATTCTTTGGATAGCTCATGACTAGAGTACTCTTGGAATTACCACTAGGTTTATTCTTCTCAATAGGAGCCTTGGGAGCGGAGGTCTTTGAAGGTCGAACATCTCTCTTTGTCTGTTCTACAGGCTTTATCACATCCGCAAGTGGCCCTTTACTTCGTGTGTGGATTTCATTAGTGTGAATTTCTTCTATACTATCTTCTTCATCATCATTCCCATTTTCATAGAAAACCCATAGTACATTGACTTGAGATGCCTCGTCCCTGGGCTCTTCTACTTCATAATCTTCCTCATCTTCCTATTCTTGCTCCAGATCTGTTATAGGTTCTTCTTTGGTAAGAAGCAATCCGATAAGAGCCAGGTCTTCCATATTTAAAATCCCTTCATTAGGTGGAGCAGGAAACGCAGGTTGACTATGACCACCTTCTGTCTTCTTGTGATAGAAAGGTTTGAAGGAGTTTCTGTTGTTATTATTTCCTCCATTCCCATTTGTACTCTCTCCAAGATTTCTTTTCATATCGATGACTATGTTTGTCAATTTCTTAATGATTCGATGCAAACCTTCCACATTTGTGGTGTCCTTTTCTTTGATCTCAGCCGCTTTGTTATCACTCCCATTATTCATCTTTGATGATTGAGAGGCTTTCTTTTCTTCAGTCGTATGATGACATGTTGTGACACTAGTCATTTCATTCTCAGCTTTTACTGCTTCATCAATGGCAACCTATAAGGTTTGTGCATTACTCCTTTTGACCCACATCGTAGTAGGGACATGGAGAGCAATGATGTAGAATTCCATGAGCACCTCATCAGTAGGTCTAGCGTTAGCCGGGATTCTGTTGAACAAAGTGTTGAACCAGATGTTAAAATCCTTGACCTTTTCTTTGGTTTCCATTTTTAAACGTGATAGTTCTAAAACCAAGGCCGCAGGTGTCTTATCATCACCAAACTTGTCTAAGAAGGCCCGCTAAAAAGCATCCCACGAAGTGATCAATCCTATTCTCAGGCTAAAGTACCATGTGGATGTTGCACCAATCAGAGTAAAAGGGAATAAGTGACATACCACATCCTCATCGGCTACCCCCAACATGCGCATGGCTAGGAAGAAAGAGTGGATATGGTTATCAGTTGTGTCTCCCCGCTCAGGGTCGAATTTGGGTAATACTCTTTCTGCATTCTTGGGTAAGGCATGCTGCTGCCTAGGTACTGCTACAGCATCTTGTGCACACCAGGGATGGAGTCCTCCTGGCAGGGGTGGGGGTTGATTCCCACCTGGAGGAGGCAGTGGAGGGTGATTCCCACCTAGAGGAGGAACGTTAGCCATAGTATGATTTGGGAAGTTTTGGTTGAGGGTCTCCTCTGGGCGTTCTTTGTTAGGATTTTCCAAATCAAGCCAGGGATGCCTATTTCCTTGATTTTCCGAGCACGAATCACCTCTAGAGATGGGATCTTCAGGAATTTCCTCCCAAGGAGTGTCTGTTATAGACATTTTTGTGCCTTGCATCACTGAGCATGAAATTTCAATAATCAAGGGATCCAAAGTCCCTAAACATGTTGTTCCTACCCCTAGAGGAACAAGGCCAAGTAACCACAGCAATTCACAAAAGTTCTCCACCTGAAAACACTCAAAAACAAGGCAATTCTGGATCATGTCAACTGCTCCACTGAGCATCTGCGTTGAATGTCAACTGCTCCACTGTCTACCTGCGTTGAATGTCAACTGTAAAGAAGGCTACCTGCGCTGAGCGAGTTTGGACAAGTGGCAGAGTCATTTCTCGAGGTGTCAATGCCCAGGAAGCTTCCAAAATGACACTTGGATCAGGGAATTCGACTGGTGATGAGTAAGAGGTTCCAAATCTCCAAGTGGAAGCAAGAACCTCCAAGTGGACTCAAGAACTGAAGTGGGAGAGGACACTAGTCAGCTTCATGCCAGCCTCAAGCTGACTCATCCTCTCTCCAAAACTCCTATATATAGATCTCTCTCATGAGGTCTAGGGAGGCTGGAATTTGGTATTTGCAAAGAATTGTTGTTGGTTTGTGGCTAGAAACATTGGGTGTGTTATGCTTTGAAAGGAGCTGAAGAAGGAATTCCATTCTGCTGGGAAGGAGATGCTGGGTTGGAGCCCTATGGGTTGTATCTCTTCCTGAATCCTGTTACTTTCAATAAAGCTATCTTGATTCTTTCCTATATGCTGATGTATTTTGTATGATTGCATTAGTATATTTGATTTACTTCTAATCCTGAATCATTTATGAATATGTATATTTGCCTTTGTATTGTGTTCTTCTCTTGTCGCAAGTAGTTGTTCTCTTGTCACAGGTAGCTGTTCTCTTGTGATCTCGTGGGATTCAAGTAGCTGTTCTCTTGATCAAGCGAGGAGGCAAGTAGCTGTGGACACACAAAGAGAAGAGGATCTAGTTCGAGGGACAACCGCAAGACAACGGTAAGTCTGCCGATCTCTCCTCTTTCACATTTCATAAAGGAAGAAATCATAGTAGCTGTATTCGTTTGTTGCTAAGGCGCTGTCACACCTTAGGTGGATAGGATCGTCCTAAATAGGCATTTTTCCCCACAACAAATTGGTGACTCCGCTGGGGAAGAACTTGTTTATTCATTTCATTTGTGTTTCCGTCATTTGTTTACCTCATAGACTTGACAGCAATTCTTGAACTGCATCTTTCCCGGATGCAAAGTAAAAGTTGCTGCTTTGATCCAGTATGTTGGACTTGTCTATGATCTAAACTAGATCCACAAACGATTTGATTGATCCTTGTGATAGTCTTTAGTACCCTATCAAAGCATCCCTCTGTTTATACCTTGCTTGTGTTTCTGATTTGGCCTGAAACAGTTGATTTTTGAGCATTTTGTGACCCAGAAACCAAGGGAAACGAGAGTTTCTCTCTTCAGCGCAGGCACTGTGAAGGCAATCTGCATTTCAACGTAGGTCCCGAAGGGGCTACCTGCGCTGAATGTCAAACTGACAGTGTTGTACCTGTGCTGAACCAGTGTGGCCTTGTGCAACTGGGGTTCTTTGTCCTCTTTTGCCCTGTTTTGATCTCTATTTTTGCAGCCTTTAACCAAGTATAGGTGCTAGCCTGATAACCCCTTTTCTTTGCCTGAATTCCGCCTCATTTTTGTACAAAAAGATTGTGAATGTTTTTATGTGTTTGTGGCGTCATTTACAGTCTTCCTTTGCATGAGTAAAGTAGTCTTTCTGTAGCTTTTGATTCAGATCTGATTGAGAGTGATCTTAGAAGAGAGTTCATTGGCTGTTTGTTCAGATTGATTATAGTTTTACTTTTGCTTATTGGTTTGAATTTGTGTCTTTTAAGTGTCAGAACAAGTCTTTATTTCGAAAAATAGCAAAGTGATTGTAATCTCTTCTACCCTTGTTGTTTTCGAAGAAAGTGAGCTTGTTTGTATTGATCATTTTAAAAGCAAATTCAGATTTGTGCAAAAAGCTTTCTTTGTAGGCATTTATACTAAGAAAGTGAAAACAAACACCTGCATTGTGCATTTTGCATTTGATAAGTTTGCATGTTGGATTTAGGGAAAGTGCATTAGAGTGTGCTGATTGCTCTTTGAGAAAAGATAGTTGCTCTCTTTTCCCTTAGTAGCTAGGATTTTCAAAGTTGAAAGATTGTAAAGCTTGCTTATCATCTTAGACTGCATTTAGGAATTTGTATCATACATCTCGTGGTGAACCTTGAAAGGCAAACTTTAAAAAGATCAACCTAAAATAAACTGAATGAACCTAACAACGCTTTGTAACATAACGCACAACATAGAGGTCTAGGCTAGAGACGTGTTCCGACGTCGTTAAACATAGTGACTGTCGATCTCGAAGAAGGTGGGTGATTCCTCCTGAGAGTCGGTGGCGCTAATACGGATTGTGCTCCCACGTACCGTCGCGTATATATTGGGAGACCCCTATAGGCATATATCTTTTATCCTTAGGAAGCCGTGTCGGCCGCCCTACTGATCGCAATGCAGTGAAAACAGCATTCACGAAGATCGACCACCTGTACCGTAAAAAGTATTCTGTGGTTTTGCGAAAAGTTTGGCACACCCTCTGCCTAGATCTCCAGAGCAGTTTCTTTTGGCCTTTTTCAGACTCTATAACAGAAAAATTCCATCCGATCATTTGTCACTTCGGGCTCGTTAAAACATCAAAGGAGACTAGAGTCATCTTTAGCTTTTTCTCGACTCTTTAAAACTGAAAAAGCAAGTTGTATCTAAAAAGCGTCGTTAACAATTTATTTTAAACGGAACAATCACCCTTTAATCCTGCGTTGATCTTTAGGTTGAAAAGATGGAGCACACCAACCAAGGAGTTCCCTTGAGTGGAAATCCTAGTCCCTTCTCCTCTTGGGGAGATGTTGGTGCGCCCCACATGGCCACATTGCCGCTTCCAGGACTGACAATTGGCCTACCAGTTTGGCTCTTTTAGACCAATGTCGTTCAGAATACCACCTCTCCTGAACAGTCGAGTCAACAGTTAGATCAGACAAGAGTTGCCTCCCAGCCTTCCACTTCATCTTCCTCTCCTCCTTCCTCTTCGCTTGACGGAACTGGTCGATCAAAAAATCAGGTTCCTAAGGAGAAGAAAGAGAAGAAGAAGAAAGAAAAGAAGAAGAAGGAGCCTAAGGCGACTGGGGGCAAACAAATGTCATCTAACAAAAATCCACACACCGCACTTGTAAGGCCTAAATCGCCATGCATCATATGCGGGGGAGACCACTTCCATAGAGATTGACCCTGTATCCCACGGATACTAAGAGACTGGTCCCCCCGTTTGCACAATTCGGGAGCATCGACCTCTGATAGCCATGTCGACTGCTCACCGTCAACTAGTGGGAGTGAAGATCCAGGACAAAATGGGAAAGTTAAATTTCCCTCCAGACTGTGTGAAGGCAATCACGCCATCCACCGTTGTCCCTTCTTAGATGAGGCAAAAAGAGTTCTGGAAGATCGTCCGATTTTACGAGCGAATCTTCCTCCTGGATATCAAAGACTCCTGCCAAGTCCCTCACTAGTTGAGAATCCGGCTGAGCCACTTAGATGGTCAGCCAAAGCACCTGTCATTGAAGAAGAACCGTCTAGATCCATGCCTGACGAAAGTCAAAAGGTTGATACGGTAGTTGACCCGGTTTTGCCTTCAGAGGCTCCATCTTCGAATGACACTGTCACAGAGGAGAATCAAGATGACACCGTCCAGATTCTCTTCATCAGCACTGACTCTGATGATCAAGGGGGCAATGCCACCATTCCTTTATCGCAGGAAGGAAGTTCATCAGAGCGCTATCCGGCCGTATATTCGGTCCCACCACCAAGCAACCTGGTTGTGTCCTTTGATTGGAACCAACTAGGCAGACCCCGGTTGCCAGCCAGTGTGCCATTCAGAATTATTTGTCAAATATACAGAATGGTAATGGTTGGCACTATCATTGATGAGGGGGAATCTGTGAGTATCCTTTCCTCTATTGCTTGGAAAGCGCTTGGTTCGCCGGCGCTTTTACCTGAGATGAGAAATCTATCAGGTTTTTATAAAGGAACCAGTCGACCTTTAGGGATCCTCCCCAATGTGCCTATAACATTGAAAGGGAAGACCGTTCAAATGAACGTGATGGTCGTTCAAGGACCCTTGGATTATAACCTACTCCTTGGACGAGACTATATATATTGCATGGGAGCTGTAGTCTCCTCACTCTTTAGAGTAATGTGTTTTCCGCATGAAGGAAGAATGGTCAAGCTCGTGGACCAACTTTCGTTTCCCGGATCACACATCGCAAATAGTCATGTGCCATCCCTAAATGGTCTATTCATGAAAGAAGTGTCTCAACCCACGGTCCATCCTCCTGATGAGCGCAAGTAATCTGGGAGGATATGACCGGAACCCAGGGGGCATGCGTCCTGGTCTGCTTCGGTAGAGAACTTTGGGTATAAGGTAGGTTTCCGCAGGAGAATATGACTAGTCCGTACCCCGTCCGTGGATGGAAGAGGGGTTGTTCTAGAATAAGATTCTTTTGTCAAAGTTACGTGTTTGACAATGGTCATTCACCCTTGTCTATTTCGGTAGACATTGCCGAGGAAGTGTTCCGTTGAAAGAATAACAGAACAATCTTTGGGTAACCAGAAAGAGGTAAGCCTCCCTCCGTAACACAAATGTTGTCTTTGAGTAGTGTTCTTCTCTTGTCGCAAGTAGCTGCTCTCTTGTCGCAAGTAGCTGTTCTCTTGCGATCTTGCGAAAAATCTATTAAAAGTTGGGCTAACGAGAAGACAAGTACCGTATAGACCCGTTAAAATTAACGAGAAGACAAGTATCGTTAAAACTAGACTAGCAAGACGACAAGTAGCTGTGAACACCCAAAGAAAAGCAGAGGTGAGAAGGAGGAGGGGCAACCTTGAAATTGTATTTTATACCTGGGGGCATGCAAACCTTTTGGAGTGCAAGGAAAGAGCGGTTATTTATCTGTTTTTTTGGGTTAGCCGTTTCCGAACTTGCATAAAGAAAGGAGAGTGAGCATAGCTTCGGTAAGGCGCAAGCTCTATAAAAAATGGGATCTTTCATGAGACACTCTTATCTTATGACTGGGTAATCGAGTAGTTTTAGCATAAAGTTCATGCTCGTTAAAAAATAAACGCAAGATCCGAGCAGTTTTAACGCGGTCTTCATGCTCGTTAAAAAATAAATAAAAGCAGTGAGCAGAGTTTCCTCCAGTGTTTAAGCTCATTTTTATCTAAAAAATGAACCTATCCCGGTAAATAAAAACTGTGATCGTAAATTTATCAGCCATAAAAGCCTTGGTCGTATGTGCACCTACCACCTTCACTTTTTATTTGGCCGATCGTTCACCCCCATATGATTGTTTACCCATTTTGAGGAACAGCTGCAAAGAGTGATTTCACCTAGCCATCCTTATGACACTGCCGTGATTGGAAAATTCCAACCTATACCTGGAATCAGTTGCTATCCCTGTTTATCACTCGTTCCTCAAAAGACGAGTCTTCTTTAAGCTCTTTTCAACTGACTCGTAAAATATGAAAAGATTGCCGAGTTTTGGCCTTCCAGCTCGTTAAAGTGACCGGAAGAGCTATCCCTCCTCTAGATTTTAATCTTTTTGGACTTGAGGGATTATTGCACAAAAAGTTCGAGCGCTTGTTTTATTCGGCTCGTTAAAGTTATCGAAAACTCATCCCTTCTGTATTGTTTTATACTTTTTCGGACTTAAGGGATTAGATGACGAAAAAGGAATTTTGGAGTTGACTTTATGTACCTTTTCAGACTCTCTAAAAATGAAAAGGACCGAGTTATCCTTGTCGTTAGACTCGTTAAAATGATTAAATAGCGACAAACTTGTCTTTAGACGAGAACGAGTTTCCCTATCGCTAGGCTCGTTAAAACATAGTGATGGGCTTGCCCGAATGGCAGGTTATAGAACAAGCATATGTTATCCTCCTCAAGCTTGACAAAAATAAAGAGGTACTGGTCAGTAATGACTGGGGAAAAATTGGGAAAAATCAAGAAAACTTTGATGGTAGCAGGTCGCTCTTGAACATGACACTTTTCCTCCGTACCACAATCGGGTTGGGTTGTTTCATTCACCATGGTCTCGCCATACCATCCATATTTGGGGTAATGCTACCAATCCATCGTATCAGTGTCGCCATATGTTCAAGAGAAGTCATTCAGAAAGAGTCAACCGGGTCCCATCCACTGCCATACATTATCCTTCATCCATTCATGACCGCCACCCTGAATCATATGTCACAGATTGTTGTCACCTCCACTAAGATCATTAGCTCCATTCCATGTCACTGATGTGGGATTCATTAAGGCCCTCCTGTGACGGATCGCTTCTTGTCGACATCAGCTCATTATCCAAGAAGTTGATCTAGGAACACCCCCTTCAGTACTTTGAAGCTTTCATGCCTCAATGGCAAGTTTCTCACTTCCGGCGACAGGTATACATCAATGACCTTCGACCAGAAGATTTTGCGTGGTGTCCGACGCCAAGTCCTTTATTCACACCACGTGAATCGTACTGCAGTACCTTGAGGGTCATTATCATTATCGGTGATTCTTCTCGCGCTTGTTAACGGTTTACATCATTGACCGGTAATCAAGCGATGTCTTTCCATGTTCGACTTCAGCGCAATTCTCACATGGATCGACTTGTACTTAGAGTGAAGATCGAACGAGTTTGAAGACCCCGGATCTAGTTTCATCCATCCGGGCTGCGATATATATTCAGGAAAAATAAAGACATTTGATATGTACATCATTGCAGCAGATAATCATCCTACTCAAAGGATGATAGTTTCACCAGAATTATCAGTCTACCATCAGACGATCGTCGGTTCTATGTACCAAAATGTATTTATAAAGCTGAGCATGGGAATGCCCGCCTCAGCTAGATCATGAAAGCAGAATGAATCATAATGTATTGTATTGTATTTTATTACAGGTCTCCTCCCAGCAGATGGATGAACTTCGGACCCTCCTGGATAAAGCATTTCACCCGATAAACGGCCTCATACTTTAGGGGGCAACTGTTATAGACATTTTTGTGCCTTGCATCACTGAGCATGAAATGTCAATAATCAAGGGATCCAAAGTCCCTAAACATGTTGTTCCTACCCCTAGAGGAACAAGGCCAAGTAACCACAGCAATTCACAAAAGTTCTCCACCTGAAAACACTCAAAAACAAGGCAATTCTGGATCATGTCAACTGCTCCACTGAGCATCTGCGCTGAATGTCAACTGCTCCACTGTCTACCTATGTTGAATGTCAACTGTAAAGAAGGCTACCTGCGCTGAGCGAGTTTGGACAAGTGGCAGAGTCATTTCTCGAGGTGTCAATGCCCAGGAAGCTTCCAAAATGACACTTGGATCAGGGAATTCGACTGGTGATGAGTAAGAGGTTCCAAATCTCCAAGTGGAAGCAAGAACCTCCAAGTGGACTCAAGAACTGAAGCGGGAGAGGACACTAGTCAGCTTCATGCCAGCCTCAAGCTGACTCATCCTCTCTCCAAAACTCCTATATATAGATCTCTCTCATGAGGTCTAGGGAGGCTGGAATTTGGTATTTGCAAAGAATTGTTGTTGGTTTGTGGCTAGAAACATTGGGTGTGTTATGCTTTGAAAGGAGCTGAAGAAGGAATTCGATTCTGTTGGGAAGGAGATGCTGGGTTGGAGCCCTATGGGTTGTATCTCTTCCTGAATCCTGTTACTTTCAATAAAGCTATCTTGATTCTTTCCTATATGCTGATGTATTTTGTATGATTGCATTAGTATATTTGATTTACTTCTAATCCTGAATCATTTATGAATATGTATATTTGCCTTTGTATTGTGTTCTTCTCTTGTCGCAAGTAGCTGTTCTCTTGTCATAGGTAGTTGTTCTCTTGTGATCTCGTGGGATTCAAGTAGCTGTTCTCTTGATCAAGCGACGAGGCAAGTAGCTGTGGACACACAAAGAGAAGAGGATCTAGTTCGAGGGACAACCGCAAGACAACGGTAAGTCTGCCGATCTCTCCTCTTTCACATTTCATAAAGGAAGAAATCATAGTAGCTGTATTCGTTTGTTGCTAAGGCGCTGTCACACCTTAGGTGGATAGGATCGTCCTAAATAGGCATTTTTCCCCACAACAGTGTCGATACTTTGCAGGGACTCTAGCACAATATCTTCAAGAGAAAGGGCTGCAGATGTCTCTTCGTTTATGGGAAAGATCATTGGCTTTCTTTTAGCGGTCAGAGGTAAGGAATGAAAGATGGGGAGCTAAGAGAGGGAATGAGCATAAGCATGAGTAAGTACTCTGACTGGTTGTTCCTAAGTGACAGGACACTCCCACACTCTCTCTTCCTTAGGTGACCTAAACACGGGACTTAGAGTGACATCTGTTTCTTCAAAATGAGGCTCTTCCAAATGGGTGGAAGGATATTTTCGACCTTTACAATCCATACATTAATCTTTCTGAATCCATGTGCAACATTTATAGATGAAAACCTGAAAATATGTGAACGGAGGTTCAAGCCCTCCTTCTAGCGCCAAATTTGTTGACACTACGAATTTTCACTATGCCAACAAAGGGAACCAACCTGATCGCAGACCCCAATTAGATCTGCTTTCGTTTTGGGTGGCTAGTTTCAACGGGTTTTAAAGGATCCGTAAACTATTATGGGTGTTGAAAGATTGCTTCTTGGAAGAAGACTTCAATAAAATCAACAAAAGAAAAATCTAACCTATTTTCACCATGCTCTACCTATACTGATTCTACCTACTTATGTTAATCTTAACTACTCTAACCTATCCTACAGGAGCCTAATTAAAAGAGATTAAAAATCATATATGGATTCCAGGTCCCAATGAATCAATTACTAGGTTCATTGATGAACAAGGTTGTATTTAAGCTTAATTGTAGTCTAACCATTCGTAAAGTAATACACATTCCTTTTCCTACAAATCAAACTTGCAACTGAAGTTTAATGTGGTTTCGAATAGGATTCTGCTCATGAATTAACCATGATAACGAATTATATTTGGATAACCAAGATTAGTCATAAACTGTCTGTAATTACTGTGCACAAAAAAAAAACATATATCCTCATGCCAGTGACAATACTCTCATTCTTAACATAAAAACTGAAACTGCGAAAGGCTTCTTCTTGACCGAAACAGTATTCTTTATTAGCATAATAAAATCGAGCCCTCTTCTGCCGAAAAAAGTCCTTTACCCATATCCAGAGTTAATACTTATGTAGCAAGACAACTTACCCTCAATCTTCCATGAATTTCCACCTTCCTGTTCTTTTCAATATACAAATTAAAATATACAAACATAGAATGGTCAATGAAACCACTGACATGTCGAGGCCACATTTGTTGGAGCGTTTTATTTCCTGGAAAGAAGAACGACTGCAAGCGATCTCTTCGCACCTGTATCGACTGAACATTATTCCCTATTATTTCCTGAAGGAAAATGAAGACACTACGCTCATCATCGAACATCTAGCATGATTTAAGGTGTATCTGGAGGTAACAACAGCTTGATGGATCTGCGCTGTCAGGAGTACCTCCACTTAACATAGAGTGTGCCTCCATTATGCACTGTGGTGGTTCCATATCCCTTTCTTGCGGAGTATGTCTTTGCAATATCGACATCGGTGGTGCAGAGGTGTCATCTAGAGTCCCTAGAGCGACATAAGAACTCTTATACCAACATTTGTTCTGCTTCCTGTCTTCTCAGAATTTTAGGACATCCTACCCCATTCTATCCCAAAGCCACGACACATGGCAACGAAAATCCAGCTGGTAGAGGTATCATGTGGACTAGGCATGTTGTTCCTACAATGATCATTCAAAGGTTGCATTACTTTCTCGAATTTTATTACCACCTCATGATCCCTTTGCATCTTTCGTTGCAGCCCTTCATGATGCTTATGCATCAGCTCACCAACCTTGCTTTTCTTCTCTTGGTCCTTGCCTGCATGAATGATCAGCATTAGCTATGATTATGAGAGATATGACAAAAACGCCTAAAACAAACCATACCTTCATAAAAACTTTCATAAGGGACAGACTCTGCAACTGGGGGTTATATGAGTCCTTTCGGCTCTAAATCTCAAGAAGGTGCGATGATTTTTTGGGGGACTGATGATTTTTCACCTTCTTATCCTTATTCCTCTTAGGACATTGGATGACATAATGACCAAGCTCACCACATCCAAAACACTTGACCTTTGACAGGTCCTCCTTATTTTATCCTTTCAAGTCTTGTCCCTAGCTAGGACCTTTCTTCCTTTACCCTTTACTTGCAAGGAGACATTCTCTTGCGCCTCGTTCACCTTTTGTCCCTTTCCACTGTTGTTGGTAGTGCCCTCGACTAAGTTGAACCTTAGATCCTCCTAAGTGAAATCACTCCATAAGAAATCCCAAACTGGAAATTTTTCATGCCCAGAAATTATCTAGAAAAATGTACTCCATGTTGAGTCTCCTTTTTGGTGCCTTTCATACCCCATATTGTCCTCTATTTTTTACCAACTTTACCTTGAAACCTACTCACCACTTGCCTACCTTCTTCAAGAACATTACTTTTAGCCTCCTTGTGTATATATGAGGTAATTTATATTTTAAAGCATGGTTTTTATGATTTCTTGTTAGTAGGAATGAAATAGTTGATTCTTTGTACTCTCTAATTGTTTGGATTGTCTCACATAGATTTTTAGACCCATGTTCTTGCTTATCTGGTACCCGTGCACCTGTGTTCATCTGGTACCCATGTGCCTGTGTTCATCTGGTACCTCTGCTTGTCTGGTACCTGTGTACCTGTATTCATCTAATACTTGAGTTCATCTGGCATCGATATCACCCATCTAATACCCACTGTGTTCCTCTGGTACCTGCGGTCATCCTGCACTACCTACATTCATTTGGTACTGAGCCCGACTCTTCAGCTTCGACGGTTCGAGTGAGATGCCTTCGATGAGACTGAGGGAACTAATGGTCAGCACATTACCTTTTTATGGCAAATCGAGATGATATGCTTCATCACTCATGCACTGTGTGTCATGAGGATGAAGCCAAGCATGTAAAAGAAAGTGAATAGTATATTTTTATAACGATTTGATCTTATCTTTTAACATTGTATGTAACGATCATTCCTCTATCAGAGAAGGCTCTTAGATGATAGGTGTTAGAGACAGTTACAATTAGAATTGGAGACAGAGAGTTAGTAACATAGTTAGAGTTGGAGACAAAGTTTTAACATTATTGTTATGTTGGAGAGTTGATTTTGTAATTCTTTGTTTTGAAATCAATGATATAAGCAGCAATTGATGAATTCGATGTGTTAGAAGACTCCTTATTTTTGTAAATTCTTCCAACCTTCCTTGGTAGTTCGGCAAGGGCCCACCGAAGCCATCAAGGAAAGTTTTTATTATAGTGATTGTGAATTTAGTTTGGTTTATGTGTGAAGAGTGACTTAGTGTGATAATTCAATTTCAAAGTGTTTGATATGATTCCAGTTTTGAGAAATCTATTGGAAAGTGTGAGATATAAATCTGGAGATGTTAATTTCTGAGTGAGAACACATTGGTTTTATGAATGCAAACTTATTTCCCAAGTTGTAGGTTTAAGTGTTCAATTCTAATTGGAAAAAACTTGAAGAGTTAAGAACATAGATCTCATCATTCACCTACATGTGTCGTTAAGTGAAGACTCTTATCATACCTAACATTTCATGTACAAGAATGTGTGGCTTCCTTTAGAACTAGTTAGATTAGGAATGCTTTGCTTTGATGCTTAATTGCATAGGTTAATTGAAATCAACTGCTACAGGAAAACAGAGTTGAATCAATCTTTTCATTTCATGAGCCTGTAAAAGGACAAACTTGTTCCCTGAGCAAGAACCTTTGGATTACATGCTTATTAAGATTTTGTTTCTGAGTTTCATAATTCTAATTGTGTGAGGAAGTTAGATCGAAATTTGTCAAATGGAGTATTGGTTTTGAATGCTTCTTATCTAGGCTATACTCATCAAACATAGGAACTTATCCGTTATCGACACATATAGTGTATCAAATCCACTTATTATGAATCGTTGGTTGATAATTTAATTTGTGGCGATATATCATTCATATAATTGCCCTAGCATTTTTGGCGTCGTTGTTGGGGAGCTGTAAATGGTAATAGGTAATGATTTGTTTTTTTATGGATTTTGAGCGATATTGAAGAAGACCGAGGGTGGAGAGAAGACGACAAGATGTGAGTGAAGAGCCATGTATCCACTATAGTGGGGTTGCTCCAAATTTAAGTTGTCCTCTCTTTTGGTAAGTAGTTAAAGTTTGATGCTTTCATTTCATGAGAAGAATTAGAGATAGGAAAGGTAGGTTTGTTTCATCAAAAATCCCATAAAACCTATATGGTCCCAAAATTGTTAATCCAACTAATTCTGCTAATCGCTATGCAAGGAAAAATCCAGAGGAGAGAAGTCTGGTGGCAACAGAAGAGGGTACATCAATAAAGAAGCTTGGAGTAGAAACAAAGACAGTGGAAGAGGAAGTTCAGACTACATTGGAGATAGTACCTTGGAACATTGTAGATAACCCAGTGTCTAAACCATTATCTCCTGAAAGAGAGACATCTCCTACTTCCACAAATTCCAAGTTGTGGGAAGAAAGAATGGAAGGAGAAGGATGAAGAGTAGAAAATACATAAAACAATGAAGCCAACAATGAGCCATAAACGTTTAGATTTCCAATTATTGACATTACTAGGAATGTCACCATGAAGAACATTCCTTTGTCATCATTACTTCACTTCAACAGTGCGTCATCCAAAGATCCTGATTCATTTTTATTCGAATTCAATAATTGTGTAGAAGTTATAATTATACGGATAATGCTCAAAAGTTAAAACTTTTTCCAGGCACCTTAAAAAACTCAGCTTTAAGATGGTTCATGAGTCTAGGGGAACACTTTATTACATATTTGGATGATATGAAAGCAGACTTTCTCCAAAACTACCAGGATTACTGTAGACCTAGGGATGCCAAGAATGACATCTTTAAAATGTAGCAGACTGAAGAAGAAAGCCTAGAAGACTACCTAGAAAGGTTCCTTTACAACTACCAAAAAACCAAGCAAGTTGCTCTTGACCTAGCCACAGTTAGAACTATTTTTCTAAAAGGAGTAGGGGATGACTGCATGGAAATACTTAATCTCGTGAGCTTTGGCGACATTTATCACAAGTCATTTGTTGAAATTGTTGAATACTGCAAGAAGTACTCTTGTAGTCAAGCTAAAGCTGGGAAATTCCCAAGAGAACTTACAAGTCGAGTTGGCAAATCCACTACAAGTGGTGTAACCAGAATAGAGTTGGGAAACTATTGGAAAATCTTAAAACTGATATTCATATCACAATTAGTAACCAACTAGATACCCTCAGTAGTAAGAAGAAACAAGAAGAGGAAAACATTTCTTTAGCTTTCTTTTTCCCTTGTTGTAGGAAGAAGCATTCTGATAAAGAATGCCATTTTAATGCCATAGAGGTTTTTGGAATTTGCATGGATAAACACCCAACTAATGAATTCCCATCATTACCTGGGTTGCAAGCCATTTACAAAGGGGGAACAAAACCACAAGATCCATCTTATCCCCCTAGGATACCATGGAGGCAACAAAACGCATCCATGTTCCAGGACCCTTCCATGCAGTTTGCACAACCACAGTGGGCCCCTCGAATGCCTTACTCCCAATGGGGGCCTCAACCATCACAAGGACATGCTTGGCAACAAGGTTGGAGGGGGACTCCCTATGGGAATATTCCTCCACAACCATACCAAACAGCTTCTTACCCAATATGCACACAATATCCTCCAAATATTTCTTAGTTATTTCCAGGGTTTAACCCACCTCTATTACCTTCATTTCCTCAACAATAATTGCCTATGAACTCAAGTTCACAACAACCTGCTCTTCCCATGAATCCAAGTCAACAACAACTGCCTATGAATTCAAGTCCACAACAACTTGCTCTGCCCATGAATCTGAATCAACAACAAATGCCACCAAACCCTAATCCTCCTCGAACTACTCAATTACCTGCACAACCCATTCCAAACCCTAATAATAGGTCATCTCAACCTATACAGAATATGGAGCTGCAAACCTTCCCTACCTACACTATCACTTCAGTTCCAATCAGTGAAATTTGACTAAGATCTGGGAAGGTCTTAAATAAAACAGGACCTGCAGTGATCATTCAAGAAGAACAATCAACATAATCACCTCTTGAAGACAAGGACATATGTAGTCAAGAGGAAGATTCTCCTCTTGATGAAGAGGAAAACCCTCCCTCAATACCCATCAATTCTACCATACAACCTAAACCATCTAAGGATATTACTCAACCACCCTATCCAGAGAGATTGCTTGTCAAAAAGCCTGAGGTCCCGCTACGATATGATTTAGAGGTTGAATTGTGAAATATTTGTGTAAAGATACCCTTGCTTCAAGCCATCAAAGATATTCCTATCTATCCCAAGATTGTAAGGGATCTTTGCATTAAAAATCCAGGAAGAAAAACGAAGGACCCCCCTATTATAAAAGTAGTTCACCAATTGTCAGAAACCATGTTAGAGATGCCTTATAAATAAACTGATCATGGGAATCCAGTAGTGACCATACAGATTAATGGCATATCTTTACCAAACACTCTTGTCGATCTAGGTGCAACAATAAATGTCATCACTGTGAATATTATGAAAACGTTGCAGTTAGAAGGCTTGAGGCCAACTCAAACACTATTGGAGATATCAGACAAATCCATCCTTAAACCTACAGGAAACCTGGATGACATAACAGTGGTACTAGCTTCCTATGAATATCTTGTAGACTTATTTTTTATCCATCCAAAATCCTCCAAACCTATACATCCAGTAGTACTGGGTTGACCTTGGCTACCCACTGTTGATGCCTTTATTGGATGCAGGACTAGAGAGATGACAATTTCCAACGAATGTCAAAGCCAAAAAATTACCTTATTTCCTCCTACCCAGCTACAGAAATCCCCTTATGGATAGAGAACCCATATAGAGAGGAGGAATGTAATGAAGCTTTGTTAACAATTGAACAGTGTAAAGGCCTTCAAGAACAAACTGAAAATCAAGTTTTGAACTTTTCTTAACAGGACGTATTGATTTTCGCAATGTGAAGTCTATATGAATGACTTCATAGTATATGGGGAAGATTTCCAACAAGCTTTAAACAACCTAGAGAAAGTTTTAATCAGATGTCATAAGACCAACCTTGCCCTTAGCAATGAAAAATCTAGAATGATGCTTATAGAGGGTGTTGTGTTAGGCCACCATATTTCTGGGACTGGGATAAGAGTAGATCTTGCTAAGATCGAAATAATCGCTCAAATCAAAACTCCCAGCTCTCAAAAAGAAGTTAGAAGCTTTCTAGGGCATGCCAGATATTACAAAAGATTTATTCAAAATTTTACAACAATAGTCGCCCCTATGTTCAAAATTTTAACCAAAGATGCAGAATTCTAGTGGGATTCTCAATGTCAAATTTCCCTTGAAACTCTTAAACAAAACTGTCCTACTCCAGTTCTAAGAGGACCAAATTGGGCCCTCCCTTTTCACATCTGTATTGATGCCTCAAACTCAGCGTTGGGGGTTGTTTTAGGCCAAAGAGAGAATCAAATTCCCTTTGCCATCTATTTTGTTAGCAAAAATCCCGCTCCTACAAAACTAAATTACACGATCACTAAAAAGGAGTTCTTATCAGTTGTTCATGCCATTAATAAATTTAGATAGTATATAACTAGGTATGAATTTTGTGTACTTACAGACCATTCATCTATTAAATTTCTAATGAATAAACCTATTACCAATGCCCGTGTTATTATATGGTTGTTACTACTGCAAGAATTTAATGTTACTATCATTTACAGACCAAAAAAAGATAATCTTGTTGCTGATTTTCTGTCTAGACGTGTCCACACAGGTGATAGTACACCAATTACTAATGATTTGCCGGATGAGAATTTATTTGTTATTTCTACTTATACTCCTTGGTATGAAGATGTAGTTAATTACCTGGTTACATGGAATTTGCCACAAAATTTGTCCTCGAGGAAAAAACAAAGAACCATACAACTTAGCGCTAATTATATGTGGCATGAGGATTGTTTAAACCATGTTGGACCAGATCTGGTGATCAGAAGATGTGTACAAGAAGATGTATGGCTTCCTTTAGAACTAGTTAGATTAGCAATGTTTTGCTTTGATGCTTGACTGCAGTAAGTTAATTGAAATCAGTTGCTATAGGGAAACACAGTTGAATTCATCTTTTCATTTCATGAGCCTATAAATGGACAAACTTGTTACCTGAGCATGAACCTTTAGATTACATGCTTATTAAGATTTTGTTTCTGAGTTTTGTTTTCTAATTGTGTGAGGACGTTAGATTGAAATTTGTCAAATGGAGTATTGGTTTTGAATGCTTCTTATCTAGGCTATACTCATCAGAGATAGGAACTTATCCGTTATCAGCAAATATAGTGTATGAGCTCCATTGATTACGAATCCCTAGTTGATAATTTAATTTGTGGTGATATATCATTCATATAATTGCCCCAACACACCACTCCTTGGTAAACCCTTTGAGTGTTATACGCACTATCTCATCATTTGTTGGCTTCTCTCCAACTATTGCAAGTTCATCTCTAAAGGATTGAATTCTGGTGAGATAGGTGGTCACATCCTCGCCCTTGTTCATCTTGACCATCCTCGGCTTCTCTTTGAGGACCATATCACAGTTCTCTGATGGATCTTGGTACAACTTGACTATGGCATCCCACATCTCCTTCGTTGTGTTCTTCTCTGCGATATGCAAAATGATATGATCATGAACTCTATTGAGAATCATCATGTTTATTTTGGTGTTATCCCTCTTGTACTCATGAAATTGTATGGGATCTATAGGCACAACTATCATTGATGTAGCAAACTCCTTCAAACCATGCTCGTCTAATAAAAACAGCATCTTGGCCTTCTAGATACCAATGTTAGAGGCACCATCCAAACCTATCTTGATCTCTCAATCCTCCTATGGCCATCTTCTGAAAATAAGCGGAAGTCAAGTAAACTGAAGAAATTAATCTCACTCCTCCAACTGGAAAATCGATCTAGAAACACTAAGTTTCCTCTGGAAAAACCAACTCGGCCTTCTTCATTAAACTCACTCCCTTTGCCTGCAATTCGCACTAGATCCTACAACTCGCATTGGAAACTAGAAGTGCTTTCAGAAATTGGTTCTAGCGAGTATATTACCTCCCATTGTCCTTTGAAGCTTCTCGCAACTACTCCGGCAAACCTTCGGACTCTTGGAAATGGAATTACTACTTCAGGAATGTGCACTGGGAAAACTGGCTCTTCGTATTGCTTGCTTCGACCCTCTCTTCTACATAATGAATTTGGACTTCTCTAACTCTTAGAATACTAGAGAAATGAATTGAATAAATCTGCGTAAAAATTCTCTTGTGCTTTCTCTTCTAGGCCCCTATTGATATGCTACTGCAAAACTCTTATGTTGCAAACCCTATACAAAATTTTAGCTACCTCCGGAAACCCTTTTTGGAAACCTCACTACTAGTTGTTGCTCACTAAGACAACTCGCACTTCCTCTGGATCACCTCCCTGCACTGAAAATCAAATTGTTGCCTCTAAAACATGCATTGCCTAGCAGCATGTGCATATCTACTCTTCAATGCTTCAAATCTCCCTCTGATATGCACCACCCTCGCCTTATAGCTTCTTTGATCTAATCTACTCTGATAGCATGTGAAATTTCCACGAATCACAACAACTAGAAATTTATCTCCTAACTTGTGCAGTTTATTTGTCTTTTATTAACCTCCATCACTACTCTAAGCCCACTCGCTCTTCCTCTAGGTGATAAATCCAGCTCTGGCTCATTGAAATGAGTTCCTATGCCACTCGTACTATCAAACTGACTACTCGCACTCGCTGATTCGGCCTCCTCTACAAATAATTTCAGCGTTTTCTTATCTCTCGAACAGTGTAAATACTAAGGAAATCTCCTCTGAAATCCTGCTCCCAAATCTATGTTGAAACCTCATTGCTTATAGTCTTTATAGCTTCAACTGCGCCCTTGTTGAATCACTGCAACTATGTAAGTCAGATTGCTCTTCACTCACTGTGATTTTGTGTGCGATGCTTCTCCAAACCCCATCGACTTTGCTATTATAATCTTCTATTAGGTAACCAACTGCCATAATCACATCTCAATTGATAGTTATGATCATTTTGACTCCATCAACTTAGTTTTCCAAAAGTCTTTAGAGCAAGATTGATTTCCCTCAATTAATTTGATTAAATTAACCAGATTTCCTAACTTAGACTTGGGAAATATTTAATAATTGGTCAATTAATCTAATTGAAGTGTTTCTAAAGCTTTTTTTGATATAACCTTTTCTGTATTTTGGAGATCGCATGTTCCTTAGCCTCTTAGACACCATAGAGGCTAGAACACGTCCACTGCTACCAAAAACTAACAAACCCTTCATCCTGAAATGTTGCACAAGATCCATTGCATATTGAAGTTGTAAGAATTATATCTCTAAGTAGCACTAGGTGATCTTAAGTCCTAGAAAATAGTGAAGCAAGCCTAAATCAATCATCTCAAAGGATCCCTAGAGTTGTAATCCATTTCCTTAACTTTGGGTGGCGAGCTATCACTCATTATTCAGTCATCAACATAAAACATAATAATGAGGGTATGATCATCTTGATGGAAAATATAAATACCATGCTCAACCTGAGAACATTGAACCCTCAACTAAAAAAGGCGTGTATTTTCTCATACCAAACTCAAAATTCTCACTTAAGACACAGGCTTGGTAAATTTGCATACACCAATCATGTGTCCATCTTTAACAAATCCTACTAGTCATTGCATACACCTATTGGTCTATTGCATTCGCATAAACCAATCGTATGGGTCTATCTTGAGTAAATCCTATTGGTGATTGCATATAGATTTCCTTCTAAAGGTCTCCATGAAGAAAGACAATTTTGACATCCATCCAATGAACTTCTCATTCAATAAAGCAACACTAGATTTTATCATCCAAATTTAGTCATTACTAGCAACAAGACAAAGGTCTCAATGTATTCAACACCTTCTCCTTATCTCCTTTATGATCACTTCAATACAATTGATCCTTCTCTCACCTCAATTTTCAACTAATGATTCAAATTCTTCGAATTTGTCAAATACTCCATCCTTGTAGTGAATGGTGTATATCCAAAAGAAGTAGGTGAATCATCACTAAAGGTGAGAAACTTTAGCTCACTGCACAAAATGAGTGGTCATAGGCCCACAAATGTCACTATGAACAAACGCAAGAGCTTGAAAAGTTCACCTAGTTGTCCCTGGGCAAAGACTCTTGATGGTGTTCCCCAACATACACCCTTCATAAACACCATTACGTTGGGGAAATTTATCATAAGGTGGTCAACGATCTGTAAAGAACACATATCTTGCAAAGATCAAATGTTGTATCTACAAATTGATGTCTTAATATGCTCATGTCCTCAACATTGGTTACCATAGTAATGAATCCTTTTTGTTCCAAGGGTGAATTTTTGCCAACATGTACCTACAATTGAATTCATCATAATAATCAGTCAAGCACTTTCAATTCATCATACACATCTTTTATAACTATCATGATATGTAACGATTTTTTTAATCATGGAAATTCACCCCATTTTATCATGGAGATTTTTAACCTAATAGGCTTTATTGCAATACCATGGCTTACTAATACCACATGCTAAAAAAATTGTAACTCGTGTTCATATTACATTTTTTTAAGCTTTGTTACAATATCATGACTTACTAATACCACATGCCCAAAAAACCGCAACTCACGTTCATATTATATTTTTTTTGGGTATATTACAATACAATGGCTTACTAATACCACATGCCCAAAAAACCATAAGTCATGTTCATATGACATTTTTTTAATCAATTTAATTATAAAAACAAAAACAAAAAAAAACAAAAAGGTCATAACTACTTTTGAAATAAATTTCAACTTTTGATTAATTACCGCTAAAGAATATTCTAGAAAAAAGTGTAGAGGTTAAATCTATGCCATCCACTTAATGATAATTAAATTAAAATTCCAAAATAGACACTCTTGTCAACATAATTACATAAAAACATTTATAATGCCCAATACTTATATTTATGTGCTCCACAGAAATAATAATAATAATAAAACTTTAAATATATATAATTGAGATTTCATTGTAAGCCCTAACAAAGGCATGGATATCAAAAGCATTTGGTCATAACAACTATACTGATCTAAAACGCCCATTGATTTTCATATATATTAGCTCTAAGATCAAAGCGCCCATTGATTTTCATATATATTAGCTCTAAGATCAAAGCTAAGCAAATATTTATTCATTTTCTGTGAAACCTAGTTGTTAAAATATAAAAAATTATATTTCATATATGTTAGTTCTAACAACTAAACCAAATATTTCATAAAGAATCTAACGATCCTAAGATCAAAGCTAAGCAAATATTTATTCATTTTCTGTGAAACCTAGTTGTTAAAATATGAAAAATTATATTTCATATATGTTAGCTCTAAGAACTAACCAAATATTTCATAAAGAATATAACGATCCAATTGGCACCAGGCATGCCAAGTTGGAGTTTTGGATTGAGGCACTTACACTAATACCGGGGTGTGAGGTGACCTAGCACTAGAACCCATTTAAGTATAATGAAGCGATGTTCAAAGCTTTGAAGGGTGGTCTATGAAGAGGGGTGCTGGAAATGAATCATTTTACGTTCCCTATTAGAGCAAGTAAACATTCGCATGCCCTGGTAACACATGGCGATGTAGGATGAGATACTTAATAACCGTTACCTAAAATATCTATGTATCGTATCAAATGGGAGATATGATGAGTCGTTGGAAAATCTCTCTCATTCTTTTTTGAAGATATGTCGAGTTATTGGAAAATCTCTCATTTTTTTTAAATCAACCGCAACGACATACGCAATGGACTAAACTCACATACACAATAATTAGATGACGGCATCACCATATCTAAGGAATCTAGACCGAAAAAGATAACAAAAACAACTTTGAATTTCCATTAACAAAAATAAACTTTGTACAATAAAGCTTCACAATTATCAATCCAAAACTACCACTACCATCTAAAACCATAATCGGTGGTATGAATAATATATCCAAGGCAATACAGTGTTTCCCATAGTACTTGTTCATGTCTAAAACTACCAAGTGTATAAAATTGAGAAAAAAATATAATGAGAAGCTGATCCTTTATGATTATTTAGCTCTTGCACATTACCATTCATTGAGTTTTCCATTTAAATCACTCCACTAGGCTGAGCTATGTGTAGTTGCAACAAACAGCATGCCTCCAAATAGCACAACAATCTGAGGGAACCAAATCTTCAATTAGCAATCTATGGCGTAAGACCAAATTGCTCACTTCCATGTTCACCAAAGTTTACCACTATAAAGTGAATCCCACGCTTGGGATTATGTGTGATATTACACATTCAATACAATGACCAAAACTCGAACCCATCAATTCTTTGTGAGAATTATCATAAAAAATGATGGATGCAAAAACAATGGAACCCCAAGATATTGTTAAACACTTCGATGGAATTATGTGAGAAGGCGTCACAATTGTAAGAGGAACAATTATGGTTATCATTGCATTTTTGTAACCAACCTGTATTATTCAGAAACACTATTTAGTTGAGTTTGGCCAAGAAAATTGCATAGGTAGACTGTAAGATGCCAGTATTTTGGGATTTGATAGGAAATGTAAGGGTTCCATTTGTAATCTAATAACCTCATGCAATGTGTATGATCCCTATCATGTATAACTGTTCTCTATAATTTATCATTTCGGGTACAGACAATGGATACATCAAAAGTAGTTTTGTGATTTTCCATCATAAGTGAATGAAGGTAAGATTAGCTAGGTTAGGGCTCAACATAGATCCCAGAATAGGGGAAGCCCCTCCATTTGTTAATTATTCCAAAATATAAGTTTCAAGGAAATTCAAGAGTGACAAGTGTAAAGTAGCAAAGAAAGCAAGGGGGCCACTAAGAACTCGCCTTTGATGTTAGAGGACAAGAAGCCAGTGGATTTGAACAGCAAACAAGCTCAAAGGAGCTCATGGCATAACCCCATCTAGAACGTTGAAGTTGTTACAGTCAAAGACAAGCCAACCAATATAGAAAGATGCATTAGCAAAGGCTCTAATAGTAATGACAATACTCAGTTCAAGGAAGAAATATGCAACATAATTAAAGCGTTGAATATTCACTTCTGAGTAGTGATTTCGTCACTGTGTCTTTATCTTGTAAACTCACCATATGATGCTCCGATATAATTTCCATTTTCTGGTATTAATGCAAAAGCCAGGTTGTTCTAACCAAAAATATGATGCTTTTAGACTCAATTCATCACCTTTCAATTTTCCTTGGCAATTAATTGCAATCATTCTGCAACTATACGACTGTAAATAATCTATAATTTCCTTCATTCTAATTTTCAATATAAAGCATGCCATGGTCATTACCTTCTAATAATCATTTCTGCGTCTGTGAACCACCTCTTGTGAGAATAACTCCTTACTTCAGGAGCTAAATTACTCACATTATTTCTTCCATTGCCAATGTAACTCTGATCATCTATGTCTAGCTTGATGTTTCCCTAATTTCTACAACCCTCTATAACTTAATAAATGATCTGAACGTGTACTACAAACAGGAATATTCTTATTGCAATTATTATAAGATTAGCTCGCTACCCTCATTGAGCTTACTCATCACCAGTAGAGGTCACCCGCTCTCCCAACCTCTTTCAGTTCACTGCAATGATTTTGGTCATAAATTTTCACCATATCACATGCTTTGCTCTACTTTATTTTTCAAATATCTATCCAATCCTGATTGTACGTTTATTTAAAAGAAATTGCATTTCTTTCAACTGATGCCACAACACAACATTTGTCACTGTTTCTTCAGTTTATTCTTTCCCTCAAAGTAAGCTTTACTTTCCAATCACCGGAATTTTTTTGGGGTGAGGAGGTGGGGGGAGAGGGAATGTACAACATGGAATTTGTAAGGAATCAGATATTTAGCTCAGATTCTTATCCATTGTAAACAGTGGTATCTTCTCATTTCTTATAGTTCAATCAGCATATCCAAACTAATTATTGTCTTTATTCTGAATCTCATGTCACATTAAGCATGTGATAGTAAAGCACAATATGCAACTGTCAACACATAACTACATAGGCTACTGAACTGCCCCCCTCCGTAAACTCAATGCAATCAACACATTGGACTTTGGAAAGGATGGAAAAGAAAGGAGCATTACAGATTAAAATTCTAGGTTGAAAGATTTATGTTTCCTTAATAGTTTAGACTTCAGTTAAACAACTAAATAAAGCACAATGCCCGAACCTAAAATTACAACAATGTACCAAAAACACTGTTAAAAGGCTCAAGCTGGCATATGCTTACTTCAAAGTTCTTAGGAAAAGGCCTGCTACATTTACAGGTTGAAATAAAACAAGAAGCAGTATCATTAGAAAATACAGAGATTGGAATGCCTGTTCCTTTCCTTAGACCTAATTGTCATTGATTGTCAATTGAAGAAGGGCAAGTTATAATCACAAGAAGGACATCTGAAAAAGCTATTCATTACAATATGGCATTCAGCTAAGAAACCATCTGTGGCTTTTTCAACCGAAGGCTTCATATAGATTAATCCTCCAACCATCAGTCTTCCAGCCTTGAATTAATCAACCATTTCATTGAATACAACAAAAGTAGAAATGTCAAGCTTCTGTTACAGAAAAAAAAAATCAAGTGTTAGATGAGAAACACAAAAGACCGTCAAATATCAATTGACGGCTCATCTCTGGCTTCAAACTTTTATGTTCATTTTGAAAAGATCTGAGAATGTGTCATTCAGTTGACGTCTTGCAATCATTTCACTTAACAAATCAGTGCATCTTATATAACAAGCTGTAATCTTGGCATGATGATAAACACCTTCAAAATACCTCTATCTGCACTAGTTCTCAGCGAAGATGAGACCATCCAAGAAGCCAATCAAATGATCATGACTTCCTTTACTGTGAAGGCATATAAGGCTGTGGCCTTAATATTCTAAACAAGTAATCACGTATCTCTGGTAGTAAGCGTTCCACAAGGGAAGGGTAGCTGCACAGAATATTGATGATATATGTTAGATAGATCCTGAAATGTGGCTGGCTGTCACAGTAACTGTTTAGTTATATAGAAATTTTCCTTACCCAGACATGTTAGACATCTGTTCATGGTGCTCCAGAAAGTACAGAACACACATATGGCCCAAAGAAGTTGCATGATAGGACTCAGCAAGATCATATATATTTGCAAAATTCTCCACAGTAAGGTCCTAAACAGAAGAAACAGATCTCAGAATAAACTTTAAAGGCGTCAATCTCATAAACGGAAGTTAAAACTGCAATGATTTAAAGTGAATACCTGTGCAATAGAATATTCACACAAACGTTTGAGGCCTTCCAAAAGGTATTGATCAGCAGCCCTCAGAAGATCTTGTGCAATATCTGCTGTCACCTCTACTGTACCTGTGTATATAAATCTGAAACCAGTAACCCATTAGAATCGTCAAACATTCTTCATGCTTTATAACAGCAATGAGTCTTTAGTGATTTTGCAACACAGAAAATACCATAAGAATTACCTCATCATCAGTTCAAAGACTGCCCAGGTTATGTTTGGAATTTCAATATCCTTTGCCTCCTTTTCCTGTTGAAGGTTCACACATATAAGCCCAAACAATTTCTAATCATTGTTTGAAGCCACAATGCACTTAATACGTTTCACAATATCAATTTCTCAGGTAAACAATACAGTCTACAACTGCTCCAAATACTATCACGAAATTTATAGGAATCAAAGAATGAAAGACAGCCTACATTTAAGGATAACACTTGTATCCAATGCCAAAAACAAAATGACTCATACCCGGTAACCACCATCAAACATGGCACGAAATGCATCTGAAGATGCCAGAAGTGCAATCCTGTGGGCATAAAATCGCCTACCTGCATTTAAGCACCATATGTTTTGCACTTTGTCAGAATAAAAACTCATTTGCATATTTGTGGAAACCTCTATCTTAAATTTTCCCGACAAACCAATTCAACATCCTTTGAGTAGTTATCCACTTCCAATGATCTGATAGTATGACATTTATAATAATCCTAGTAAATGTGTTACTGCATATCATCACTCACCTTCCACTAAAAAGGTAACATCTGATAAAGTGTGACTGTTGACATACTGCTCTCCCAAATATACCTGCAAAGTTCTATAAAGATGAAAAAACGAACATAGATAAAAAGAAATTCATAACAAATTAAATTGGAAATCTTGTTTATTAGTCATAAAACATCGAAAATTGATAAACAATGCTAATAAACAGGAGATTATCACCACGCATCTTTTCTAAGTATATCGAGTTTCTCTGAATCTACATATTGCATCATGTCCCCAAACTTCCACCAATTTAAACCTTTCAAACAAACACATTTTCTGTCCCACGTTACACATAATCAAAGGGCAGTGTCAGTAGGAAACATTCACAAAATCGGTCATATTTATGTGAAGGTCAGTTAATAGGAAACTGCCTCATATAACCTACAGCCATCACTAAACACGAAGCACTAAATACAATCCAATCACAATAAGCACATTCACACAAAAATTCAGACAGTATCAATTTCTTAGAAATCTACTTTGGCTTGCCCTTGTATTCTTCCAATCTTAAAGATGACTCCGGTTTGCTCCTCTGAAATTTAAATTCTCTCCTACTATTACATATAAGCCAGAGTGAAGACTTCAGAATTTGTGACTATAAAGTTTAAACCAAAGTCGAGCATTAAACTGTCCAAGAAGAATCTATAGAGCTTGTTGCAGATTGACCAAATGTGGGTATTAATTCTATCATGGAAAATGATTTGGAATCTCTGCCATTAATTCTCTCACACAGAAAAAATGGGATTTCATAGACCCCATGCCAAAAACAAATATCACCTTCAAAATGACTGGCTCACAGAAAACTTCTTGTTGATTTACTAGTGCAATCAAGACTAGTACAATTTTTCAAACTGAGAACTACTTCTAATGATACAATTTGACTTCTTTAGAGCATTTTAATCATCAAGCAGTAAAACATGAAAAATTTCGACGATTAACAATAGAGCAAAAGTAGAGATCACAGTAGACAATAAGGCAAGAGACACCAAAATTTAGGCCAGCGGCCAGGGCAAAACCCCACAACCCCACAACGGGGAAACCACAGCAATCTTTTCTTATGAGAGAGAGTTCAATTCATCAATTGTACATCAGTCAAAATAACATATCTTTAATGATATCACATGGACAAATATTGACCAGCAAGATGACCTCCCACAAATGCCAAGTCAACCCTCCAATATACAATACAAAGTTCCTTTCAATTCTTTCCACATAGAGGTCTGTAATTAGGTCTGTCACAGGTCATCAAGAGGGCCGAATTTTGTCCTCTTCCTCAGTCACAGAGATCAGGAGCCACAGAACTTCGCTTTTAACCACAGAAAATATATGCCTCAGATCCGAAGTGTGTCTTGGAGGAGAGCAAATATGCCCTATTTATAGTTATTCATCCATGCGAAAAGACGTGGCTCTTGGGCAGGGCAACTTGATCTTGGAGGGGCCAACTTGAGCACTTGTGGGGTAATAAACCAACAAATTATAAATTCAAATTCTCTTTTGATTTTGCTAATGAAAATACCAACTGCAGCTACCATTTTTCAACACTCCCTCTTAGCCAGGGGGTACTTTTCATTTTCTCTCATGATCAATCTCCCCGACCAATCCATTGGTCTCTAAGTAATAACCCAAGGGAGAGATCAGATGTACAAGTTTCATTATAAGGCATCCCATAAGTGAAAACCCAATGGTATCAAGGTCAGTGCCCAGCTGACCAATGGGATCAATCAATGAGGCCAACCTCTCCAACCATATGAAATGGTTTTTCAGTCAAACACAATCACTCAAGGAAGAGAACTCAACATCAATCTCCCCAACCATCCTACTATTCTCTCAGTCAAACACCATGACTCAAGGGAGTAATCAAAATCAAATTCTCCGACCATACCAATGGTCTCCCAATGAAACCCAATGACCTAAGAGAGTACAAAGGGTCCATCTCCCTGACCATAAACAAGGTCTCTCAATCCATGACCCATGGGAGGAATCATGATCTCAATGTCAAAAGGGTCAATCTCCCCGACCATATGGTCTCTCAGTCAAATATAATGACCCAAGGAAGAGTACTCAAAATCAATGTCCCTGACCAAAACTATGAGTATCTCGGTCAAACACAATGACCTAAGGGATCACTCCAGTCCTCAAAACCAAACTCCCCAACCATATTGGTTTCTCAGTCAATCTCAATGACCCAAGGGAGTAGCCACAACAATCTTCCGGACCATAAATCTTAGTCTCTTAGCGAAGCCCAAGGAAGATTGTCAATTTCATGATGCCATACAATCAATGCTTCTTCTCTTTCTTTAAGAGAAATTATCAACCACCCCAGGAAAGCAAACTTCATCTAAGACAGTGGCTTAGTCAAAACATCAACAACTTGCTCAATGCTCATTAATAGAAATTTATTTGAGCCCCACAGCTCCACATAGGACAACATCCCAGATATAGTGATACTTGAACTCAATGTGCTTCGACTCAACCATGAAAAACAAGATTCTCAAAAATCTTTACATAGATTTGATTATCATAATATACAATAGTTGATTCCAGCACTTGATCAAACAAACTAGCAACTAGCTTACGAAGCCACTTAGCTTCACAACACGTTGAACATGTAGCTATATACTCAGCTTCAATCATACTAAAAGCAATAGAAGTTTGCTTCTTACTTGACCATGAAATCATAGCAAAGCTCAAGTCAAAAACAAAAACCAGAAGTGCTCTTTTTATCATTAGTGCATTCAGCCCAATCAGCATTAGGAAAAAAATATAGTTGACATTTTCCACTAGAAATATATCTTAGACCAAAATCAATGGTGCTATGCATATACCTTGATATTCACTGCAACCCAATGCATATGTCAAGGCTCAACCAAGAATATACTCAATATGTTCAAAAGGTATAAGATATCAAAGGTGTAAATTAAATACCTAATTCTCGTAAATAGAAGAAATATACACTCAGTAAGAAATATAGTTGAGTTTATTCATATGTTTACATATATAACCCAAAATGTGTACTAATAAAACTAAACCCATAAACCTTATGATTAAACTTGATATTTTATAAGACATAAAATAATATGTAATATTTAAATCATCATGGTTTTATACTATTTAAATTAAAGTACCATCTGTCATAAATTAAAGTGACACCATCCGATGTGTGAAGATCTGATTCTATTAAAGGCAAATATCTTGACAAAGCGGTCACCGCCTAACAAAATCTTATCCTTTCATAAAGGCGGTGAACTGATGCGTAGAGAGGGAGGAACCTCTGCTATAAAAGGGGGGGTGTTCTATGTCTCAAGGAAGGAACAAGGTTGTATTGACTGTGAGTGGAAAAACTGGAAAAACTGAACCGGGGGCTGTTGAAGGAAGAAGGAGAGTGCTGTTGAAGGAAGAAGGAGAGAAAATTTATCCATACTGCTTATAATTCGGAACTATTGAGCCTTACTTGTTTGAAGTCTCTGGGCACGGGGGAACGGTATGCTTCGGTTGAGAGGCATACTGGATTGAGTATCCAGGTATACTCGGTTCGGCTGGGTGGTTTGGTCATTCGGTAACGAGAGAAGTTCTGCAGCATCCTCATCGCAACAGCCGTAGCAGATCAGGTAAGTACTCCATCAAATCAATTAATACAGTTTCACAGTTTCAGTAATCTTTACAGTTTCGGTAAGGACTCTTTAACTTAGGACAGTCATTACATAAAAGATCAACATTAAATTACATACTCTTGTGAAGAAGATGAATCCCTTTATATAGATTTGGAGAAGCATCCTAGAGGGCAGTAGACTAGCCTTGGAGGGAAAAATAAATTTTGAAAATTCAAATTTTTGGAGCCAAAAAACCCCTTCTTCAAATTAGGCTGACTTGCACTTAGATTCACATTCACATTTTGATCCATTCCACAAGGTAACATTTGCCATAATTTAATTTTTAATGATAAGACCTTTTTATCTATAAGACCCTGTCCAATAATAGGTTGTCACATCATAATCTTTTGGGAATTTTGACCACAGAATGAGGGCATCTACTTTAATCCGACATATCTCTCAAACCGTGAGGAGTCTCGTGACGTGCCATATACAGTTGGAATCGGCATGACGAGGACAATCCAATGAAGAGGTCTTGCAAGCAAATAAACTGACCCTCATCCTCGAAATCTTCAATAAATGCGAAGCTTCTAGGGTTTCCAACCATCCTTTCAAGCCTTCTTGTCTATTGAAGTTTCCATTAATGTAATCCATGACGTATATTAAGAGAGTTCAAGAACCGACATTGGCATTCAGCCTTCTACAATAAGTCTTTGAACTAGGACTTTCGCATATTTAGGCCTACTTAGGGCTTTCAAAGATCAAGGGCTTTCATTGATCAGGGCGGCTAGATATATAGATGATCTCAATGCTCTTTCTTTCACCATAGCTCTGATACCATGTTGATTTACTAGTGCAATCAAGACTAGTACAATTTTTCAAACTGATAACTACTTCTAATAATACAATTTGACTTCTTTAGAGCATTCCCCCCCAAGGATACAAACCAGGAATCACATCTCGTACGGATCCGTGGGGGATCTGCAGTCGGATCTGTGGTTCGGAATTTCGGAACCGCGGATCGGGCCATCGAAAACAGTTCTTGGAAATTCGGAACCATGTCAACCCGATCCGCGGTTCCAAATCCTTGAACCGCGGATCCAACAACGGATCCGAAGGGAGATGGGCGGTTCCAGAGGGTTCTAAATATTTTTTTATTTTTTCTTTGACTTAAGTTGGGTTGGGGCTTCTCAAACACTCCCAAGGTGCTCCCTTGATGCTCTTTAGATGCTTCCTAGATGCTCTCTCATGGTAATGTTAAATTCTTAAAGTAAAAGAGGCATTCTAAAGAGCATCAAGGGCATGGTAATGTTAAATTTTTAACATTACCATGAAATGACTCAGGATGTTTGAGAGTGATTCCAGCCCAATCATATTTCATATGGAGAAAATAGAATTTCATATCCTATTTAAAATTCAGCAGACTTAACAGTTTTTAGGAATTCGGGATCAATGGGATTGTGGCTTTTAATTAGACTATATCATGTATGAGGTATGTAATTAGCATTTAATCAAGAACACCAAGCCCCATATGTACCCCTAGTGGTGGCGGTTTTAATTGTTGAACTCCTTTGTCATGCCCTTAGCAAAAAATTACATTTCAATAAAGTCAAAATCATCGATCAAGCATGTTAAGGCTTTTTCTACCATATTTTAAGGCTTGGATTAGATAGTTAGATCAAAATTGGGAAATGTTGACTAATATCCCTAGACAATCGAGATAGAGGCAAAGGCTAGACAAGAGGAGAAGAATCTAGATTCTAGATGGTTGATGCATCTAAATGGTTGATGCTCAAATAATTAATCATTAATGTACAATGGATGCCATATCTATCTTGATTTATGTACAAATATGCATGCTTCCATATCTTCTACAACTATTTTGGTATTTTGGATGGTTTTTTTTCATATAATGCAAAAAGTCAAAATATATATATATATATATAGTAGACACTTCACTTCCGACATTTTTGGGAAATGACGATTCCGCGTCCCCACTTCCAAAAAACATCCCCGCTTCGTGCAACATTGTTCCAATCATCAAGCAGTTATACATGAAAATTTCCGATCATTAACAATAGAGCAAAAGAAGAGATCACAGTAGACAATAAGACGAGACACCAAAATTTAAGCCAGCGACCAGGGCAAAACCCACAAGGGGGAAAACCCAACAATCTTTCCTTATGAGAGAGAGTTCAATTCATCAATTGTACATGAGTCAAAATAACATATCTTTGATAAGATCACGTGGACAAATACTGACCAGCAAGATGACCTCCCACAAATGCCAAGTCAACCCTCCAATATACAATACAAAGTTCCATACAATTTCTTCCACTTAAAGGTCTGTAATTAGGTCTGTCACATGTCTTCATGAGGTTCAAACTTCATCCTCTTCCTCAGTCACAAAGATAAGGAGCCACAGAACTTTGCTTTACCACAGAGATAAGGAGCCACAGAACTTTGCTTCACCACAGAGATAAGGAGCCACATAACTTCGCTTTTAACGACAGAAGATATATGCCTCGGATCCGAAGTGTTCCGCAGAGCTACAATGAGAGATCCGAAGTGTCTTGGAGGAGAGCAAATAGGCTCTATTTATAGTTATTTGTCCATGCGAAAAGACGTGTCTCTTTGGCAGGCCGACTTGAACTTGGAGGGGCCGACTTGAGCACTTGTGGGTTAATAAACCAACAATTCTAAAGTCAAATTTTCTCTTTTGATTTTGCTAATGAAAATACCGACCGCAGCTACCATTTTTCAACACTCCCTCTTACAGCAGAAACTCTAATGAAGAAAGGAATAGACCATCCAGGTGCCCTTCAAGCCAAGAAGAAAAATCCGAGAACATGTTTTCCCATTTTGTTAGGAAAATAAGAAGCTTTGAGATGGAATCATAAGAGTTTTGTGCCTCGTTAAAATCAGTCAACCTCTCATATTCAGAATTTAGAGTATCTGGATATAATGAACAAAATTATCATTTTGAATGCAAAGCATCATCCATGACAGAGATCATTTAAATTATACCATTGCTCATAGACACTGTCAAGCATACTTCTACAACATTGAAGAGACACAGAAATATCAAACTGAGATATTGACTTCAGCATTAGTATTTGTTGGATTCCCAGAATGTCTCTTTTAAAAATGCAGATACTGCTTCTATCTTTACTTCTATTGAGTAATTCAAGGTAATCCAATCAGACAATGGGCAATGGGGCTTGTCTGCAACCCGAAAGGCAATCACCACTTTCTTATTAAAGGGGCCTAGGCTTTAAATGTTATAATCATGCAGATGCTTGTGTTGAAATTTGGTAGCATCAGGAGGTATGCTCACGTGCCCTTGCTGCTGGGTTTGTGAGAGGAAAACAATCATAAAAGTGATTGTATGAGTGATGGGGCTTTGTACCCATAGACCCATGGTATAGACACATGGTATTGCACCCTTTGAAAAGGTATAAATTAGAAGCCAATGGGGAGGCTTGAGAAAATCATGGAGAGGAGAATAATGGATGTTTCTTCTAGATTGGGGTTCTGATTTGCTGAGCAAGGAGCAGCAGGCCAGACCTGTGGCAGGAACAACCCACAGCCAAAAGGAAGGGCTGGGGGTTGTTGTTTGGAAGCTGGGCTATAAGGCCACAACAGAAGGGAGAGCCGCAGACCTGTGGAGCAGATTACAGGTGTACCAAGGGTTTAAGAGAGCTAGGAAAGCCCTAGGTTGACCACAGCAAGGTACAGGAGGTACCGTTGGCCTATGGTGGCCATTCAAGGAACGACAGCAGCTAAAGGGAGCATTTTGTAGGGCATTTGAGAGCTGAAAGAACTCAGCCTCAGCCCAGGAAAACACAGGCGTGTTTGTTCTTATGTTTTTGGTATTGTACAAAGATTCTCATGTTTTCGGTATTATACAGGGATTGTAAACGGCCACTTTCCCTGGTATGGGAGCCCTTGTATTTCTAGTTGAAGGAGCCCTTCATGCATATTGATGCAGCTACTACCATGGAAGATATTTTATTGCAAATACTCAGTGTTACCAGAGAGCACAACTTGGTGTCTCACTCCCACTCTAGAAACTTCGCTCAGGGGTGTGTTCCCGAGAATACTAAGTGTTCCTGGGACTACTCGCAAGATGGGGATTTCATCCAATTTCAAGTTATTTTTTACTTTTATTCTTTTATGCCAGTGCCTATGAAAAAGCCCTGAAAGACCCGACACCCTCAAGAAAGGTTTATTGGTGGAGAATCCGACCCATCAGACCTCACACAAATAAGATAGAAATCAGATATTTTTCCATTGTTCAGCTTTTTCACCTTTTACGATTTATGCAAAGCAAAACGTTGTGCCCCCAGCCACCTTTGCAAGTTTGCCTAGAATTTGGAAATTACAGAATACTAAGATTGAATTTTAGCGATTAAACAGAATGGTAATACCCTAGTAGGCCCTGCATCGTCAAGGAAAAGGGCTTAGAGCTTATTAAATCTCAATTCCCTCTTACTTTTCTCCTTGCATTTTTTTACTAGAGAACGCTGCAACTGGGCTGGTTTTGTACTCGCATGACACGGGGTCGATTCTAACTGCTACCACTATAACCCCTAGGAGCCTAAGTATGCCTCTTCGGCAGACAGGTAAATTGGGGGAAATTGAACCTCGAACCTCGTAGTAGATAACACTTGATTTTCAGAGCCATCACCAATTGAGCTGCCCCCGGGGGGCTACTTTCTCCTTGCATTTTTACTTCAATTTGTTTGTGTTCTCCTATTTTGTCAACTAGGTTAAAGGCTTATTTGTAAACATTAATCTGAGCATGTTATAACTCATTGTTCACTATGCACTATTTCATTTCATATTATTGTACCCCCTGTTATTTGGTTTGTAACTTTATAAATGCTAGATAGTTGATATTATTTGGCTCAACATCATTTATTAAGACTTGATTTACTTCATGCTATTTGATTTTTAAATTTGTAATTATGGTTGATATTATCTAGTGATGAGACTTGTACAAATGGGCTGATGCTCTAAAGTATTAAGAATCATAGTTCTAACTTTTTAATAATGTAGTATTTGCTACTAGTAACACTTATAACCATGCTTCTTGCAACTAATTAGGCATTCCGCACTTTATTTTGTATATGCATTAAAATATGTGAAAATATATCTTAATATCTGTGTAAAAAAACAGTGTTGCCAGAGCACATAGTGGAGTAAGTTCAAGAACACCTGGAACAGCATTTCCAAAGAAATCCCAAGGGCAAAGGATCCCGGGATTTTAATATTATAATGCATATATATCCTGAAAAAATGCAGAATGCTAAATTAGATACAGAAAACATGAAAACGTGCATATTTGTGCTACTTGTAGACGAATAATACATTATTATGAAGACAGAAACTTCACTCGTGGTAGATTAATGAATAATAATTAGAGCATCAACAATCTAGTAGTTACAAACTTTGAAATCTTAAACCATATAATAGAAAGTACACCACAAATTTATGGAATGAAATAGACTATCCACTAACATGGCCAAGAGTTTATCTTTACAAAATACTAAATAGGCAATTTGCATAACTTCTAATTTAACTGAAGTCTTAAAAGTAAAGACTGAAACAGTAAACTGAGCTGAAGTCTATGACAAATAAAGCAGTGGAAAAGGAAAAACAAGTATTATATCTACTTTTCCTTCCTCTTGGCACCACAATGACCTCCACAGCGACACCCCCCCCAACAAACCAAAAAAAAAGCATGCACAGACACCAAAAACATCTTGAAGTGAGCTTCTACAAGCTGTTAGAGAGGAAGCACTGCTGAAAAAATCAGCAACAGTGATTCTTTGCTATACATCACTGTTGTACGGACGTTATGGTTCCTGTACAGTGCTTTTGTATGAATTCTGTATGGCTGTACGACTCCATACAATATCATCTTATGGCTGTGCTGGAATCTCTACAACTGTAGGGAACTGCTGTCTAGAACTGCACGCTTGCCGGGAATGCTTCTTCTTTGGCTTCCTGCTCTCTCTTTCATGCTCAACTGCTCCAGCCTGTGTAAAAGCCTCTACATTGCCCTGTCTTTATAGTTTTAGTGGAGTCTTTATTTTTAAGATTATTCGTAGCCTAAGTACAATTTTACACTCAACTACTAAAACTAAGACTTTCATTTTTTAGCTAAAGCAAATTACAAAATAGAATTACTTTTCCAAAATTAGGATTACTTTTTGAAAATATCTCAAACTACTTCTCACATGTCCACAGTGAGCATCTATATAAATTCTTATTCGAGCTATAATTTTCAATGATGTTCCCCAGCCCATTATTTAGGTAGAGATTAAAAAATAAAATACCCCCACCCCACCAAGATCGAAACCATTTTTTGTCTAGTTCCCCTTTAGAACCATGTTTGACACTTTGCGAACCCATTATTTAGGTAGAGATTAAAACAACCCCCACCCCACCAAGATCAAAACCATATTTGGTCTAGTTTCCCTTTAGAACCATGTTTGACACTTTGTGAGCTCTTTAACCAGTAGGAACCAACACCCTAATATTGCCTACAATCACACAACCTCACTTCCACACTTTACGCTGGCCCCTGCCCTCCCCTATCTCAAGGGGGGATTCCCTATAATAGAATTACTAGAACTTGGTTTGCAGAGGCCACCTATCTACTTCAGTCCGTTGATATCTCAATCCACTACCTCCCCCGGTTTACTCTTTATGCCCCTAATCTAAGTCACACGGTGTGGGCTCAAATTTGGGTTCGATAATGATGAAGTTCGAATTTTTTGATGAGATTAGAATAAGGTTCACCGTTAGGTCCATCTATATATATAAACCTTTAAATGAAAATAACATAAAAGAGTAAGAAATCAACATCTCTAAACATAAAAAATGTTATCATGGACTTGGAAACTGCACGAATTAATTACAAGCTTGAATTGTGACACAATGTTATGAGCCTAAGCCATGGATACGATTAATGGCCATGAAGTTCGATGAGGTTTGTCGAACCTCAAAAATTGGTTTAGGTTCGTCGAATCCCAAACCTCAAGGTTGAAGTTCGACAAACCTTTTGACATAGCCCCTAATCAATTCTTGTTGACTAAGAAATTGAGTAGGATCATCAAAGAGGACATCATCAAACAGTTTATCTAGGTTAGTTGGGTTGATCGTCCGAGTGGAATATGCCCCAAGATGACCTTCTATTCAAAGCACTTTCTGGAGTTGAGCGATGGCCTTATTGTTTGGGCCCCTACATGCTTCGACACTAGGTGCATGCTCTCTAGATCCCCTTTGGCAGTTTCGGGTTGGTTCTCATCGTCTTCAAGTCTAAACCAATCACCGCATCATGCAAGGGGACAAGACCTACTAGCTCTACCATCCTTCATGAGACCAAGATAGAGAAGCACTTCATCTTCAAGTACCACATCTCTTACCTATCGGTTCCCCTCTCTTGGAAGCTTTGGCACTATTACAAAAAGCTCAAAATGTGTAGAGAATAGCTCTAGGAGCTTCAAGAGCATCACAAGAGTGTTTCCATTGAAGCGTGGCTGCTCCCAAGCACATTTTTGTAGGCATAACTACTCATCGTAAGTGCAAAGAAGCTCCCTGCACTCCTTGGATTATGTCGTGGAGGTGCTCTCATGTTCATCTTCTTACATATAATTATACACCAGCAACAAAGACATTGTTCTAAACCCTAAAGTATTGGCCACAGTTGCTTTAGAAAGCAAGCATTGCATACTTATGCAAAAACAATTGTTGCTTTCTGATATTATGGAATATTATCAGTGTTCCACGGGGTCGCATCCCCCCACCTGGGGGTCAAGTTTCCTAGCTCCCTCGCGCTCCAGGGACTTGGGGACAACTGGGGGGCGTTTCCCCACGCTCCCAAAAAGCAGGGTACACGCAGAAACTTGTAAGGGGGCATTTCCTCGATTTTCGGTGTTGAAACCTCCAAATGGAGTCATTTCCTAAGCGAAAGTGGTCGTGTGGGGTCATGAGGGGTTGTTTTCCTAGACAAAAATCGCAAATTTTTTTAATGAAAAACAAATCATAATTTTTATGAACCGGGAAGGGTTTAAACTTTATTTTCAATGTTCATTTCACATTGTTTCATCTTTTCATGATATCACTTTGCTCAATCGTCCTCTCGTCCTTTCACATTTGCTTTTCTGTTTCAAACTTCAGTTGTAAACTTCAGTTTATTTTGAATCTTGATATATGATATATTAGACTTGAGTCTTGACTCTATAAAAACTTGACTCTTGATGTATCAGACTTGACTTTTATTTCAATATTTAGCATTCATAGTTGGAACTTCAATATGGTTTAAATTTTAAACATTTATTTTCATTGTACATTGTTAGTAGTTACACTGTACAGTTACAAACTCACATGTATGTTGTATGATGTATGATGTATGATTATATGATATCATGCTTTTCATTTTAAATTTATTTCAGATTTCAGTTATATGATTCATTGATTTATCATTTATCCTTCATGATGTAAGTGTTATATATTATATAATGATAAAGACAATTACATTATAAATATTAAAATTTCAATGATATATCATATATTTTTATATCTATAAGTTTTTAAGACCCCGACGTCTCCCACATTTCCTAAAAATTGGTGGGGAGCTTTTACATAGGCTGCTCCTGCTATCCCCACTCCCTCGCCCCCATGTCCCAGAAACTTGGTGGAACATTGAAGATTACTGCTACATTCAATGAAGTAAGCCCTTTTTTTTGCTTCAAGAAAAGTAAGCAGAATGTGGAACATCCTGTTAGAATTTTGTAGATTATCATTCTCAAATTTTGTTAAAATTACATGTAGTGTGTTTCGACATTTAAGAAATCGATTGTTGCTCTAGAACCCCATTATGTATAATATATCTTAACAGCTTCCTTGCAGTCTAGTATACTAAAAAGCTTAGCATCTACCAGAATAATGAAATCAATCAATGAAGCCTAATTTCCACTCCCTCACAGCTTACCAATCAGCCTAACGTGTACAATATCAAAATCCTATGACAGTGAAAACTAATCTAAGTTTGAGACCCTGGTTGGCGCGTGCCTAGAGCTATGCTTTTAGTTCTCATTCATTTTTTGGCATTTTGTCTTGGGGTCATCAAAATGTCCAATAAAATATGTGTAGATTGTATAGTGCCAGGTACTGTCAGTAATATTTAAACTTCAGTAATTTAGACATGGGGCTCATTGGATCATTGAAGCCAACATGGCTACAATTATCTGCAGCAATGTTCCAAATTCAGCAACGCCTGAGTAAGAGTTTGACTCAGGCTCAGGAAAGACAGCTAACCAGCCTAGATCCATTTGAACTCTGGATATACCAAGCGCCGAAATGGATCAAATCTCTTTTCACTCTAAAAGAAGTTTGCACCTCAAGAGATTTTATCCCTCTCGGCACTTAGTAGATCCAGAGGTAAAACTTAAGATGGATCTAGGCTGGTTTTATTATTAATAATTGATCATTATAATTATTAATTATTAATTTTATTTATTTTATTTTATTTTATTTTATTTTATTTTTATTTTTAATTCTATGTAATTTGACCTAGTCAAAATGTTTTGATTAATAATTATAATTATTAGTTTTATATTTTAATTTTTAATTTTGTTAAATTGTATTTTACCAATATTTTTATTGTTATCTAATTTGACCGAGTCAAAATGTTTACATAACATAACATCGCAACATAACCTAACCTTACAGCATCTCTTCCATACTGGGCTGGAGAGCACCTCTCTGCGCAATAAAAAAATTCATAACAGGAATACTTTTGTTGTTTGAGTTTACTTTGGGGCCCAAGTTTACGACAGCCCTGCAATTTAACTCACCAATTCGCAAAATACTCAGCAAGTACTCGTGGGTCAGAGTTTGACCCACAACTACGTGAGTCACATTTGCCACCAACAAATCAGACTCACGTGAGGCAAGCTTGACTCATTAGCACATCAACTCAGCCCAATTTAGGTGCCAAGCCATGTTTGTGAGTCTTATAACACTAGTCTGAAGGTTCTTAACTTCTCAAACTTCGAAAATTGATATACTTTTGAGCTAAAATTATCTGTAGTTTTAGAGGGAGAATGGTGCTCAATTTTTAGCTTATTGAACAGGTTTCCTTTCTAAAGTGCACACTGTTTAACTACATGTTGAGCCGAAATTTAAGCACCATGTTTACATGAAATTAATCACCCACCTCTTTCATCTCCTGCACCCCAAGAGACTCTCTTCATTTCAAGTATTCTCAACTGATTTCCCCAGCATTCTCTTTGGAAATGCAAACATGTAAATATTTGTACTATGGCCTACTTTTTAACTCCAATATTTAGAATTTTATAGTTAGCAGAAGACAAAATAGCATGGTTATTGTGTAATGTCTCTATTGTAGACCTGGGGTGTTGGAGGCGGAAGAGCGGCATCTATTGGACAATCAGCAGTAGCCCTTTTTGCAAGAGTATGTAATGCTACAGCACCATCATGTTGTTGTTTTGAATTTGAACCAGGCTCAAATAGTCCAAGTAGTACATCCAAACCTGCATGTCAAAATATTATCTAAATTTAATATTAACATTTTTCTTCTAATAGTCATATCTTGTACAAACTTATTCCACTCAGAAAATCAAGAAATACATTTGGCTGAGCTAGACATTGTACAACATTTCATAGCCAAAAGAGATATAATATGTCAAACCCCATTATTTTTACCATTGTTATCAATGAAGATCATTCTCTGGTCATCAACACAACAAAGATGAGCAAGAGCCAAAGCAACGCGTCTTTGAACAATTTTATCTGATACACGCATTAGATAAAGTAAGTGCTTCAATACCTGCCAATCAAAACATTGGATATCAGCCAAAACGATATCAAGTAAAAGCGTCAACAATAAACATACCAAAAAATCATCCAGTCTATATCCACCAAAGTGACAACTGTGCCTCAAGATAAAGTCAAAAATTGGAATCTCAGGTAATAAAATTCTCAATCAATCAAAAGATTTGGCATCAGTACAAAATGTCGAAAATGTAAAAGCTTAAACGTGAGGGTACCATAAGTTACGAGTGTGAACCTCGGAGTCACCAATTATTAAACAATGATAAACTGTCAAGCACCAAGCAAGTAGTCTATATATATCATAGATGCAAGGATCACAACTGGCCACATGGCACGCCTAATGGTAAATAGAATGATAAGTTTTCTACACTGGTTATCAACATCTCAGAGGACAAGAAGCCTCCCGAACCTGCCAAGGATAGATGGAAGCTGATAGTTACTGTGCATGACATACTGCAGATGGTTGATTTGTGGGGTGGATGGGGATGCAGGGGACTGCAGGACCACAGTGATCTTCCACCCAGGGCTTGGCTTATCCTGACCGCTGCATAAGCATGTTTGCAATCTTAAGCTTTTAGCAGGATATGGGCTTATTAACTGCTTACTGTATCATGTTCCAGACTTTATATTTTACAATTTTTAAGTTTCTGGCCAAGGGGAATTAGATAGGCTAACAGGAGATTTTAACTTTTGCTAGCATTTGTGGCCCATGTGTTTTGTATTAAATACCAGTCACAATATACATAATTTACTGTTCAATTTTAGAAGTTCAGGGAAGCATTTTATTTCAAAATATATAGTTGCAAAACAGGAGAAATCGTTGATTCACACATTCTCTAGGACCTACACACTAGTAAAGGAAGCTCGTGTGATTGACATGAGCACTTCAACCCCCTTTTGTTGCTACATAGTATGTTCCCATCCACACAAAAGCATATACCAAAAACAGTAATAGTAAATAACAATCCATAGATCTGTTATATATCTGAATTTATGAAGAGAATGGACCCTTTCCACAAAACAAAGGATAGAACAGCTACACCAAAAACAGCAATAATAAATAACAACCCATAGATCTGATTCTGCTATAAATATGAATTTATACAGGTGTCAAAAGACCCAGCTGAAAGAGGTTCAACCTTTGCCACAAAACATGGATAAAACAGCTACAAAAACAATGTTAAACAGTAACAATACCAGATTCCTAAAAAATCACAGACTGCTCTTAAATTTGCTGAAACACAGACAAAACCCCTCGAATATTCAAAGTGTAGCCCTTGAAATTTGAATACTGCTGTAACCAATCTTAAGGTAATTTAATCTGCACCTTCCTAGAGACCCTCAAGCTATGTGTTGAGTGAAGAAAAATTGCTCCCCTTTTGGAGGAGAAAGTCCTCTTTAATTATAATTTGTTGGGCCTAGTTCATGAAGTATACTTTCACTGTTCAGTGGCCTAAAAGCACCACATATCCTTTCCTTGTTTATTCTCCACTTTCTTTTATGTTATTTTTTGCATTATCTAGCAGCTGTGCTTGCACTCCCACATTGTATTCAAACTGGTTGTATTGTTCAGTCCCACTGACCTACTTTTGATGTCATTCGTTGGACATTAATAAGAATATCTTATCTTATCCACTTTTAGCAAAGCAAATGAACACTAATGATAAATTCACACACTTAAGCTAATAATATATTTCCTTTAGGATGCCCAAATGTCTCTAGGGTACATTGTTTTCACCTTGTTTACCTTTTCTAAATTAACATGGGAGCTTTTTTCTTACTTAGACTTCCCTAAATATTTTAAAACTTAATTGAAAATAATACATATCCATGCTGCACTGTTTTATATATTTTATAGATTTTGAGGTAATAACAATCAGTCATTATTAAAAACATAAAACCATATCATCACAACTCTCACTAAGCAAGGCATTTTATTATCAATCTGAATGCTATATCTTTTAAACAAAACTAAATCAGAAAATTCAGAAATGTGAAAGCCTGACGGTTAACTATATACAACAATATCCAAGGAACAAGGAATCTCACTCTTCCATGAATTTTTTCTTCAATCCTCTTTAAAGTCTTGGCAACACAGTCCTTTGATGCCTGAAGACAGAATACAATATCTTAAAAATCATTAAGGTCATTAAGAATATAAGACATTTAGACAACAGAAATGACAGCATCAGGAAAACAAATCATTTGATAATGCAGTCAGACAAGATTACCTCTCCCTGCAAATGATGAGTGCTGATAGAAACATAGACCTCCTAAGTCAACCTTACCTGGACAATCAATTCTACATCTTGTAACTTTTGAACACCTCCCTCCTTTGTGATGTCAGATATATTATCCTAAAAACATAACAAATGACATCTAGCTCAGCAAGACTTCTCCAATCAAACAGTCAAGGACAGAATGTATTTCAACTGCTCAGAAAAGGCCAAATATATGCAGAATATTCAATGATAATAGTTAATAAATTAAAGATGAATCACATTTTAAAAATACAAATCATATGGTAAAATCAGACAAGTCCTAGAGGCACCATAATACAAGCTTTTAAGCGACCTCATTATCTGCAAGCCCATAAAGAGCAAAAGCTGCATTGTGTTGAAGAGACCCATTTTTAGACTCTAGAAGATCAAGAAGCGGTATTAGTCCCCCTTCATGGACAATGCCAGCTTGGTTGTGTGAATTCTGCTTGTCAACAACAAGTGCTTCAAAATAAAACCTTAGAAATTAGAGGAAAAATGATATGACTAACTCCATAGCAAAACTTGAAAGCAAAGATTCAATGAAAAGGATTGTAATTTCCAAACAAGAAATGAAGAAAAGAGTGCCAAACCACTACAACTGGGACAAAATAGATCATTTCATATATTCAAAACCTGTGCTAATCTACCAAGAGCAAATGCTGCCATCTCCTTGAGTTGGGCATCTGGCAATTGGAGCATTTTAGAAAGAGGACGAACAGCACCACGTTGGACAATGTGAACCTACACATACATAAAACACCTAAATCATCAAGATTACAGAAAGATCTCACTTCATTTCATCTCTCATGTTTATACCTTCCCCAGGTTTCACCTTTTAACCCCATCTTTCCAGAATATATACTTGAGAAATAAGTTAACATAATTTATTTCTTACATTAGAGAAAACAAAATAATAATGTTCACTCAAATAGCAATTGAATAAGCTTCACAAATACATGTAAAAGGCTTATTCAAGAAGGTGGGTACATAACTAAAGCACAAAGTTATGTAGAGATCACATAAAAAATATTTCTCTTGTAAATGTATTATACAGCATAAAAAAGATTTGAGAGTTGTAAAAGAAAATAAAAGCACCATCGTTCAACTTCCAGCCCAATCAAAAGATAATTTTCTGCTATGATGCCCAAAATTTAAAACTAACAATTACTAAAAGGGGCACAGGGCCATCTTATACCTTGCATTCAGGATCTGTTGTTGCAAACTGCCCTAATAACAATGCTGCTTCCCTTTGGCTTTCCTGGCACCGTGAACTGTCAGAAGATATCCAATTTCCGGTTAGAATCTTGACCATAAGCACAAAAATATAACAACTGAAAGCAGGTTTCCACAAACTCAAAGGACTCCAAAAAATTATTCCAAATAATGCAAAAACATTTCACATTTCTAGCCACAATGGATAACAAATGATTACAAGCTGCAACCCGGCTCTTGTTTATGTTTCAAACTGCTGACACCAAAATTCAGATTGGAAAAAAAATATATATATATATAAAATATAAAATAAAACCCACCAATAAAAAAATATGAAATAGTATGGCAAAAAGAATTAGGCAAATTTTGTTATAACATTGTATATCCGAGTAAAACATAAATTTATTAAAAAAAAGATAACTTCAAATTTGATCCAAAAATAAGGGTGTTGTCTACCGAGGCCACAATTTCACCTGGATGGAAAATTTCTTGCCGGAATCTGTCGAGAAATTTTTCAAAAAATCTGGCTGCAGGAGTGTTTGGATCAATGTTGCGAACATCGGCATCGGGATAGAACCATCAAGGGTTCAGAAAACCAAAAAATCTGGAAAATATCAGTAAAAAATAGGCAAACATCGGTAAAATTAAGATACCATAAAAATATCTTTAAAAATCAACAAACGTCGGCTAGGACAAAAAATCGTGATTTCGACATAAAATCAGGATGTTATCGAGATATTCGCAACACTGGTTTGAATCGCTTTTTTGATATTGGAAATGGATTCAGCACCATCAACAACCGCTGAGGCACCCAAAATCCTGAAGCTTGACATCTGTAACCCAGATTTCCATAAATTTCAGCCAGAGTTTGTCAAAATCTTGCCAGAATTTCCATTATTTTCCAGGCAAAATTGTGGCCTTGTTAGAATACTCTAAAAATAAGTCAAATTAAATCATAATTATGAATATGGAAAACAAGTACTACGATCATATATTGTTCAAAAACATGTCCATAAACTAAATGCCAATTCATGGTGATTAATTTCGCTAAATCTGACAAACTTAAATGCCATTAACTCTACTAGTAATGAGTATCATTTTAATATGGCTCGAACCTACTTGCCTTAGATATATGCTCCAAACTTCCAAACTGTATAGGAGAGAAGCTGTCACCAGTATGTGAAAGAGGGAGCCCTATATATATTGTGCAAAATCATGTCGATAATCTAAATGCCAACTCATGGGATACAATTTCACCGTACCTAACGAATTAAATCACTATGGCCTTCAACAATTTGTGAATTTTTTTAAAACAAATCACTGAATTTATTTTGACAGCAAAGTCACAAGTACACTTTTGATGTGGATTGAACCTGTTTGCCCTGGGTATCTGCTCCAAACCTACCAACCAATAGGAGAGAAGGTGTCACAAGTATGTGAAAGAGGCAGGCCTTATCCTGATATCCTGGAGTTTAACTTGAAAGGATGTCTCTCAATTGTCCTTAACACTGCACATCCTCTACTCATGCTTTGATCATTTGTTAGACATCGATAAACTTATAACCTCTACTCATGCCTCATTCTGCAGCCAAGATCAACATAGAAAAATGGGCCAGAGATTAGCACTCCAAGATGAGTGTAAAAGATCACAATTTTTGCCTCCTCTCCTTTTTAGGTGAGATTAGTTATAGACTATAGTGGCATCTTGTTATAAAGGTTGAGGGTCATAAATTTGTCTTTGCAGAATGATAATCTGTCTTTTCAAGGTTCACCATAGTCTGTTGAGGATATGTGGTCTTCTTGGAGCCACCGTTTTTCACTCCAAATTTGTTGCAATGATATCATATCTATGAATTACATGTCCTGATACCTTCTGCATTACCCTGCTATTAACTAATTAACACGTAAAGGCTTATACGATATAATTGAACCATTCAATTCCCATGGCACTATACCTTTAAAATGCAGACTTAAACTTGCAAATAGAACTGAACAAAATAGAAATTAATATAATCCAAGACACAACCGACATTAATTCAGCAAGACCACAAGTCATGAACACTTATCTGTGTAGGCATTATACACCAATTGTCTGTAGAAAGACGTTCCACCAAAGTTTCGCAGGCTCTCTAGAAAGATACATGGCCCGTTTATGCTATACAATCTTTACTATGCCTTTTTGGCCATGTTGGGAGAGAGTTTGAATTATTGTGGAGTTCAAATTACTAGGCAGTTCATGTGGCCATTCTATTCAAACTACCATTTTGGTTCAAATTCCAATTGGTGGGGGGACTTGAATTATCAATTTTGATTGGGAGAACTTAAATTACCCTTTTGTTGGGGAAATTTGGGAGATTTTTCTCAGAGTCTAAGCGAGACCATTAAAGTGCTAAATAAATCATGCTGAGTTACAACTGAAAATTACAAAGAAAATTAAGGATGTATGTAATGGTAGTTGCTGTCATTGAAGTATTGAACTACAGCTGAGGATCCTTAGAATCCCAGTAGTGAGATTTTTTTCGCCAGTTAGTGCCCTAGAAGTGGGATAGCTTGAGGGACTACTCAACAGAGAAGGGGATCCTAATCCTATTCCTTGGGTGTAGGATGATGGGGAAAGAGGGCTGTGGATTGGGATTGCTGTAGCTTGAAAATTCACTGTGAACATGGGAATTGGATTGTGTGAAGAGAGTTAGGGCCAGCCATAGGTAAATTCACCCTTGTGCATTCATAGCCTTAACTCAGGGTGGCCTCCATTGCAGAGAGAATTGGTGCAGCAGGGAGCTTATGGTTTGAACTTTGAATAGAATGGCCACTTGAACCACCTAGTAATTTGAACTCCACAATAATTCAAACTCTCACCCAACAAGGCCAAAAAGGCATAGTAAAGATTGAATGGCATAAAAGGGCCATGTATCTTTCTAGAGAGCCCGCAAACCTCCTTCATGCAATTAATTCCCAGCCCACCATTCTTTGCCTTTCCTCTTTTGCAGCATGTTATGTGTTTATATCAACATTCAATTACAAATTACAATTGTCCAACTTCTAGCCATTCATCATGTACACATTTACAGTATTGTTGCCTTGCACGAAACTTCTTGGAACCCAGCGTTTCGGCCGTACCCATACCCAAAACTCTGAAACTTGACCGAAACTCGGCCATCATGTAATCATCTATGAGAGATAATATATATTATAGACTTGTTTTTCCTTCTAAATTGTCATCCATGGGTCTTATTACTTTTTTTCTTGCAAAGATAATGTTTTATTCGCTTATATATATATATATATATATATATATATATATATATATATATATATATATATGACGTTTCGACTAACATTTCCATTTTTGGGAGGTGACGTTTCTAAACGTACCCATTTCAGAAACTTCAAAACATTTCATCGTTTCATGCAACTTAGCAGTATTTGTTTGGGGATCAAAACTATGGTATTACATTTCCATCCCCCTAGATTTTGCACCATCCTTGATGTACATCATCACTATATATAGTAACAAGTTTCATATCAAAAAATTCCAAAATAAATGCATATATACCTCCTGCATAGCAACATCTAGCTCCAACGTGCTCCTTTAGGGTTGTCATGGACCCATTGGACCTTTACCTGCCCTATGGATTTATTCCTAATCACAATGACCTTCTTGATTGCACCTAGAAGTCTCCTTCTAGTTCCACCTAGATCAAAGCCCAATCAACCACAATGATAGGATCATGTACATAATTTTTCAACAATAACACTCAAAACACATCATGAAGTTTTATGGTAGCATGCGATGCAAGCATGTATCCATCAAGCCCTATCCTATCCAAGTTCACAAATGGACAACAATAATTAGGTGCTAGCTTAGTGCAACGCAACTTCAAGTTACTTTTCTTTGGTTCCACTTTCAAAAACACATGGTCTCTAATTTTATATTCCCTTGGCGTTATGCCTTTATCTACATAACATTTTCCATGTCTGGTGCTACGTTTAAATTTTGCTTGATCGTGACCAATTGTTCTTCCATTTCTCTAAGAACCTATTGCCCAAGTACTAATTAGCCTATTGGATTGTCTCAACTAAATCCTAAACTTTCTACTATACAATGCCTCAAATGGACTCATCTTCAATGAAGCTTGATATCTATTATTGTGAGAAAATTCTACTAATGCAAGTAATCCACCCTCTTGGGTGGCTTGTCCATCACATACACATTATCATGTCTTCAATCACTTGATTGACTCTCTCAGTTTGCCCATCTATTTATGGACTATAGGTTGCACGAAAGTTTGAGTTTGTAACAAAACCCTTAAATAATCATTTGCAAAAAGCTAGGTAAACTTTGGATCTCTTCCTAAAATGATTGGTTTACGTATCCAATACAACTCGACAATCCCTTTCAAGTAAACCTATGTTACCTAGTTTCCTTGTGAGCCACCACTACCATCATTGAATCATGTTGCCTTGTTGTTATGGGTAGCTTAGTTATAAATCAATAGTTACCACTTTCCATTTCCAGTGTAGAGTTGGTAATGATTGTAGCAAACCTTCTAGACATCTATGCTCAACCTTTATTCTTTGACATTCCATGCACTTAGATATATAAAATCATCCTTATTCTCACGTGTGGGGCAAGTGGACTAAGTGATGGGGCTTTGCACCCATAGGCCCATGGTATTACACCCTTTGGAAAAGTAAAAGTACAAAGGTGAGTGATTCATTCGTGTGGCTTAGCAAGAGAGCCAAGAGGGCCTATGGAGAGGGCCAAGAGGGCCGAGTAGGGCACAAAGATGTGCAGGAGCACAAGACATTGAGAGAGAGATTCTCTCAAGTAAGAAAGAGATTTTCCTGAGTAATATCATAGCTTTGTTGTGAGTGAGATACTCAGTTGTGTTGGATTTGAGGAAACAGCACAGAGAAACAAAGGAGATCTAGATCAACCAAATTGAGGGCAAATATAAGACCATTATCCCAGTAACGAAGCCTGAGTAGGTTTAAAAAAAAATTAATGAAGAATTGTTGACTGAAAAAAACTTGTGTAATATGTTACTATGCATAATCTAATTGTTGGTTTTATAAGTTTCTTCCTGCTAAATTTATCTTTGGTTCAACACATCAATTTGTTTCAATTCATTAGTTGTGTAAAGTTAATAGGAAGTTGTTACCAGATCTTGTGTGTGTGTGTGTGTGCGCACACACTAAGTCTAGTGCCCAAAATCTCACATGGTATCAAAGCATGGTATCTAAGAAGGGCAGTTGGATATGAGATTTGCACATGTGACAGCTTTAAGAGGGAGTTGTAGGAATTGTTCCAGTAGCAATTGTGTTTTGAAGAACTATGCCAAGAGAGTTGGCTAACTATGGCAGACTGTTTGTATGGGTCATGAAGGCAGAACCAAGATGGTCAAAGTGTTGAGATAGCCACAAGAGATCCAAGTGAGAAACTTGGGGTAAAGATCAAGCAGAGACCTTGAGGGCCAAGAAGGCTTGCGGTCTAGAGTCAATAGAGTCAAGCTTCAGAAAAAGTGAGCAGGCTCAAGAGGGAGTGAGTCTTCAGAGGGATCCAACAAGCCCAAAGGGACTCAATAACTCAGAGGAAGATAGCCTTCAAATTCATGAATTCATGTTACAAGATGGCTATGCAGGATGCTTAGGAGAGGGAGGCTTATAGGAGCAAGGTGCCTTTGATGAAGGGTCCCTGTCATACAGTAGGAATTGCTTATGTGTCACATGGAGAAGCTATGGTAGTGGATCAAGGGTGGAAATGTGTTCCAAGTTCTATGGCAAAGACGCTTCAAAGTGGTGTTGTGCGAATACATCCCTCGCTAAGACAAAGTGTTGATGTTTTAGATAGCATCAGGAGTATTCTCACGTGTGGGGCAAGTGGTCTAAGTGATGGGGCTTTGCACCCATAGATCCATGGTATTCTGATCACCCATGGTATTGAACCCTTTGAGTATAAGCACAAGGGTGAGTGATTCATTCTTGTGGCTTGGCAAGAGAGCCAGAGGGCCTATGAAGAGGACGAAGAGTTTCGAGAGGGTCGAGCAAGGCACTGAGATGTCCAAGAGCACGAGACATTGAGAGAGTGATTCTCTCAAGTAAGAAAGAGATTTGAACAAGTAATATTGCAGGTTTGTTGTGAGTGAGATACTCAGTTGCATTGGGTCCTAGGAAAGAGCACGGAATAGCAAAGGAGATCCAAAAAGGCAACAAAGTCGTGGAGATTGGGCACTAGAGATCAGACTAGGTTGTACACGCAACAATCGACAAAGATCAGGGGCATTGGTTTGAACTTTGAGCCATAAGACTAGGGTGTTAGGCCGACAAGGTATAGACAAGTCACATAGAAAAAGGAAGTCAACACGCAAATGAGCCAATGGAAACAACTAGGCAAGCACAAGAGCACAGGGTCGTGTAAGTATTGTGGAGACATGGGCAAGAGGTGACACAATCGTGGCACGGGCAGGATACCACATTAGGCATGATTGAGTAACTGCAGGATGCATTAAGCAGCAAGGAGTTGTTGGGCAAGGGCTTTGTCGCAACAAGTTGTGATTAGAAATGTCCGCAAAGTTAAGTTGACATAGCAGATATGAAGGACGATACCAGCAGCCAAGAGTATTAGTGGAGGTCAACCCTCAGAGGGAGAGAGGGAGACTGTACCAGTCAAGGGATTGGCAATAAATTTTGCGGGTGTCTTAAAGGACCAAGGCATATCCACAATCGTGCTATAGAAGGACTTAGCACAGAAGCAATGAAAAGAAGCATTGTAGTGATAGAGAACAAGGAGCGGGAGGCTCCAAAGGTTAAGCAACCCAGAGGGAGTCAACCTTCAAGTTCAAGTAGGAAGGAGTAGTCGATAGATTCCTTCAAGTCTATCAAGAAGGTTGTTCAAGAGTAGAAGGCTTCTAATAACAACACCAAGAGAAGTTGGAATTCGAAAATCTTTCCAGACCAAGTGGTCGAGAAGGCTTCCAGTTCAGAGAGAGTAACCAAGGTAGCAGATGCAGAGCCAGGATCGAAGACAGTTCCATGTCGAATTTCCATGATCTTGGGTCTAGATTAGAATCTTAAAATCACTGACGCTACCAAACCAAGAATCTCAACAAGAACAAAGTTGCACAATGGAAAATATAAAGCAGTAAATCACATGTACACAAGTATACACAATTTTTAACAAGATTGTACAATATTGTACAATCCCAATCTTCGTTATATTAAACCAAATCTGAATAATACAACAGTCTATGGTATACAAGATACAATGATAAACTTCGTTGCAGTGTTTATGTCGTATCTTGTCCGATCAGTCCTTCGCTTTCTTACTGCTCACTAGTAGTACCTTAGTCCATTAAGGCCACTACACATCAAGACTCCAAGAGGGCTGCCACCTAACATTGTTGCATGTCACTTCTGCTACATGTACACGAGCTCATAAATCTGCTCTCTAGGTTGGCCAATTCCCGAGCTCCAATCTACCTTCTAGTAGCCTCTTTCGTCCATCCAGGAGCTACTCATAAGGCTACAAACTTCAGCCAATCTTCAACTATCTTCGTCAGCCAATCTTCATCTATCTTTGTCACTACAAGACTGTTAGTCTAGGGCTACTTTGGACATCCACACGTTGCCCTCCAATAGTCCAAAGATGCCCAATACTACATTGTCGATTCTGCTCCTCGGATGAACTCTTCACCACCACGAAAAGTCCTCCACACGGCACCAACAAGCCGCAACAACAACTGATCCAAACTGGTCGACTTATTTGACCCAACACACATACCATGGCTCCAAGTCTATTGTCCCACACTACCCTTGACTATCTCTGGTTAGGGCTTATTTAACAGGCTGCAACAACCCTTAACCGACCCTTGAATAGCCCTCCAACAATGATCATTCCCTGCGAGCTACCTTAGAATGATCCCTCTGCTTCCACATTGGAGATTAGGGCACAACGCAGCGCTAAATAGACCTATGCAATTGCTTAGTTGTGGTGTTATGGCTTGCGGCCTACCACACAGCATTCTTGTGCCTTACGTTTTGCCCAAACAAAGTTTTGTTACCCTTCAAAGGTGCCACAATAGACTTTCCTAGCTCCTTACCTATCTCGGCCTCCCTATAAAGTGTGAACAGACCGCAAAACAACCTCCAAAAAGTTCCTATTCCTACACTAGCTATCTTTTTTTCTACCTTCAGCCCAATCAAGGTAAGAAATTTGAATTCTCTTCCTCCTCTAGCGAGTCCTTTTCTTCAAGTGTGTGTTGCAAAAATGGATGATTAAAATGAATCTCCTTCACCCTCTATTTATACACAAATGAGGGGTTCCACGAATTCATTTGAAGAGACATGTCTCCTCGATGAATTCCTCAAGCCTACATGACTTTGGTTGTCCATAATTAATTGTCAACTTCCAAAATGCATTACTTTGTTTCTAGAGCTCCGATTTGAGTGATCTTTGGAGCGTTGGAATCGGTTAGCCAAGCTCTATCACCTCAAATTTTCTCAAGCTCAAATTCATCATGCTTTTCACCCAAATCTCGATGGGTGCAAAACCCGATGCTTGGGTTCCAAGCCCACAAGTGACCCTTGTGGCGCTTTGCCCTCCAAACCATGAACCCTAGGGCTTGGAGTACCTCCCAAGCTACACAAATCAACATTCCAAGGGACAAAAGTACCTCCCTCGCTAAGAGGTCGCGTTGAAGTTTGTAGCTCGGGCAGGTACTTATGCATGGGCCTTATGTCTAGGCATGCAAAAGTCACACACTTTCTCCTTAGAATACTTGCTCTAAGTTGAGAAAGTTGCTCATGTAACTTAGTCTAAGTCTAACTTAGGAAAAATTACATATTAATATATTGTCTTATTGAGCTAATAGAAACTTATCAAAAGTAAAGTAATTTACTTTGATAGGTTTTAATCTTAGTTGTTGATCTCAAGTAAGGTGATATCTAATATGTGTCGTCAATCACCTTGAGATTAAGGTTAGGAGTAGGGTTTTGGCTCAATGTAAAGTTATAAAAGCAAAGCTAGGGAGAGGGAGAAAGACACACCATGCAGTGGCACCAGCCTCTAGAGGAGGAGTGTGATACTCCTGAGTGTTGGGTCCAAGGGAGTGCAGAGAGCCTGGAGATCTAAATCTACAAAGAAAATCAAGCATCGATCTAGGGCAGATATGATGGATCAGATCCAATTTATTTTGTATTATGTATTTTCTTAGTTATGCCATTACCCCAAGATGGGAACCCAAGTAGGTTCTAAGTTAATATTAATGATGATTTGATTTGTTGGGCATAAATATGTTTGTATTATTGTGATTGAGATCATTATTTGTTTCCGTTGAATATTTTTGTTAGGAACCTAGATGTGTGTTTATTCAATAAGTTTTACAAGGAATTAAATACCAAGCGTTGGGTTCAAGGAAATCTAACACATCCTTCTTCATTCTTGACCAAAAATATCGACTTTTTACTATTGTAATTGTCTTCTAATAACCAAGTTATCCAACATATGGAACATTATGCATTTCTTTAGGAATTAAATACCAAGCATTGGGTTCAAGGAAATCTAACACATCCTTCTTCATTTTTTACCAAAAATATTGACTTTGTACTATCGTAATTATCTTCTAATAACCAAGTTATCCAACATATGGAACATTACACATTTCTTTTAATACTCACTTCCTTAATTCATTAGAATTAGGGGCATAAATTCTATTTTTATGTAGAAGAATGCCATTCACTTCCAACTTATAACCCTCATTTTTCTATTGCACATTCTCTTGTTCTAAGCTTGCCTTACTTTGAAGTCTATTATTTAAAGCAAATATTTCAAATCCTTGTGATATTCTTAACTCACGCTGGAGAAATTGTCTCCACATCTTAAGTACATGAACTATTGCAATGAGTTTTACTTCATATATGACCTAATTCTTTGCATGCTTCTTAAGCCTCCTGAATTCATACAAATCGCATGCCTATTTTGAGAAAGAACTCACTAAGTCACTCTTTGAAGCATCTAAAAATACCACAAAATCCTTGGTTGGGTCAACAATCTTAAGAATGGGCGTGCTAGTATGCAATTTATTTAATAACTGGAAGTTTTTTTCACACTATTCTATCCATTCAATCTTAGTTTTCTTCTTCTGTAATGATGTAATGGGGTGAGCAATCTTGGGTGTAGGCCATCCCTAAAAGTTTTAATATTCTCTAGATCTACTATTATTCCTTTCTAAGAGATAATGTGTCCCAAGTAATAAATTTGCCTCTTATAATAAAAGGAACACTTGCTTAATTTAGCGTACAGCTAATGCTCTCTTAGCGCTTGCACTAACCTCAATTGTTCTTCAAGGGGGAGCATGGGAGGTCTTAAGCCTCTTAATTAGTAGGCATCTTGAAATTGTATCAAAGGCTTTGTGCAAGTAGTATAGTGTAGCAGAAAAAAGTGTTTAAATGTGTGTCCAAAATTCAAATCATGATAGTTTGAGCATTACTTGCTTGAGTATCTTTACAACACATTTTTTGCTAGCTTGTTTTTATGTGCCGGCTTGAGATTTTGACTCTATCTTAACTTGAACACACAAAATCACACATAATTTTATGGGGAATCATCTACTTCAATTTCACAATGGCTTTTTATGGTTCTCCCTAGCCCTATATGATGTTTCATTGTACTACATCTCTAGACTCCATTTCAAAGATTGTATTAGCCTATTTCTAACTCTATAATTAGTGAATTCTAATTTAAAAAGTAGTGTTTTAGAATATGTGAACCTCGTTGCCATGATAATATGAATCTACCTTACTTTGAACATAAAATCGCACATAAGGAAGTCATCTACTTCAATTTCACAAGGGCTTTCTTTGGTTCTCCCCAGCTCCATTTGATGTTTCCTTGTGTTAAATATTGTAGCTCGGACAAGTGTTCTAGTCTTGAGAGGTGACATTGAAGTTAGGAAAACAGAGGAATTAAGTATCTTCAAGCCCATGTAATTTTTCCTATGTTTTCCAGTGTTCCATGGGGACTCACCCCCCCCTAGGGGTCTAGTTTCCTCGCTCCCCCACGCTCCGGGGACTTGGGGACGAGTAGGGGACGTTTCCCCACGCTCCCAAAATGGAGGAAACTCAGGGGGATGTGTCAGGGAAACGTTTCCCTTCCCTGAGGGGGCGTTTCTGAAAGGGGGGGCGTGGGGGGACGGGGGCGGACGTGGGGGGACGAGGGGGGACGTGGCACACCTTTAATGCATTAAAAGCCATTTTAATTAACTAAACGTTGAACTTAATCTTTAATTAAGAGTTAATTAACGTTTAGGGTTTTGGAAAATCATTGTTTCATGCTATAAAAACGACACCCTGAACCATGAACAACACACTCATAGCCTTTGCAAGTTTGCTGAGCGCTCCACTCACAGCGTTGGATTTCACTATTCGGATTTTAATAAACAGTGCATGTATCATTATTGATTGTATTAGGAATTGTATACAAAAGGTACATTACCTAAAAAAAGTCAGTGAATTAATACAATTTGTTGAAAGTGCAAGCTAGGAAAACCAAGACCTAGAATCGGTTCAATATGGGCTCTCTCAGTTCATGGTGATAGTAGGTTTAGGAAAAGAGCCTACTGTCACATGTTCTGAAAAGTGGATCTGACTATTTTGTTTCTAGAAACCAATTAACCACAAGTATGGGTGAAAAATCCGACTTGTAAAAACTTAAAAGATTGCCTCCTTGACTACCATGCGTTGTGTTGATGAGGCCTGACTGAAATATAATAATAAGACCTGATTAAAATACAGAATGTTAATATTCCACCAGCCACCCAACTACTTTCCTATATGATTTCTCAAAATTCTACCCTGACATCTAATTTTGATCCCATGAGAACTTAAAGGGTTCAAAATATACATTAGCTCAAAGAAAGAAACCAGCAGGATCTATAAAATGGATACTAACTAAGCAGTCTAACAACATGAAAAGAAGAAAGTAACTTCCACTTACGTGTCTATCATTTTTTGCATGCGATTGCCGTTGGAAAAATCTATGGCACAAGGTTATGGTTGTCACAATGGTTACCTGGGAACTGAAAAAACAATAGACAGTCAGCCTATTACTATATTAGGCCTATGGTCTTTACGTGTGGAAAAAGCACCCAGGTTCCATTTAGTCCAAGTTCCAAAAATGATTTCTTTTAGACTTTTTCTCTAGGTTAGCAGTATCTAAAACAGAATTGTGAAGGTATATCAGACCTATGGGCTAGTCCTATGGAAGCATTGCCAAATAGGCTATTCATATATTAATATTATTAGTTGAAAATCTACAGCCTGCCTAACTAATATGTCAAGAACTTAGAAGTCCAGTTTCTCAAAATTATTATACATAATCCACTATAGTTTTGAGTTCTCTCTATGTTTAAGTTTTCTTCTAAATACAGTTCTCTCTTTGTTTAAGTTTTCTTCTAAGAAGGATTGTGTAAATTTTCAAATTCATTGCTTTCTTGCTCCAAGAATTCATATCAATGATCATGCTTTGCAGCGTTTCAATTCAAACCAAATTGTCATAGTGGACTCAATTAATAAATTACATTTTATATTTATAAATTTTTAAGACCCTGACGCTCCCCCACGTTTCCTAAAAAATGGTAGGGAGCTTTTGCATAGGCCGCTCCCGCGCCCTCTCGCTCCCTCGCCCCCTCGTCCCGCAACCTTGGTGGAACATTGATGTTTTCCTATGTTTTAGCCCCAAGGGTTAGCTCAATTAGTCGAGTTCTCATTGCTAAGTACCTCGCCAGTTGGGAGGTCACAGGGTCAAATCTCCTTGATGCCCTTGGGTTAGACCTTGTTTGGCCGGCGGGTAGATCCCTTCGGGTTGATCTGCCTGGATTTTTCCCATGGATGTAGCGGCCACCCAGTGTCTGTGAACCACCCTTAAAAAAATTTCCTATGTTTCACAAAGGGAAAATGTCTTAATTATGTCAATTAATGATTTTTTAATATTTCCTAAGTCTAAACTTAGGAAAAGTGGATAATTAATTGACATTAGTTGAAAAAAGATTGAGTTGCCTCCAGAAGCTTGTAGAAAGTTTCTAAGATGATCTTAACCATCAATTGGAAGAAGATAACTTCTAATCTTGGCCATTCATTTGTGAATGAGAGATTATAAAGGCAGATCGATGGGCGACATTGGAAGACACCAGGAGGGTTTCAGCAGCAATGATTGAGAAGAAATTTGGCAGAGTTTATTCTTCACAGAGGTTTCCAGATTCTGAGTGACAGAAGGAGGTCGAATTATTTATGTAGGAGGCCAAATTATTTCTGCATGAGGCTGAATTTGCCAATTCGAGTTTGCCAATTTACCAGTGCGAATTGCCAGATCAAATTCCAAGAGGCAGTGCGAGTTGCCAGGAAGGGAAAATCGAGTTTCCAATGGCAATGTGAATTCCCAGGAAGGGTAGTCTGAATTTCCAAAGCCTGCCAGATTGTCAGTGCGAATTCCAGAGGGTAGTGCAAATTTCTAGAAAGGATCGAGTTGATCTGCAAAGATAGACAGTGAAATTTCTCAGCTCGATTTGGTCAGAAGTGAAGAGAAAATTTTGTCAGAGCTTTGTCAGTGTCAGGCAAGCAGTTGTAAATTTTCAAGAGCAATTTTGTTGAAGATAATAATATAAACCCTCAGATCTGAAAACTAGTTTTACCCACATTGAGGTTTTTCCAAGGACATTTGTCCAAAAATACTTATGTTCATTGTGTGATTGGTTTCTCGCATTTTCTGCGGCAATTTCCAGAATTTTCACACATTGTACTCTGTTGTACTACAGGTCTAGATCCTTTTGAAAGATTGTATTAATCTATTTATAACTCTGTATTTAATGAAATTTAATTTTTAAATGTAATGTTTTAGAATACGGGAACCTCCTCTGCTTGAAGAAAAATATTTCTCAAATCAAGTTCTTTATCTACCATGTCTATGTTTTTTAAGCCCAAAGCAATGCCTTCGAATAAATAGTGTTTGAACACACAGCCTTAAAGTAGGATAGCAGCATCAAAAATGACATATCAAGGTTCCCAATGAATCCACAGATCCAATTATTCATGAGGCACGCATCCTCGTCACCTCTTGATTCTTATCATTGTCATCAACCAAAATTAGTAAAAATATTTTCACCTATGAAATTAGGCAAAGGGTTCCAATTTTGGAATAAACACAAGATTCAAGAGTACATGAACTTATTCCCAACTCATCATTATAGAAGCATAACAAGAATAATCATTAGAGAATTAGAAGAAAACAATAAAATAATATACATACAAAAATAGTGATTATTGCATGTACTAGCAAGCTTAAGGATTTCCATGATAGTGCAATCCCTACAGTAATTATGACCGATGATTTGCAATGTGGGCCCCTTTTATGTAAGAAGCCCCATTTCGATCAGAAGAACAATAGCATTGTTAAAAAAATGAGAATTTGAAACAGCTAAAAATCCCATCAAACATTCAAAGTTCCTCACACTTAAGGGGTCTTCTAAGATAACACTGCCATCCATAAACACAGGGGACAAGTGTATGTCAACAAAAGTGCAATGGCAACAGTCATAAGTTATAACCTAATAGTTACAACACCACCATAGCGACAACATAGTCAAAATCAGAAATTGGATAACAAGCCATCTAAAATTGATAAATCATTGAGTAAAATGAAAAGTCATATGGCTTAACAAACATGTTTACCTAGATAAAAGGGAAATGGTATGTAAAAGATCGATAAATAAAAATTATTATTTTGGATTTCCAAGCTTCTGCAGTAAGAAGTGTTTCAGAATAATGCTTCAAAATCAACTGTGTTTGAGTTTTCCATATCCTTTCAAACCAACCCTCTGGTTCATAATCAAGATCAAATGAATTATGATCTACTAAATTGTCGTTGGCTACAACTTCATTAAATTAAATGCTACAATATAAGACAAAATCTAAGATGTGTCCTTAAATGTGCAGGAGTACAGAATCCAAGGCATTGATAAAAACACCATTTCAAAACCGTCCCAAAAAATGCCTAACAATTTACTTGCACCATCAGACCATCAATCATATACAGCCCAAATGAACATATTTTAAATACCTCAACAGACCAATAACTGGTTGTAAAGCTCCAGCAAGAAGAACTTCTTTCTTTATATTGGTAGATGAATGAACCAAATTCCCAATTACTCCCACCTACAGCAAATAAGAACATAAAATATGAAGTGAGAACATATGCCAAACCAAAATTGGAAAAATAATCCGTCATTTAGTACTTGTCAAGTTTACATCTCTACAACCTACATAATTCATCTCACCAAAAAGATACTTAACTTCAGCCTCAACAATTTTTTGAGAAGTGGGAACTGATTAAAAGATTGTGGTATTCAGCTCTACCATGCTTCAGCCTTTTTTTTCAATTTTGATGATTTACAGACCATTTAAGGTTCTTCCGTATCAAGGGCAAAATTATTAATATTTGAGTTGAGCTAAAATTTATATTTAAAATTGAAGACAATATCAAATCTATAGCTGAAAATAAAGCTTAAACTTAAAATTCATTACAAGGCTTATATTGAAGTTAAGAATTAGGCTTCAAGGCACAAAATTAAACTTTAAATAAAAGTTAAAATAAAACTAAAGAGTTAAAGTAAAATTAAAACAAAGCGCTTAAAAAGTAAAGATTTTTTACCTTTTTTTTTTTAAATTAAAAGGTTAACAACAAAATCCAAGTTTATTTTTACATTTTCTTCTATTTTTTCTTTGAAATTTTTGATATATTGAAATAAATGAGCCTGAATGGACTGGGTCAAGAGATGCAGCACAAAGTCTTCTCTCTACAAATCATCACCTTGCAGATGTACGAGGCTAGGTATCATTGATTCATGTAGCGAAATAAAACCGCAAGGGGTCCCCCAAAGTCTTGGAACAAGCAGTGGAACTTCCCTTGAATTGCACAGTTTATGGGACATAAGAAAACAAAGTGCTTATCAAACTCAAGCATAGGAGATGGCAAATCTGACAAAATCTCTTGGGATATCGGATGTGATGGGCTATCATGATCCACGAGTAGTTTGATCAAATTTCCTGGAGCCATGTACCCAAGGGGTTGAATGTTGTCAAGTTGAACTAGGAGACCATCCTGCACCTTCTGGAAATGCTCATAATAAAATAAAAAGGCATCTTCAGGCCAAAAGTCTAAGGAGTAGACCCACATACTTTGAATAATTAAAAGAGACAAGATGCTCTATATAAACAACAATGGACTAAAGAAATGATGTGCCTGTTGAAACTTGAAATATGTAACTAGGTTCGGTCTTCATAATGACATATGTAATCATGATTTTATGTATTTGATGTAAAGAGAAAAATAAATTTATTATTGTCATTCTTGAGGCATGGGTTTCATGCTCAAGGAAAATTTATTTAATAAATTTAATATTGCCATTCTTGAGGCATGGGCTCCATGTTCAAGGAAATTTTATTTATAGGTCAAGCACCCATTGAGTGCTTCTAGGGCTTGTCATTGAGTCTACAAGTCAATTGAGTCATTGTCATGTATGGAAGACCCTTTTGGGCATGTTACATCTTGTAAAGAAAATTTATGTAAAGTCAAAAGTGTCAAATAGACCCTCCAAGACCTTGTCATCATCAAAAGAACAAGTCGGCCTTCATGAGTGGACAAGTCGGCCTAAAGGCAGCAATTCAACCTAGAAAGAAGCCTATATATAAGAAGACTTCGACCTCATTTGAAGATCATCCAATCAGCTCTCAAGAAGTTTGATCTAAGAGAAGAAGAGGACGAAAAAGGAAGTCGAATACCTAACAAAGAAAGAGAAGGAGAAAGCGAAGTTTTGGATTGTTTTTGGGCTAATATCCTTCACATGTGTGAAAGAATTAGGGCACCTATTGCAGCAGCTAGACCGAATTGCAGACTTGCTACAAGAAGTCGAGTTAGGGTATACTTTGCAAGTCGAGTTCCATAGAAGTAAGAACCAAGTCAAGCGAAGAAGAAGGAAGAAAGAAAGAAATCATTTTCTCCACATGTGCAAGAGCTAGGGTTTCTACAGAAGAATTTGTTGGGGGTCGAAGTTGCAGAAGAAGCTACTGGGGGTCGAAGTTGCAAAAGTTGCTAGGGGTCGAAATTGCGGAAGGAAGTATTGGGGGTCGAAGTTGCAGAAGTTGTTGAGGTCAGATTATGTACAGTTCAAAAAGGAGTATACATGGTCCCTTGCTCTTGTGGGAAACAATACATAGGTGAAACTGGTAGATCATTAAACATTAAGCTTAAGGAGCATGCTGCAGACATATCTAGAAACAGAACATCAAAATCCGCACTTGCAGATCATGCTTTCTCCTCCTCACACTACATTTGTATGGAAGATGCCAAACTTGTCATCAAAGAAGAGCACTACCTAAAACGAAAAATAAAAGAAGCCATAGAAATCGAAAAGAGAAAGAACAATATGAACCGAGATGAAGGTCTTATAATCAGCAACACCTGGAAACCCTTAATTAAATCATACCTCTCATAACAACCTATCTAATAAATTTAACATTAACTTATAATTTTAATATTATTAACTTAGATTAATTATTCTAACGCATAATGATGTTTTCATAATTAATAAAGAATAATTAAAAAAAATTATTAAAAAACATAGGTCTGATAAATTAAAGCTTAGTAATAAAGAATCAAAATAAAAAAGAATTACTATTTCACATTTCTAATTATTAATTAACATAGAATAGTTATATCCTAATTAACTAAATTTAACTCGTTAAATAAAAATCTCATAAAATTAACTTTAATTTATTTATAAATCATATGAACTTAGATTATTGTTTCATCTCATAATGGTTTTTACATTATTAAAAAATTATTATAAAATAGTTTTTGAATAAGGTATAAATCATAATTGATAATATATTAATATTATGAGAATAATAGATACAAAGAATTAATAAATTAATCAATTTATAAAAAGAAAGATTTTTCCCGCATCTAACTTGCATAATAATAAATTATATCCTAACTAATTAAATTTATCTCATAAATTATCCTAATAAATTATATTAAAAATTAAAATTAAAATTCCTAACAGCCTACTCAAGAACACTCCCCTCATCTATCATTATATATATCCTTGCATTTTCTTTGCCCTAATCCACACCAATATTCTCAAGAATCTAGGTGTTCCCCTAAAGATGGACTCACATAGAAGTCCGAAACGTTTGCTTTAATCAAAAAACTCTGAACAGGTTATTCCAAAACATTTTTTCAAACGAGGTCAAAGTTCCTGGAAGGAAAGTTCATCAAGGAAGAAGGATTGACTTGGTCTTGGAGGGGACTTTGTCAAGGGTCATAGGTCTTCGAATTCATCATTTGAAGTTCTATAAGAAGAGAACAGTTCTTGTGGGTTTTCCTCTCAAGAGGAGAGGTTTTGGCCCTGGCTAATAGCCTATATCTTGTGTCCTCTTGTCTCATTGTTCTTTATTGTTTGGTAGTTGTTTGATGATAAGAACACTAATTATAATCAAGTGAAAGAAGAAGCTAATCAAGTTAAGTAAAAATACCTCGCAAGTAGTTATCAAAGTAAGAGAAATCACCCAATCTAACTACCCCTTGATTTTTCATCATGGTTTCAGAGCTAAGGTGACAAGACATGAAGAAGCAGTTTGAAGATCAATAATTAAGAAAGATACATAAGGGTCAAAGCACAAGGAGCTCATCCAAACATGTTAAAATTGGAAACTAGGGCCAAGATTCATGTGGGTCATCTTATTTATGGCAGCTAATAATTTTCTTGGATCCCTCTCATCGAGAGGTGTAGGATTGATCTAAAGATCATCTGTTTCCGATAAGTATTCATGGAGTTATGAATTTATTTGTGTTATAAGACAATTTCTCAAGGTCAACCAGCAACCAAATAAACCCCACATGTGCTCAACGTTTTAGTATAAAAGGAGATGACTCGAGAGTCATTTCACACACAATTATATCTTGATTTCTCTCCACGTGTCTTGGGTTTTAGTGAATGAGAAATCTAGGAGTGGAAACCCTAGACGTTGGAGGATAAGAGGTTGCCCTAGCTGTAGTCAAGAAGAAATACGCTGCCCTAATCTAGAGGACGCAATCAAGTGAGAAGCCCTAACGCTACAAGGAGGACAGCCCTAATATCTATGCAATCAAGTGAGAAGCCCTTACGCTACAAGGAGGACAGCCCCGATATCTATGCAGTCTAGAAGATAGCCGAGTTTGTGGGCAGCCCTAGTATCTGATCATTGTTTTAGGTGCAGACTTTAGAGAAGAAGAGCCGCAGCTCTTAGCCACATTGCAGGAGGCAAGAAGGATGGCTTGAGGACTGTTTTGTGACACGTTGTAGCAGTCCTACCTTGCCAATCAAGCCGCAGACTATAGGTGAGTTTTGCGCATGTTTTTGAGGTCATATCTCTGTGTATAGGGCCGCAGTAAGGGACTACTACAGCAGTTGTTGGGAGGTGAAAGTTAGATGGTTGAGAGGCCTAGAAAGGCCCTCCTAACCAGGTCGTAGTCATCTCTAAGGGACAGCATAAGGAGACAACGTGGAGGGTTGTGATAGGAGCAACTGTTGTAGGTGACAGCAAATCTATTAAGGGTTAGTTTAGGGTTGTTTCTAGGCATGATTAAGAGCGGGAAAGGCAAGCAGCCAAGCCGAGGAGAATAGGAGCAATACATTGTTGTTTGTGCACTGATCGCTGGGTGTGTAAGGGTTGCCAGATGCCCTAACTAGTCACCATATAAGCAGCATTGGAACAACAGTGTTGTGGACAGCAGTGCTTGTAAATGGGACAGCTAGGAGCTTGGTGGAGCCAAGATGCATGGGATAGCAAGATGACATAGTGCTGCTATGATGCATGGGACAACAAGGTGACATAGCGCTACTAAGATACATGGGACAACAAGGTGACATAGTGTTGCAAGATACATGGCACAGCAGCAAGGTATGGCAAGGCAAAGTGGGACAGCAGTTGTGACATGGCAGCAAGCATGCACAGCATTGCAAGCATGGTGCAACATGGCAAGCATGGTGTAGCATGGAAAGCATGGGCAACATGGATAGCAATGGCAAGCATGGTGTTGCTAGCACATGAGACATGTTGTATGAGCAGTGCAACATAAGGTGCAACAGTATGATGTGTACAGCATGGTCACGAGATCCATCATTATGATGATGGGTGCAACATGGTGCAACACGGTGAGGTGCAGCATGATGACGAGATGCAACACAATGATAGGTGAAGGAGTCACCTTGGAGAATCAATTGAAACAACATGTCTTCAATTGATCTCATGTATCATATTTTTAGAGATGATCTATGCTCTTATCTAGATAAGTCAAAGTGTTGACTTTTGTTGTAAATGTACTATCTCTCTCTCTCTCTTTGTTGAACTATTGAAGAACATATAAGAAGAATTGATCAAGGGTTTCCCCACATTGGGGTTTGTCCCTGGCTAGTGCCACATCTTGTGTCCTCTTGTCTTAGCTTGTCTTCTACGATTTATGTTTATGTTCTATCTGCAATTTACTTTAATGCTGACGTGATTGCTAATCTGTAAAAGATATTGACTCTTGAGATAACTGTGAAAATTGAAATAAATTGCTCTAAGCATAAAACATACCTAAACTTAACAAAACATCATCTTGAGGGAAGGAGCTAAGGAACATCAAAGAGGACTTCTCATCTCAAAGGATCACATTACCACAAAAAGAAAAAGACCACAAGGACACTACCTCCACTCAAAGAAAGGAGGACTATACATTTGAAGCATCTTGAAATCTCCATAATCTACATTTCTACATCCCAAGGAAGCAAGAAGAAGCATTGCTATCATTATCAAAGAAATCAAGGTGATCTCCCTCTCTTTAAAGAAGAATAACATCTCAAGTATATTTGAAGGACATCTCTAGAAGAAGAAGCATTGTCATCTTCAAGGAAGCAATCATCATCAACTATCATCAAAATCAAGAAAGGCATCAAGTTGAAGATATCATCATCAAAGAAGCATCTTCACTTGACAAGTAAGTAACTTTATATTTATGTCTGAATTTACTATCAAAATGACTTCATTATGCAAGGAAAGTAACAAATTCGTTGGGTCATCAAATTTCCTTACATGGAAGAACAGGACAGATTTGATCCTCACAGAGAATGAAGTTATTGGACATGTTAAGGGTTCAATCACTAAATCACCACAAGAAGTTGAAGCTCTATCGAAATACATGGAAAGGGAAATAAGGGCTCAAAGAATCCTTATAGAATCAATCAAAGATTCCCTCATCCCTTATGTAGCAATATCGGAGAATTCAAAAAGAAATCTATGATAAGTTAGTAGAATTGTTCTCCGTAAACACTGCAAAAGAAGTTATATCTTTGAGAACCGAGCTATAAAAGATGAAGGTATCAAAGGAAGAAGCGATAGCCTCATACCTCATGAGGGTATCACAACTAAGAGACCAACTACAAGAGTTAGGGGAAATAGTGTCCAACAAAGAAATGACCATTGTTGTGCTCATTGCACTACCTAATGTGTGGGGCAACTTTGTATCAAGCATCTATGGAAAGAAGGAAGCCACCCCATTTAGCGAACTTTGGTCATTATGTAAGATTGAAGAAACCAAGTTGAAGGCAATAAGCAATGTGGGATCAAACAAACAAGTTCAAGCATTTGCTACCATAGCTAGGAGAAAGGGAAATTTTGGCAAGTTTGGTCCTCAGAAAAAGAAGATCGATATGTCAAAGATCCAATGCTACGGATGTCAAGAATATGGGCATTTCAAGAGAGATTGTCCTAAATTCAAGAAGAACAACAAGAAGAGAAAAGAAAGAAATGAAGCCCATGCCACCGAAGAAGTAGAAGAACCTAAAAAGAAGAAATCAGAGGAGGAAGTGAAAGATCTCTACTATGACTGAGACAATCTGCTTCACTTAGTTCTTTTCAGTTATATAAAAGATAGGATGCATTAGAGCTGAAAAAGAGATGACCTCATCATAAAAGCTTGAAAGGATAGTTGAAGTAGAGGTCTACATGGTTGTAGCAGTCATCATGACAAAAAGAAAGTAATTCATGGCATCTCAATTAGAAGCATACAAGGAAAATCATAGCAACAATATATATGGTTGGAAGAAAGTCATCTAGCATGATAGAAGATAGAAAGGTCATCATACATCATCATTATTAAGGAGAATTTGCAAGATGAGGATAATCAAAATCCTCCATTGGAATCTTCATTAGAAGGTTCACCTCTACTTGGAAGAAGCAAGTGTCTCGCTGATAGTCTACGATCCACCTTGTGTGGGATCCACTAGTAAGGTATGATGACGAGGATGTGCAACATGTCAAGTTGGTTGAAGTACTTTAATCTTCAAGCAAGGAAAGGAAGTCTAGATGATCACATGAAGAGGTATGTATATTTGGAAATAGATAGATAACATCATATGGTTGCAGTTAGAATGATTGAATGCTCTATCTCATGAGCATGATCAAAGAAAGAAGGATCTCTTCCTGTAGAATGATGCATGAAGGCATATGCCTTAAACTAGTTCATGTATTGATAAGATGAATTCAACATAATATGACATATGGAATATGAGGTGGTTCGTGGGGAACAATATGTGAAGAAAGGAAGAAGAATTCGTGAAAGATGCAACTATACTCTTGTAAGATAAGATATGCGATAAATATCCTATAATTAGCAGGATTAGCTATGACATCTCCATGAAAAGGGTATGAAGACTGATAAAGTCTAAAGAAGAAGGATTGAAGACCTTGATAAGTATGTTGGAAAAGGAAAAACCTTGGTAATATATGTCTTGGATATGGCTTCATACATGTGCAGGATGTTGATATTGTGAAAATTTGATGCCATGATGAAAGACCATCATAAAAAGGTACCTTTGATTTGATGTTCATTTTGATTTCTGAACAACATCTGGTTGGGTTGAAATAGAGCTAACAAAAGAGAGTTGTAGATGTCACCTACAACTAGTATTCATGTGATTGGATGGAAGATCATGAAAGAAGCATGACTTGGACAAGGTAGTTGTATGAAGGAAAAGCTAGATGTGGACTAGAAGATCCATTTCCAATAAAAAGGATGACATGACTATTGGTTCAGCCCTATGCTCCATTGAAGGAAAGTGAGGAAGAAGATGGTCGATGCCCTACAAGAAGATCTAGAAGATGAGGGCTCCATGATGAAGGAAGATGAAGTTCATGACATTGGGAAAAGGAGCCCTACAAGTAGCTAATAGTTCCATGATCACCACTAAAGAGAAAAGAGTTGTTGTTAAAGACAAGTCCCTCGTTAAGAGGGAGCTTGGACAAGTCCTTGGTTAAGAGGGAGGTTGAGTACATTCCTTTTTATAGGAATGAATATATCCTCCCTAGTTGAGGGGGAGAGATAAACACATTATTCTTGTGCGAACTTCATCAAGCGATGAAGAAGGAAGAAAGAAAGAAATCATTTTCTCCACACGTGCAAGAGCTAGGGTTTATGCAGAAGAAGTTGTTGGGGGTGGATGCTGCAAAAGAAGTTGTTGGAGGTCTAAGTTGCAAAAGAAGCTATTGGGGATTGAAATTGCAAAAGGAAATATTGGGGGTCGAAATTGCAGAATTTGTTGAGGTCAAAGTTGCTAGAAGGAAAGTTCATAAAGGAAGAAGGACCAACTTGGTCTTGGAGGGGACTTTGACAAGGGTCATAGGTCTTGGAATTCGTCATTTGAAGTTCTATAAGAAGAGAAGAGTTATTGTGGGTTTTCCTCTCAAGAGGAGACGTTTTGGCGTTGGCTGATAGCCTATATCTTGTGTCCTCTTCTCTCATTGTTCTTTATTATTTGGTACTTGTTTGATGATAAGAACACTAATTAAAATCAAGTCAAAGAAGAAGCTAATCAAGTTATGGAAAAATACATTACAAGCAGTTATCAAAGTGAGAGAAATCACCCAATCTAATTGCCCCTTGATTTCTCAATAGTGCCCTCTAAGAAACAACTTTGCATGCATCCCAAAAGGTCAACCTCTTCAAAAGAACAAAAAGCAAGATAAGGGTATCTATCATAACCAAAACTAGAGCCCCTTGAAGTGTTAACCCTATTAAGGGAAAAAAAAAAAAAAAAGAGTAAGAAAATGTTCTCCACGCATAAAGGATAGGCACCAAACTCATCTTGCACAATATTCCACGAGAACAAAAATTTGCAACTAATCACACCCTAAAGCATGATAGATAAGGTATTGCTAATGAAGTTGAAAAGGCCATGCATGGTGCCCAAATGACCAAGAGGATATTTGACATGCTAATGTCACGGAGTCATTGGAACAAGGATTCTCTCAAGATTGCATCATATAGCTTTCAAAAGTCCACAAAACAACAAAAGACTTCTAAGAGGGATAACATGCCTCCTCATTAATGGCCAAGAATAAGGATATGATCAATGATATAAAACTCTTAACAGAACCCTGCTTGCCCTCTAGCCCTGAAATGCCTTCCCTTGAGCTCATCTAAAAACCACAAATGTAAGATTGTGACATAAAGCTTGGAGAAGATGTGTCCAAACATGATTCTCCTATAGATATTTGGATCTTAACTGACAATCACTTTGAGAACGAGTGGATGATATGGAAAAACCATCCTTGATACACTACAACAAACAATATGGTTAAACAAATTAGCAATATAGGTTTTAAGGGAGTGAATATCATGTTTGAGGAGCTCTGCCCGAAAGCCTTCCTCATCTGTAACTATTTTAGTCAGACATTGACTCAATCCATAACCTTGACTGCTCGATGTTGCCACAGAAAAACATATGACCAGCCTAGATCCATCATAACTCCAAATCTACCGAGCGCTGAGAGGGATAAAATCTCTTTTCACTCTAAAAGAGGCTTACATGTCAAGAGATTTGATCCTTCTAGGCGCTTGGTAGATCCAGAGTTGAGACTGAACTAGGTTGGTTTAATTATTTTTATATAATTTGACCCAATCAAAATGTTTTATTAATAATTATAATTATTAAAAAAAAATCTTTTTACTTTTATGTAATTTGACCGAGTCAAAATGGTAAATAAGACATTACATTACAAAGTCTCTACCATACTGGGTTGGAGAGTGCCTCTCAGCACGCAACTTGTTGAAGGGGGGGGAGTTGAAGTAGACTAGAGGTTGCTCAGAAACATTTTAAAGGGAGAAAAATGAGAGAACATGGTCTAAAGATCCAAGTAAATAGGGAGGATGATTTCCCAAGGGAAAAGGGTGTGTCAAATAACTCATAGTGGGATTCATGAAACTCACAAAGTAGAGAAAATAAGAGGTCTTTGGAAGTATGGGTTAGCATGAATCGATGCCATTTTCCATGCTCATACCCTCAAACCTCTAGAAGATTCTACAAAATTCAATATGCATATGAATGGCTCCAAAACATATTGAAGACTAAGGTGCCTAGCCAAATTCACCCACTAGAGATAAACAAAAAAAATCCTATGGTTTCTTCAAGGTGGGACCCAAGGTTGTGTGGAGCAAGTGAACATCTATTCTTGTCCAATAGTCATAAGATCAACTACACCTATGTCCGAGGGAGGGACAACAAATCAGAAATCAAGGTTAACTCTCATTTCAATAGTTGTGTTAACTCAAACTCCAATGAGCTACAAATTTCAAGGGAAACAATAAGATAGCAAACATCAAGGCTAGGTTATTTCTGGCCGGAATTATTGTGAACAAAGGCATCAATAAGTAGCGAATTTAGGGGATTTCAAGCTCATAGCCAAATGGTTGAATAAAGACTTCTAGAACTATAACATTGGCTTCTCCCATATTGTTACACAAATTACAGAGCAATTATGTAGGTTTACCTCAATAAGTAGCAAATTTAGGGGATTTCAAGCCCATAACCAAATGGTTGAATAAGTACTTCTAGAACTATAACATTGGTTTCTCCCATATTGTTACACAAATTAGAGAGTAATTATGTAGGTTTACCTTCTTCAAATGTAGCGATATCTTCCTTGAGTTGGATGCCTTAGCTATGAGTTGCAAAAAAAGGAAATTAATTAGCAAGATGTTCTTGACCTAACTATATATTCAAAATGAGATAACACCTCCTCTACCTCAAAGACAATTCTTTGTCTAGATCTTTCTAGGCAAATAAGATAGAGCACCAGTGATAGATTCAGTTGGACCCCCAAAGGGTTCCAAAGGACTCCAACAACAAGCCAATACCTAGTTCACCCCCTCACCCTTGGACATCAGACACTGGAGATCGTGAGATCAGCTTCATCATCTGATCTCTCTTTCTCTCTCTTGAAAGGATTTTGTGTTGTCGACATTTCTAGTATTGGACAAACTTATTTAGTATTTTGTATCATCATACCTTTGTCACGGTTATGGTGTTATAATTATGTAGGATTCTTTATTTATATTATTTGTAGCATTTTCAAGGAGATGAATTTGCAATTCCATATTATATTCATACCTATTGTACTTAGGACCCATTAACCTTCTTTTGTGGTCATTCTTCGAGCATTAATAAAATTATGTTATCTTATTTCTTGTAGCGTACCTAACCAACAAAAATAGCACATGAACAATATTCAAAGAAATTAATTGCAAAAACACAAATACGAGAGCATATGATATTAAACCTCAAAAAATATGCCTTGTATTAAATATATCCAAAAGAGTGAACAATGTTCATGAGCCTCTTCAAAGAAGCAACCTCTTATAAGCAAAGCTCCCAATAGAAATCGCAAAGCATTGACAACCATAACTCCATAATAGCTTGTTACGATCAAAAACCATATCTACTTATGGTCCTATCATTAATGGGTACCAAACTCTTAATGGGCCTTATTCACTAAGGATCCTCTTCACATTAACTAACTACCACCTAACTATATAATAGGCCTTATTCAAAGGAGATGGCCTTGTACAGCAATTGATGAACTACAATGTGTACCAAACTCCTAATGGGCCTTATTCACCAAGGAAACTCTTCACATTAACTAACTCCGACCTAACTATCTAATGGGCCTTTTTGAAAGAAGATGACCTTGTACAGTAATTGACTAACTACTAAGTACATAAAATAGGGAGGGCGAGGTAGCACTGTAATGTCCCCTACAGATTAATTTCCCAAGGGACAACGTAGCCTATCAATCCCTGTACACTATAGTGTTTGATAAAGGGAAAAACCCCAATTACCTAATGTTTGGCCAGCATGGGGTAAGTTTTGGGGCAACTGGGGCAAAAAATCCAACGTTGGGGTTGCCATGAACCCCTCTCAATTAATTAAGGAAGGAAAAAAAACCACAAGAAACTCTTTAATTACAAGAGAGTAGAATCATTTTGATCATGACTGGATTGGATTAATTTGTCTCTTTTTTCTTGAGCCTGAGCCTCTGAGGGTTTTAAGACCCCTTTCTCTTCTTTGACTAATTTCGATGGAGGTGATCCCACCCTACCTAGTTACCTTTCTTCAAGTCCTAGCACAAGTTATGGAATCAATTCAAGTTTGAGAAAATTGAAGATTCTATCTGGTCTTGGCACAAGTTATTCTTAAGCAGCTCGAGTCAGGTCTGAAGTGGTTTTCTATGGTCAAACAAAGTCCTTCCTGTGGCCTCCCTTATAGCGTAGTAATTTGTCTAAAGAAGACTCGCATTAGGGCACCTCTAAAGTAAACTAGACATATTTGGAAGGTAATTCCAAGGCAAATTCGAGCACTCTTGGGCCCCTCTGAGGCAACGTGGCACATTTCTAAGGCAACTTTGAGCCACACTTGTGGCGACTCGAGCATTCTCTGAGACAAGCGTGGCAGCTTGAGGCAACTACAAGACATTCCTAAGGCAACCTCGAGGCATCTTTGAGGGTTCTGTGGCATCTCTGCAGCCCAAATTCGTGATCTGAGGCAATCTCAACGGTTCTGTGGCATCCCTGCAACGAGATCTGTAGCTTGAGGCAAACGCGTTTGGTGGTATTCTTTGTGTCATTCTATTTAGGAAATTTGACCACTTAGATCTGTGTCTTGCAACAAGGAAGCGGAATTCCAAGACAGCAAGGCAGTAAGGAAGAGATCATCTCGTTCATGATTGGAATTTTCCCCACTTAGGCTATGAATTGTTACATTATTTCTTCAGTGAATTAATCAAGTTTTTTAGTTTAAGATAAATTGTTAAGTTTGGAAAACAATCGAATTGTTGGATTAGTTTATTACTCCCACTACAATATTGGATTGTGAATTGTAAATATCTTTGGTTAATTGGACTACCAATTATGTTCAAGATTTCTATCATTGTTGTTGAATAATTGTGTGACATGAGAAAATATATTTGCTATTTGTATCCATGAAATTTTTATATGTTGGGAACCCTAGCTAGAAATAAAACCCTAATTTGCCCTAGGACATTACAAGCACCCTAACGTGGCCTCCTGCTTCAAAAGCACTATTGTCCTCAAGGCTAGAGGCGTAAACTACTATAAAATCATTGTTAGTTCTCAAGTGGTGTTTTTTGGTTGCTTATTTTTCCACTAGGCCAAAACGTCTCAAAGGGTGCACTAGTATAGTCAATGTTCTCTGGTTGCCAATACCACATCCGATTGGAGACAAATGGACCCTTCATCCATTTTTAGGAGGTTAGATTGAATTCAACAATTTGATTCCACTACCTTCTTCAAACAAGACACACCAAAGATTGGATGGATCTTGGAGTGAGCTAGAAGAACCAATCTATAAGCAACTTGTCCATTATGTTAAAGAATCTGATAATGTCCCTAGAAGTTCAGCACAGACTTCTAGTGTATTTATCTTTGAGAGATTTATGCTTATAAGGCAATAATGGTACATTCGATTATAAAAGCAATAAAACTTTGGCCCCTGAATCCTTCTTTTTACTTTTGTTGTTATTTTTTTCCAAACAAATGTATTTTTATGAATTTTGCTCCTTAATGTTTCTTCATTTGATTTTCTTAGTTTTTAGCTCTGCTTATAAAGGTCATTATACCATTTTTTGTTGAAATTTTATTGCTCTTTACCAAGTCTTATATCTATACTTTCTTGATCCACACCTGATTAGAGACAAATGGACCCTTCATCCATTTTTTTGGAGGTTAGACTAAATTCAACGATTTGATTCCACTACCTTAACCAAACAAGACACACCAACGATTGGATTGATCTTGGAGTGAGCTAGAAAAACCAATCTATAAGCAACTTGTGCATTGTGTTAGATAATCTAATAATGTCCCTAGAAGTTCGACATTATCACTCGAATTTTCCTAGGAGTTGTCAAAAGAGGAAAGGAGTCTGAGGTAACCACAAACCAACTTTTAAGTACATAATCTAGCCAATCCGTACTCAGAGAGGGCTCTCTCTTTATGATTTAGCTTTGTTTAGTAAGGTGTTAGGCTAGGTATGATAGCTTGGGGGTTTTGATTTTGATTGGTGGTGGAATTCAAGAACAGATGGGTAAAACAGAGTATTTCAAGTCATTGGGCTATGGAATCAACTGAAGATGGCTTAACTGGATTGGGTTGATTCAGCAAAGGAGGGCTTCAAAGGGCAAGATAGCAAAACAAGAGGCAAATGGTAAATGGAAAGGGTGAAATGGTCTCAAAAGGGAGGAAGGGCAGTTAAGAATCCTTCAACAAGTTTTGAGGGGAGGGAAAGTGGGTGATCACTAATAAAAAGCAGTTAAGAATTCTTTACTAAATGATCATAATGAAAAACTAAGAAACAAGGAGCAACTAAGAATTCCTTGTCTATAATAGTTTTGAAGAAAACAATAAGATAAACCTTTTAAAACAGATTGCACTAAAGCACTTTCTCAGATATCATTATTTCGTTTATAATTCAGATTTCATGAAAACACATATGATTTCTAATAAACAGAGGAAAAACAATACTAAACAAGAGATATAAAATACTTATTTGACCATTGTTTTGCACGAGAATCCTGTGAAAGTCCTTTTCTTTATTCACTGCTTCTAGGTAGCCATACAAGAGTTGTTCCAATAGCACTTCTTTCCAAAATAAAAAGTATACAAAAACGTCAGAGAATCCACCCCCAATACTCTGAATGAGGGAGTACTTATACAAAAACTTACAATAAAATATCTCTTAACAAAGAGATATATAATCTAGGAAGCCTAACTATATGTTACATAAAAGTACAGACAGATGGTCTCGAATATAGAAGATGAAAGTGAGCTACTGCCCTGTTGTCCCTGTTTTTGTGAATGAGCAAGAGGCAGGCCCTATGATTGGGCATCTTGTTGTCTAGCTTGTAATTCTGTGTTGGCTGCCTACTTTTGACTTTCGACTGATACTCTTTAACCTGTTCTGATACACTTTACCTGCTTTATCCTCATTCACCTTCTTTTACCAAAACTGACCATGGTAAATATTTGATTTTACCAAAGTAAATTACAAAAATTTTGTCATGTCCTTCCACCAATTTTCCTTTGGTATTCTGGTCTTTTGAAGTTTCCTAAAGATTTCATCAGCTTCAGTATAGTTGGAAAAATTAGACTGAACTGAAAACAAATGTTTTATCTCATGTTCAACATAGAAAAGGTTCTCTAGACTGTCATAGAGAACTCTCCCTGTTGGTAGTGCCTTGGGTGCAGATGCACTTGCTGATGAACTAGGCTGATTGTTTGCATACTGGGCCAACTTGTCCACATAGTCTTCATGCCTCATCAATTTATCATTAATCACTAAAGGACTAGGAAGCCCTTTGCTCTGCAAAATACCAAATTTCTCCATAAAATCATCAATTTCTTCTTGCATGTTCTAGCATTTCCTTTCCAAATTCTGCATCAGAGACCTTTTGGTCAATACCTTTTTGATTTCTAGGATGGTTGTTGTTCTATCTTCAATACCCAGCTCTTCTAGCTGGTACCTATTTTTGTTGTTCAAAAAATTTATTAGCCTGATGGCTTCCTCAAGCTTCCTTCCTAACTCTTCCTTGGTTTTCTGAATTTCTTCAAGAGCTACTTTCAATAATTCAATCTGTTCAAAAATTATTTGTATGGATGACCAAGCATCATTTATTGACTGAGTGATGTTGGTCCAAAGAATCTTCCTAATATCTGTTAAGGGCTTTTCAAAGGTGAGGTATTTTTCTAGTGCTTTCACCTGTTGTGCTAAGCCTTTATTCTTCCTTACTTCTTCGGCAAAATTAACCTTTGAAACATCATATTTCTGCTCTAAAGATACAAATTTTTCTTTTACCTTCTGTAATTCAGAGACTTGGAGTTTCATCTCCTCCATAGATTTGATTAACTCCTCTGTGTTTAAACTTGAGGTTCCTCCCTGTGTTGTACCTGTACTTGTAATTTCTTCTGTTGTGACCAAAAGGACATTTGGTGCCAGTGTTGTTGCAAGTGTTGAAAGGACTTCCGTTGAGACCACTGGTATCACATCTTGAGGCTGAGTGGTCGACTCACTCTGCCTGCTTTTCCATGACTTTCTAATTCTTGTTCAGTCTCCTTCAATTGTTCATTTAGCTTTGGGACTAAGTCCATAAGCTCTTCTTCAGACTTCTTTTGAATCACCTCAGCAGTTTGTGGATGCCTTGATGGAAGCAACTTTAACTGCTTTTTAAAGCAGCGATGTCTTCATCTTTCTTCTTTATCAAGGCCTCTGCAGCCTTCACATCTTTTGGGTTATGGCCCAATCCAATAACCAATTCCTCCAAAGATTTAATTCTATTCTCCTTAGCCTGTGAGGAGGCTTTTTCCAGCTGTAGTTGGGCAGTTGTGTTATTTAATGAATTTTCCAACCTTTGGGCCATCATGGCTTTACCTATCAAGGTGGAATACACCATTTTCCATGTTTGCTTGTGTAATTCAATCTGGTCTGGGGGTGGATGTCCTTGGCCATGACCTCAAAATCAGTCTTAAGGTAATTTGCTATTGACTGAGGTTGTTGTACTTTAGGCTTGAAGAAGCTCATCTGCATCTTGCCTTCTTTGATGTCATACGATGACCTCAACCTAGTTTGATTTATGGGAGGCATTTTCAGCTATTGATCGTAGAATTGGGCTCTTAATGGTTCATTTTTAGCCTTTATTTCTTTGAATTTCTTTTTAATATCTAGGTTCTCATTTCCTGGAGGCCTGAAGGATGACACTTCAGCACTTTGTTGCCTTTCTAGTTCCTGTCTCTGTGAGCTAGAAGGTGTCCCACCTGCTGGGAAAGTATGTTGGCTGTCTGCACCTTCTTTTCTTTGACTCTCTGTAGTTTCTTCAAAATATTCCTCCTCTGAATGGGGATTTAGCCTGTGCCTCTTAGCACCAGGTTGGTCTGATGGGCCATTGGCAGGGGTAGCTACTTCCCTGTCTCTCTTTTTGTTCCTTTCCTCATTCAGAGGAGTCTGTAAAATTGGGGGCTCTCCAATGTTGACTTGAGTTGGGTGGGTCTGTGTTTGAGCCTGCTCCTGAGAAGTTTCAGGTTGCTTTGACATGGTTGATTGTTCTGTTGCCTGAGTGCTGGTCTCATTTTCTCTTCCTTGTGATGTCTCTGCAAGTGGTGCACCGGTCTCCTGTGACTGCCTTTGTGAGGTAGGAGCTGTTGAGGCACTAGTCCCTGATGTTGGTTTTTGAGAAGTCTCAAATTGCACCTGTCCAAAAGAAGCTAGGTCAAGTGTCTTTTCCAGATCTTTCATTACATTTTCTACATTGACGTGATCACTATCTGTTTTTATAAGAGTCCCTTCCCTCCGTTCATCCATGTTAGCATATTGTTCAATCTCTGGAATTATGTGATGAAAATAGGGTGATAGTCTATTTTTCATTCTTCTATCACAGATAAAACTGTGGGGGTCATATGGAGTCCAACTAAAACTTTTGTTTAATTTCATGTAGTCCTCTAGGATTTGTTCTGCTGCTTTCCATGCTTCCCTACTATTGCAGAGAAATGGGCCTAAGTGATCTTTGATTTTGAGTTGTGATTTCTACTTAGCCTTAGTAAAATGAATCAAATCTGAGTTTATCGTCTGTCTACAATACTCCAGTGCAAACAATCTCATTGGAACATATTTAGGTAGCTTGAATGGGGAAAGTTCACACCCATATACCCTGATTTCTGAGTGATTTTGGTACAAGTACTAGTCACCTACTCTGTACTGTTTGGATAGCTAAAGGATCCTTTGAATGTCATCACTAATTCTAGGAGGGGAATTCCCTGTCAGCAAGGTGGTTGCTAGGTGGACAAATTGATTGATGAATTCATTATATGAATAAGGGCAAGCAAAAGATACATAAAAATAGAAGTCCAAAAGATGACAGACCTTGGATTACCCTTAGTATGAAGTTTCTTGACAAAAAATGGGAATTGGTCTGACTGATAATAAAGGATGAGGTGATATATGAAGGTGGAATATTTGAAAACCTTTTCATTCTCCAGTCTCATGAACTGGTCATGGATTTTGTCAGCAATAAATGAAGCATAATCATATTTGACAGCAGGGGGTTGTCCAGGGGTAAAGATGGACATCAACAGTAGGATCAATTCATCTACATACTCACTAGTGTTGAATCCCATCACTGCAGATATCATATCAACTAGGATTTTGCCTGTATCTGTGAAGAAAACTAAAAGGTAAGGAGGGGGATCTTTAGGTTGATGGTCTTTACTATGAAAGTTTGGCAGAATCGACTGAGCTCAGCTTTGGATAATTTGGTTGATTTCTCAAGCAAATTTCCAAGGGAGATAGGGGTGAGGGCTTGACTAGGACGAAATTGCAGCATCTCATTGATTGAATCAACAGTTATTGTGAAGAGGACTATTTGGTTGGGAGACATCACGACTCTGCGGTTGGGATCATAATTTGCATGCCACTGATAGATTATGTTAGGGAAAACATGCACAAAGAGGAGAAAGTACATTGGGAGGTTGGATTCCCACAGTCCTATGGCATCATAGCCATTCAAGTGGTTATCTCGGCATTGGCAAAAGACTTTGAGGTGGTCTTTACCAGTGTTTAGGTCCTTTATTTGAAAATCATTATCTGCCAGGGGCAGATAGTCTAAATCACGGTGAGGGGTGGTAATGGGAGCAACATTTAGGGCTACTGGGGTTTCCATTCTGGTTCTTGTGGATTCAGAAAGGAAACTAAGGTTTCTTAAGTGAAAATGATGAAATAGCAAGTCCGGGAACTTGAATTACAAATGCAATAGCAGAATTATGGTGAATTTTGGTTTTTTCAATCAATTTGCAGTGGAAAACAAATATTTGCAGGGTTTTCTTGATAGGAAATTGGTAAATACCTACGTTTGGGGATGGACAACGAAATGCAAGTATTGGATGTGACTAAATGGCGTTGGGCTGCGTCAACTGTAAATTTTGAAGCAAGTTGGCGGCCGGGAGCACGAGCTAGTTGACCTCGTCGTTTAAGTTTGCATGGATGTACAGGTTCGCAAAATAGAACGACAAAATGATTTTTTTTGTTTTATATACAAGGTCAAGAATTGGCGGGTTTCGGGATTTCGGACAGGTGGTGTCAGCGGGCAAACGACGTGATGTTTTGTCATTTAGTGGGAGGGCAGTAAGCGGTATTTATCGCACCACTTATGGAGGGGAGGCGATATTTGTGCTTGAGCCAACGATCCCATAGAATGATTGATGCGTGTCGGAGGCACTGTACACAAAACCACTTTGCAATTGCGCGCTAACGTGCAGTCGACAGCCGTTGGATCTGGGAGGTGTGATCGGACGGCTATCTGGGGTATGAAGTGACGGGGGTTTAATGAAGGCGGGACCGATATAATTAAGGATTATTTAATCGTATCGAGGGTGACAGGATTGGTCGAGGTGGCTATTGATTAACCGTGAGGGTTAATTAATCCCTTTTTAATGTGGCAGGGGGTTGCGGTTCTTAACTAGTTATTGATTAACTAATTAATCCCTATTTACAAACGTATTATGGTTATATTTTAACCAAAGGGGCGAGATATATAATATTTCAGGGTTTTCATATAGCTATAGTAATACGGGGTTTTCATAATGGGATTTTTGTAGCTATTGCTACAAAATCCCATTATGTACATTTATCTACTACTTAGCCAGCTAAATAAAGCAATTATACTAAATAGGTTGTGAAGTTCCTTGTACTATTGTTTGTTGAGGTATTTGACCAAGATTGAAACTATAAATCTATTCATGAGCACTGGGTTGGAACAAACACTGGAATAAAGGCATGTTTGATTAATGCTTGGATTTTGCGTAGACATGATAGTCAAAAGAAAATTAAATTCGCAATTGTAACTTGGAAGTATGCATTGTTAGAGCCCACTTTTATTTATCAAGCTAACTTGTCAAACTACTTATTATCTCCCGTCTCGTGTAGATTGAGAGACTAGGCAAAGGGGGGTTTGATTTTGTGGCATGTTGGTAGTGTAGATAAAAAGTTGATCACATATTGAACCACTTGCATCTACTATGTGTATTCTCCCCCAAACATGCATTTGTCCACCAAATCGCTATGTTGTTTAAAGACACCAAAACACATCTCTAAAAAAATATTAAGATTAAGGCATGTGTTGGCTAAAGAAAGAGCTCTAATACTTAACCAACAAAAACAGCCAAGCAAGAATAATATTCAAAGAGATGATATGCAAATAAGCAAACACAAGAGCAAAGAATGTTAAACCTCGAAAAGAGTGAACAATATTCAAGGACCTCTTCAATGGGGATACCTCCTAGGAGAAAAGCTCCAAATACAATAACAACACTTCACAAAACATTTCAAAGCCTTCTAGCTCCATAAATAGCTTCTTATTATCGAAAACCCTAACTATTTGTGGCCATGTGCTTAATGGTTACCAACAACCTTGTGCAATGGTTATGACAATATTCAAATTAAAGAGGAACTTTCAAAAAGCAAGCATGCCCTCCTCAAAATCAAGGTCTCTTGACCCCATGAGGTCTTAAATGTATTCTCACAAATCCTATATCCAAGGCACAAAAAACAAGATCACCAAAACACCAAAGAAGAAGCAAATCATGGCAATATTTGGTCATCTTACATCTACTAGAAGGTTATTGGGATCAATTTGTTAGAAAATCAAAAAGGCAGTAAAGATTTCTTGATCTTGATAATTACTTTTGATGTTTCTTTCTTTAGTTCATCAAAAAATTACCAAAAGCAGCAGCACATAAAACAATAGACACCAGATGTAGGCACATGCCAGGGCAAAACCCCCCTCGAGGGGAAAACCCAGTCAAGATAATTCTTCCTTTCAATAGTATTCTTTGAGACTCTTCACCCTAGACCAAGACCAGACTTTCCCTCCACACCAAGTCAACCTCCCAGATCTTTGACCTCTTACCAACAACTTCAACTATGCAGCAACTTACAACAACTGGCAGCTTCCAACAACAGTGAAACTTGGAAGACTTCGATCTCCCAATCCAAGACACAACACAGAGTGAGAGAGACACCAAAATTTCGATTTTCCTTGTCTCCTTAGACTCCCCAAACTCGCATTCACTTTGGCTTCCCGGAAACAAACATTACACTTTTTCCTAGCTACAAGGAAACCTCACACTTCTACCCGGCAACAAGAGATTTTCGCACTTCTTCCCAGCTATAAGAGAATTCGAACTTGATGAGAGAATGATGCTCCAAATGAATTCGATGAGCTTCCTTTTATAGGCTTCTTGTGGGGTCGAATAGGGTCCTTAGGCCGACTTGATCTTCTCTTAGGCCGACATGGTGTGGAGGTTACATAATTCATATTTGACTCAATACTTAACCTTTTTACATGATTCAAAAGCCCAAGAAAGGTCTCTTTAAATGTACAATAACTCTATAGACTTAGAATAAATCCTAGAAGTCCTCAAGGGGGACTTTGACCTAAAACATGGTGACCCAAGCATGAAACCTATGCTTTAATAAGTCACAATAATAATAATAATAACCTTTTTCTTTATTCTTTTGACAAGTACATTACATAATGACTCAAGTACATTATTAAACACTGAACATAGTTACATTTTCTAACACAATTGAGGACCCTATGGATTCTTCTTCACATAGCCATGTATAATTGATCACATCGATTCATTGGCATTAGCTAAGTACTTGAACAAAACTATTTGCTTGGAAGTTGGGATGATCATCGCTAAGATTGATCATTGTCCAATACAACAATTTGGACAATTCATCCAGATAAAATGCACCATCAAAACTAGAATGGGGACAATAGGGTTAAAGTTGGTGAAAGTTGTAATTTTGTCATATATGTGCATGATAATGGGTGAAAAGCAGTGTGATAAGTAAAGGTAACATTTGCGTGCTTGTTGATCAAAAGCAATGGTAACTAAAGATAACTTTGAGTGGTTGTTGGTCAGTGTCTTTTCTATTATTTGTTTTAATGAAGCTTGGTTTTTCTAGTCTTCTTCTATTTGAGTTTCTAATTTATTTTCACAGTTTGAATTCTTTATTGTGTTTTTGTTTGTCTCACCCTTTTCTCTTTTTGATTTTCTTTGTTTCTTTGTTGTTTGTTTCATTGAATTTACAATAGGTTCGTAGGATATAAGAATGAACCAAAATCTTAATGGCCCTTTAAATCGATAATTTGAACAATATTTAAATAGACCAATCATAAATCCTTTAACAAGAAAATTCTAATAATAATTGTTTTTTATCCAATTGATAATTGGTAAATATTAAATTTTAATGACTAACACTTAGCTCTCTCTCTTATTGAGAACTATTTAAGATGTATGGCTTATTAATTTTAATTTTCCTTTCTCATCGTCCTAGTGATGAGACATTCTAGATTGCTTAAACATCAAGTTCAATAATCTAATGCAATTTCCGTCAAGAAACAAGAACTAATTCCAACCACTATGGTTTATGAAATAAAACACCCAAGGGTAAATAATTCCACCATTCAAGGAAAAAGAAACTCAAAAAATGTGGAAGGCATCTCTTGAACCCCAAAGAATCCTTCCCCCATCTTTGCACAAAATGTGTGCTTCCCTGTTTTGTAGTCATTTGTTGGGCACTAATATAAATATCTTATCTTCCCTTTGATTGCCCTCCAAAATCCCTTGCACTTATTTTAGCAACATAACATTATTCACCCTATTTGGTAATGATAGGCCCTTGCTAGCTATTATGCTACCTTTTGAAATCTGAGATTTTAATATAATTGAGTTGAAATTTTTTTGTACACTTCAATAACAGGATTGATGTTGTGGTATTTTAGAAATAGTGAATCCAAAGTCGTCCATGGTTATCACAGCATGATCCCCTCTTATTTGTACCATGCAAGTTCGGGAGGGGCAACCGAAGATTCAGCCCCTAATAAAGAAAGGATATATCAAACAATTTTTCTTGTATTTTTCTCATGATGCATCTAAGTAATGAGACTTGAGATCCAACAAGAAGACTGACTGGTTGATCAGTCAAGGCAACAGCAATCACACTATTCCACCCATGGACAAATTTCAAAATGCCCAACTTATGAACTTAATGTTATTCAAGTTTATTCAAGTAGTAGCCTTTGTAGATTGACCTGCAGATTTTCTGTATAACCACCAAATGAAGGTCACATTAATTTTATCTATAGTTCCTTAGTTTTTTATTACATTTTGGGGATTTAGACTATTGCTCCCTCATCAACGGTATCGTTTTTAAGATATTATTAAAAAAATGGTCTTAACATAAGACATGTTAAAGGCAAAAGAACCTCTATAAAAACATAATTCTTACCGCCTCATAGTGGATGCCAACATCCTCAGAACGCAACATGAAAATAAGGGTGGGAAGAGCATTGCATTCGACAATCTGAAACAACAGACACTTGCCATCCTTAAAACAAAAGCACATAATATATATAATGCCTGATCATAATAAGGGACAGAAACTGCAAAAGCAAAAAAAATACAATAAACTCAGCCAAAGAAGTTCAATAGTTTTTGGTGAGTAGATCTCCAACCTGATTCTTGTTTGCTTCATTTTTGAATGCTAAAGTACGCAATGCACCTGCTGCTGCTCGCTGCACCTTGGTATCAGTTGACTCAAGCAAATCAACTAGAGGAGGAATTCCTCCCTCCGTCCTGAAAATGAATGATATTTCTTACATTTTAGCTGCTTGAGTACAAAATCTTTAATGAGATAAACTGCTTTTGTTTATCCAAAGTTCAAACCAGCAGCAGTAAAATCTTGAAACCTTACAAACCTGATGCAAGTTTTGATGGTGCCATTTTCATGAGCCAGATTTGTGATAGCATCAGCAGCTCTTCGAAGGACACCATTAACAGCACGATCATTCGACCCATTTCCACGTCTTTTTAACAAGGAAACCAGACAGGAAAGAGCACCTGCATCTGCAATGAGTCGTTGATGCTCTGGCTGTTCACAACTAACAAAATTAGTCAGTTTCTGCTAAAAGAACCAAGAAAAAATAAACGAAAGTTCTTGTACAGCCTTCTTATTTCATAAATGCACTCCCATCATACAAGACATAACAGACTAAAGGAATTAAAATCAAAATTCTGTATTACATGATGTTCCACACAACAGAAGAGATTTTAAAAAGATAATTTGGGACTCATTCCTATACAACAGAAGCTTATAAAATAGATCAATCCACATCATGAACCTCCATTGAGATAATTACACTCTCTTTCATTATCTAAGACCCCAAAATTTTATCATTCCTATAAAAAATAACAAACCTATCTGGATTATGCAGCCTCTCTCTACTGTTAACCAATGAAACAGGTTAACAGCTATTAATATAAACTGATTAAATAAGATCAAAATTAAATTGCTTTCACACATCAAAACAACTTATTATGAAACAAGTAGTCCCCTGGGGGCAGCTTGATTGGCAAAGGCCGTGATATGAAGTCTTATGTAAAGTATGTGGTTTGAGGTTCAAATCCACCCCAGTTAGCCTTATGAGACGTGTGTGGGGGCGTGTATGGGTTCACCTAAAGTTTATAGTGGTAGTGGTTGGAATCAACCCTATGTCACTACAAAAAAAAAATTGGGGAAACGAAAAAATGTTATGAAACAAGCAAAGTGCAAAAAGAATACCATGGATAAAGCTACAGTTTAGAGCATTTTTTCCATCAGCTTAGATATATGATATATCATGATTATATTGAAATTTTGGCCCAGTGAGTTAGCTCAAGTAGTTGAGTGCTTTGAGCTTCGTGCAAGAGGGCTCATAGTCAATTCTCTGGCCTGGCTGCTGTTGTCATGTCCCTCACTCAATCTCCCTACCGGATCAGGCACCGCAATCAACACCGACACATTTGAACTGGGTACCATCTGTAAAATGGAGGTTAGTGCCAAGAAAGTTTCCCCACCAGATCTTCCTTGGGAGAAAATATATATATTGTGACTATATTTTGATAGAGTGATACACCATGTTTAAAAAAAATGTTCAGATTAGATATGACAACAATACATGACCAAATAAAAGTCTTTTGGAGTGCCTTCCCACAAAAAATCTGAAATACATCAAGACAGGACAAGTTGCCTTTATTGGATTAGCATGACATGCAACTGATCATGCACTAAAGGAGCATAACAATCAAGTCAAGCATTTTGTCTGAATAATGGACTATCCCACACCTATAGAAAATGTTACATGACGAGTTCAAAACTTTGGAAGTCCCTCTACTAATGAGCAATGAGACATACTGTACCAGAAAAAAAACATCACCCCTTAAATTATATAGCTCTAAGGACAAGATGAGTATTCTTAGATCCTTGGAGCTTCTAACAATGTAAGGCAAGAAATGTAAGATTCTACATTTAAGGAACAACTCCACAATTGTAACACCCTCCTTCCACATTTACCCAAGTTAACAGGTCCGTTGGGGTAAACATGTGACAAGAGGCTACTATGATGTGATTCAACTCCCCATGTACAATTAAGGAAGTGGAACCAACAAAACCAAATCAATTTGAATTTTCACACTAGCTGCAGAACCCTCAGGAGCCAACCAACCCTTCCATGTGACCAACCCCTGAGGCAACTTGACATTTCACATATCTAGACCCCTAGCCACTCCCATGACATGCATGCGACTGAGGCCTTCTAGTCGCTCCCACAGCAAGGGCATGCCAGTGACTGAACTTTTTCAACTAGTTCTGAGCCAGCGACCCCGGATTTTGTGCCACTTTTCCAAGGTCAGGACTCAAGCCACTGCCCAGAACTTCATGAAACTGTCAAAAATGATAAATGACATTGGAACAAAAGGTAGAAATGTAAACACTTGATCAATCACTTGACTAGACCACTACTAGCCATGATAGGCATTTCATTGAACATGTCACGAATATGCAATCTACAGGTCATAACAACATATATGAGCATAGGGGTCTCATACGTGTCTAAAATTTGTAAAGAAACATGGTTTCCATATCACAATAGCTGGATTATCGTCTATTAGGTCATGTATTCATTGTACTTTCAATTACCAATCAAAACATGATGAGAGTCATACATAAAATTTGTCATAAAACACTCATAACCAACATATAACCAACAAAAATAACAAGGATATAACAGCCATAAAATCCACATATAAGTCAATACATTTACACATGAAATACCAAGGAGAAAGAGCTCTTATTAATGAATGCAAAAGCCAACCAAGTTTGGGACTTCCACGAACCACCTGACCATAGATTGGTTGAACCAAATCTTTCTTTCAACCAATCACCCCTGTGCCATATTCCAAGCATGAATGTGGGACTCAAAACCAAACCAAACCAAGTTTCCTCCAGCTTTACCACAATCACCACTGGATCATTGGGCCCTAAACAAGCATGGATGCCACTGAATTTCTCGATCTACATCTTAAAGAATTTGCTTGTCTCCTAGTCTTTAAGCTTTACCGTATATCCCGCCATTCAACAGTCAAGGATCCCTAGGCCTAATCAAGACTCCACCCTCCAAGCTTTACCAAATATCCCGCCATTCACTGGTCAAATATTCCTAGGCCTGATCAAGGGCACACACCCCTAGGCTTTACCGTATATCCCGCCATTCACCAGTTGAGGATTCGTAGGCCCACTGAGGCACATGGAATCCAGCTTTACCACAATCCCAGTCCGATCTAGGGATTCCTAGGCCTTGTGTTCTTTCTTTCAGAGACCACCTCACTTAGTTTTGAAACCATCCAGTAATCCAACTTAACCAAATAAAAGAGAACCCATCACACCATGGCTATCTGAAAATGGCAAGTCAAGGTTGCAGAACATTATCACACCTGGCAAACCCATGCCAATGACAGTAAGAGAACCAAATACACATGCATGTACCATGCATGCCAAATCTAGCAAGGAAATCACACATGCAAATCAATACCTGCAAATAATCTCGTTGTAGTTGCTAGATGTTGCTCTTCCTTGCTTGATCTTTGCTTTCCTTCATCCAATGCTAAAGTGCTCCAAGAATGCTCAAGTGTCCAGGAGTATGAGAGAGAGAATAGAGAGAGCTCCGAAACTGAACTAACAAAAGATACCAACTGATCCTCAGAAGCGTTTTTATTAATGAGGCCTCTATTTTCTTCAATTTTCTATTACTTTCCTTCATTTCCTCCTCACATGCAACTTGTGACCTTTCACCTTCTTTTTTTCCTAATTTCCATTATTTTTATAAATAAAATGTCAATTAATGCCACTTTGCCTTTCCAAAGCCTTTGCCATTTTCCTTAACCATAACAAACCAAATGAACACCCACACTAAGATGCTTTGCCCAACATTCAACTTGGAATACGTGTCCCATGACCTTGGTTATTATTTTGCCTTTATTAACTTTATTACATGGAATTTTGACCAAGGTTGTTACAACAATCAACCCACTTGACCTTAAAATTATTCCAACATGTGGCAAATGAAGCATATAATGAAATTAAATGTCAATAAACAAAAATTGTGTGGCCACAAGACTAGCCAATCTAGCAGTAATAATTGTACAAATAGCTAGATAGCTACTACAAATTTTCACCACCTAGGTGTCAATGATGCCAAACCCCCACTACCATTGATATACTGCCAGAAACCCAAATACTTCAGCAGTTCGAAGGGAAGAAGATTCTAGCTTTCCATATTTGCTCCATATTGTTGGTTGTGGGGTCATGACTACTGGGTTGAGTAGAGTACAAATTGGGAGGTGTTGAAAACTTTGGCCCATGGAAGGATAGGATTATGCTTTTACTGGAGGCATGTTAGAAAATCAATGCAAATAAATTAGGGTTCGATTCTCCTTTATTCATAATTACTTGAGATATGTTGGCTTCTTTTACTTCTTTATTATCTTATCTTTCATCAAGAAATTACCATATTAAGTGTGTATGAAGATCACAAAACAAGAGACACAAGATGTAGGCACTATTGCAAAGGAAAAAACCCCCTCAAGGGCAAAACCCAATCAAAATTCTCTTCCTTTCAAGAATTTTCTTTGAGACTCTTCGCCCTAAACAAAGACCAAACCTTCCCTCCACACCAAGTCATCCTCCCAGATCTTCAACCTCTTTTCCATCAACTTTGACTATGTAGCAGCATCCGACATCATCGAAACTTGGAAGACTTCAATCTCCCAAACTAGGGCACAAAACAAAGAGACAAAGGCACCAAAAGTTTGATTTTCTTCTTCTCTTTAAACTCCACCCAACTCGCACTTCCTTTAGCTTCCTTAGACCCACTTTGCACTTCTCCAGCTTCCTTAGAGATATCGAACTAGCTTGAGATGACATGCTCCAAATGAATTTGACTTGCTTCTATTTATAAGCTTCAAGGGAGGTCGAAATGGTGTCCTTAGGCTAACTTGGTGTGGAGGATACATAAATCATATTTGACTCAATACTAAACCTTTTTACATGATTCAAAAGCCCAAGAAGGGCCTCTTTGAATATACAATGACTCTATAAACTTGATATTAATCCTAGGAGTCCACAATGGGGACTTTGACTAATATAATGACGACCCAAGCATGAAACCCATGCTTTAATAATTCATTGTTACAATACTAAAAATTCTTCTCTTTATTCTTTTGACAAGTACATTTCATGATGACTCAAATACATTAAATGAATGAAAATCGAACCTAGCTACATTTTTCAACCCCAAATAGTGCCACGAAGATACCTCAATATATGTTTAGCAGTTATCCAGTGATCATGACGAGGCTCCAACTGAAACTGACTAAGAATGTTTACTGCAAAACATATATCTGGCTTAGTATTTACTAAATACATTAGAGAACCCACCAACTCTCAATAGGAGGTAGGATCCACGAGACTAAAGTCAGAGCCCCTCAACTTCTTGAGATTGGTGATCATAGGAGAAGTCATCGGCTTGGAATCCATCACCCCAAATTTTTGCAATACCTTGGTGATGTACTTTCCTTGCCCCAAATATATCTCCCCAGGTCTCTGCCATATATATAGACCCAAGTAATAGTGCATTAATCCTAGATCCTTCATTTCAAATTCAGTTGCCAACATCTTCTTGCATTCTGGAATTCTTCTCTCCACATCTGTTATGAATAGATGATCCACATATAGTAGACTAATGGTGGGCTCATTATTCATGACCTTGATGTAGAGATTTGGATCAGCATAACTCTTCACGAACACAATTCTAAGAAGATATACATCCATCCTTGCATACCATGCCATAGATACTTGCTTCAAACCATATAGGGCCTTCTTAAGTCTGCAAACATGAGAGTCCCTGCTATTAGCTTCAAATCCTTTAGGTTGTTCGATATACACTTCCTCATCAATGGCCCCATTCAAAAATGCAGTCTTCACATCCCATTGTAGCAACCAATGAAACCATAGGTCTAATGGTAGTGTACCTTGTTGTGGGTGCAACGGTTTCTTCATAATTAACGCCTTCCTTTTGAGAGAAACCCCTTGAAAAAAATCTTGCCTTGCACTTGTTTATAATTCCAACAACAACATGTTTGATCTTATAAATCCACTTGGATGTGACGGCCGATTTGTCACTAGGTCAAGGAACAATTTCCCAAACCCCATTCTTCATGACGGATTGATATTTTCTTCCTGCAATTTGACTTCAATCAACTTCGTCATATATGCAGCATAACCAAAATATCTCTTGGATCTCTTACTTTCCTTGAAGGTTCCTTTTGCAGCTTCATGTCCTTCAGCGTCTTCTAATGTGGCTTTCAACCAATTTGGCCTTTTCTTTATGGTTGGAATGACCACCGGTTGAATAGGCTCACTTGGACCTTCTTCTGTTTCTTGATTTGTAGAAGGGTTTTCATGATGACCTTCTTCTTGTTAGCATCACTCTCTTAAAAATCAATAATAAATCCAATTATTAAATTAAATAAATAAAATCATGAGAATTCATCAAACTAAGGGGTCTAGTTTGAATGAGAGATTCTCTCCAACTAGCTCTCCTAAAGTAGTGTGTAAGTTGAGAAATTGTCTCAACCAAGTGAGTCTAAGATAGACGCACTATCTTAAGACCACTTACTCATGTATTTAAATGTATTATTAAATTATTTGAATAATGTGAATTACATGAGCATGAGAGACCACATGATGGCTCTCTGCCTTTTCCGCCAGTTTCATTTTTATGTGTTAATTTGTTGTGCATATGATTATATGGCTTTGTGATTCTTGTTCATGTGGTATCAGAGCTATTGGGTTGGAGATATCGAGTTTAGACAAGGGTTCTAAGAAGGTTTATTGTTTAGTTTGGTCATATCATATAGGCGGGTTCAGCTCGAAGAACTCATGGTCGATCGGTTATTTCAATGTAAAGCAAACTGCGATTTGGACCATCATCATATATACGTATGCGTGTAGTAATATCCACATCAAGCTTTTCTTTTGGGGGCATAATCCCAAATGCCTCTCCCAAGGCCAATTGAGCAAAAGATTCTGGATCATCCACTTCCAACATTGCAACATTGCGAGTGGAGAAGCAAAGCGTAGAGAGGTTATGGATGCATGCCATTTTTGGTTAAAGCTTTCGAATTGAGAGTTGAATCATGAAGTTCAGGCTTTTTTATTAAGAACAATTGCCAAATATTATAATATTATTTGCAGAGAATACACCTGGGTTTTAACACCAGAAGACAGAGCTCGATTGTGCTAATTTGGAAATGTTATTGAAAACCAAATATACCGCTACAGGGATGTCTCTAAAGAGAAGCTACGGATCTGAACATGGCAATCAATTGTCTCCTTGAAATGCAATCCCCTCCTGTCAACCAAACCATTTGGCCTCCTCCGAAATTTATAGTGATGTAGCTACCAATAACTCGGCCCTCCTTATATACAGAGATAGGACAATTCGATCCACAAGTCTGCCACAGTGATCTGCAATTCAATCCCTTGTTTGAGAGTGGCATCAATGTGTCCTGGCGGAATGATGGTTGGGGATTTGATTGTTCAACTCCACCCTTCATGCACAGCCCAATTTGTTTTTGGAACAATGATGTGTTACAGCAACCCAAGCAGCTCAATCCTTTGCCAATTCTGGAGCGAGGTTATGACAAGGAATTCGGGCCCTCCTTTTGTGCAATAATTCGACCTCCCAAGGTTGCTTCTAATGCCAAATGATAAACCAAGAATTACGTTACAAATCGTTGCATAAATTATGTGTCGCTGGGGAATATGTTGTATGGATTTGCTGCTATGTGGGGAGTTGTTGCTAGCACTGTCGCTGTCTGAATGATTCAACCATTTGACTGGATTAAAGAGTAGCTTACTACCAAACCAGTGTGAGACCACAATAATTGACATTTGCATATGGTGGAGCATCTTCCTTTGTATACAATCATGGTGTGGCCACTGCAGTTTGCTATGTCGAATTGCATGAAGAGACTTGGAGCCTAGCTATGTGTTTGACGATGTTGTGTGGACCTGCGTGAGTATTTTTTTTTGTTATTGTTGCCTATTTTTATAGGGATCATAAAATACTGCGTTTGGAGGCAAATATGGCAAAAAGTGCTCTGAATTTCAAGCAAAGCTTTTAATTCTTCAGTCGATTTCTGATTCAACGCACGGCAAATCGAACCCCTAACCTCGATCAAATTCTTTCAATCGAAGAGGAGAAATAGCAACCATTTGGGTTGCATGCGACATGAAAGGAGTCAACTCTGCATAAGCTAATTTGTCCTTTCTTATCAATGTTGGAAACCGGGATGCAAGCTCAGCCATTTTATGATTACCACCATATATCTCTCCAACATCAATATAGATTGGGGTGCTTGGTGGATAAACAAGAGCCTCAAGGAAAATGCCCAAATTATGGGCATTGAAAGATAGAGGTAATTTATGCTTAAAGTGATTTCATAAAATTATTTTTGAAGTAAAGTGATTTTTTTATAATGGAGTAATAAGTGATTTTGTGGAATCATAAAGTGCATCTTTTGTAAATTTGGAGCGATAAGTGAATTTGTTTAGGTGAAAGACATTTTTGTAATCCAAAGTTATCTTTTACTTTGAGAGTGATTGAGTCACTACAGGCAATTTTTTGAAGACAATTTGACGCCAAGGAGTTCTCAGTCTATGCTTGAGACGCCTCACTGAAGACATTGTCATGATCATGTATCTTGAAGGTTAATAAAAACATATCTTTTTGTGGTGATCGTGTCCTCGATCCGCCCGAAATTGAATTAGGGGATCATAGTTACACTCCGTGTCGTGAACGTGCTTGCATGATTTGAGTCCAATTTGTAAAACACTCTCTTTATTATGCTTAGACAAAACAAGTCATCGATCAAGCTCCTGAAATCAAAGCTCCCATAATCAATTAAGTTCATAAGCACAAAGCGTCACATCATCGACTTGATAAAAGTAATATTCAGCAACAACATTTCACATCATGTAATCAAAGCAATCAAGTTAAGGATGCTACAAAATCAAGCATTTCAAGCCAAGACGACATCAACATCATCAACACTTTTTGTATCACTTGTAGATAAACATTTTTTTAACTATATTGTGTGGGTGCATTCTCAGTTGTAACCGACACCCTAATTTGAATTGTTAAGGTGAATACATTAAGTCAAGTAAGTCTTCAACTGAGTCATCAAGATTGAACTTGTCATTTGTCTCTTGGGTGCAATTTCGACAGTGTTCGACACCCATCATTTTTTTAGCACATTCAGTGCATCACTAAGTGCAGTAAACACAAGAGTTCAAGACAACAAGTATTTCAAGCAAGTACAATCAAGCAAGCGAGTGTGTTCATAACAACAACCGAGCAAGCGAGCGCGTCAAAATCAAGTGCGAAAGTTCAAAGCACGACATCTACAACAAGCGAACCTATGTAAAGTTCATTAAAGCATTCATAACATTTCATTCAAGCAAAGTGATCGTCATTAAGCGAGCGTACAATCAACAGTTCAAGCAAGTGTTTAAAACAATGTTGTGAAAATCGCGATTTTTTCCTTCTGCTGATCCAATCGCGATTTTTATACGAAAAAATCGCCGATATTTTTTTTGCCGATTTTTACTGATTAAAAAAAAAAAGGCGCAATTTTATGAAAAAATCACGATAAAAAACTTAAAAAATCGTCGGGGGTCACGACAGCATAGTTTTATAACGTTTTTTGGGTTTTTTCATGCAATTTTTTTTTAAAGAAACAAATAATTTTTGAGTGGGGCAGCTTAATGATCAAGTCTAGGCCCTAGTATGGATATGCTATTCATGGTAATGTTAAATTCTTAAAGTAAAAGTGACATTCTCCTTAATATTCATTTTCATCCTTTTACTTAAATTTTTAACATTACCATGAAATGACTCAGGATGTTTGAGAGTGGTTCCAGCCTCATTGGATTTCATATGGAGAAAGTAGAATTTTAGATTTCATTTAAAATCCAGCAGACTTATCAGTTTTTCAGGATTTCAGGATTGGGAGATTGTAATGTTTCCAGGTGACACCACTTGCCCGGGCTACCCCTGCCACCAGTAGAGGACGTGGTCTACCTCCTATAGCTCCTACTTCTAGTTCTTCAGCTTCTAGAGCACATCAGACTCCACTGCCATCTCCACCAGCACAGGCACCAGCCTCTACATCTAGAGGGAAAGGGAAAGTTGTGGCATTTTCTCACAAGAGGGGCAGAGGAAATCAATAGGATTAGACTTTCATTTTATTGTATATGACATGATAAGATACATTATCATATTTTTTGTTGATATTTTGAGGCTGAGTTGGGACTCAGGAGTCAAGACTTACTATTCAGGACATGATTCAATGTTATGTGTGATTTTAGCGCTAAAAATGATATTAAACATCTTATATATTAGTTTTTTTTATCATATTTATGTGTCAATGTATTTATTTTATGTTGTAGATGGTTTAGATATTAAAAAATTTGAAAAAAAAAAAATGAATATTTTTGTACCAAACGATTTTTTCCGATTTTTTCCGATTTGTTCCCCGTGCCAATTTAATCCTGATCGCGATTTTCACAACATTGGTTTAAAAGCATCAACAATCAACAACCAGTACAAGCAAGCGTGTCATTTTAGTGATCGACTCAAGTGAGCAATTTTTTCAAGCACGACTTCTACGACAAGCAAGCCTGACTTCAAAGTAAGCAAGGCAACATGGCGATACACATTCAGTGGTCCCAAATTATTAACAATTTAATGTCATCATCAATCGGTGACATGGTGCACATCAACAAAACCACTCTTGCTGACATTCAAGTGCATATTCAACATGCACATGAAACGATTGAGTTCCTTCAACTGGAGTCGCAACTGCAGAGAAATGAGTTGCAAGAGAAGCATGTTGCTTCCAATTCTTTGACCAATCCAGAGAGTTGATCATTCGACTTCATTCATCCAACCAGCTTCAAATGTTGAAGTTGTTCCAGTTCAACTTTCTTCCAAACCCATCATCAAGCAATGGGAAGAAATTCAAAGTAATCGAAATTGACGTAGCATAGGATATGTCAAAGATAACGACAACTTACATATCCCTGATTATTCAAAGCCCATTCAGTTCGTTAGTGTCGGATTACTTGAACAAATCACCTCAGCGAGTTCTCAGCGACTTGCAGACCGACGTCAATGCACACAAACTCAAGTTGCAGACAAACCAAAATGTTATCATTGTCAAAGAACCGGTCATCTGGAATATCAGTGTTTTGATCTCCATCCTTGTCACCATTGTGGCAAAAAGAATCATACATCAGAGAAATGTTGCAACCAACGACAGTCAGCCAGATTGAAGATAAATTATTCATGGATTGATCCCTAGGAATGGTCATCCACAGCCAAAAGATTGTACAAGTTTTACAATCGGATTCACTCACACATATCGCAGCCAACAGTCAAATGAAGATGGTACTCTCGCGCAGTTGAATGGGGGAGTACACCAGTGAAATACTCCTCCACCTACAAGGGAGGAGTTCAGATATAATTTGGAGAAGATTGCCTCTCCTTTCAGCTGACAAAGAGGGAAATGTCAATGAAATTGACAAGTGGTTGTCAGACTGAAAGTCTCGACAACATCAGCGAAAGGGCCAGTGTGCATTTTCATCAGCCAGTGGCCGATCATCATCAGCAAATACGCCAGTGGGTGTTCATCAAATTGTGTCGGTGGACACTGGATGTTATTTTCAAGCAAAAGACAGTTGGATCCTTTTGTGGCTTGGCACAAGATGGAGTTGTCAAGCGACATTCAGAGATGAATCAGGCATGCAGTTGATTCATGTTCTCTTCAGATTTGAGTTTTTTCAGCATCCAGCTTTGGCGGTTTTTCAGGCAAATGTTTTTTTGAGGATCAACTTGAGAACTTGGAAAATGGTTCCTTGTTCGTTTTGGATTTATCATTGAGGGGGGGAATGTTAGCCTCACTTTCTTAAAAATCAATAATGAATCCAATTATTAAATTAAATAAATAAAATCATGAGAATTCCTCAAACTAAGGAGTCTAGTTTGGATGAGAGATTCTCTCCAACTAGCTCTCCTAAATTAGTGTGTAAGTTGAGAAATTGTCTCAACCAAGTGAGTCTAAGAAAGATGCACTATCTTAAGACCATTTACTCATGTATTTAAATGTATTATTAAATTATTTGAATAATATGAATTACATGAGCATGAGAGACCACATGATGGCTCTCTGCCTTTTCCGCCAGTTTAATTTTTGTGTGTTAATTTGTTGTGCATATAGTTATATGGCTTTGTGATTCTTCTTCACTTCTTCTTCAAATATGGGAACTTCTTCGTCATCAGAATAAATAGGAATATCCTTTCATTTCTTGTATGCTTGATTTTCATCAAATATGACATTCCTGCTTACTTCAACGTGTCTTCCTTCTTTTATGTAGATTCTATATGCTTTTGCGGAGAGAGTCAAGACTATATCCAATGAATATTCCCTTGATACTTGTAGAGTCCAACTTCTTTCGCTTGTCCTTTGAAACATTGATATACGCTAGACTTCCAAAGATTCGGAAGTGATCCACACTAAGCTTCTTTCTTGTGAATACTTCTTTGGGTGTAATATTATAAGACTCTTATGAGGACTTCTATTTTGAATGTATACCGTTGTCATTGTTGCTTCTCCATAAGAATTTTGGTAGCTTGATCAAGGAGCATAATTTGAATGCCTTCTTCAATTGACCTATTCTTTCTTTCAACCAATCCATTTTGTTCGAGATTATAGGGAACAGTGAGCTCCCTCTTAATATCTGCTTCCTTACAATATGCAATCAATTCCTTAGAAGTGTATTCCCCACCATTGTCAGGCCTTAGAGCTTTTATCTTTCTTTCGGTTAAGGTTTCCACTTCGGACCTACACTTCTTGAACTTATCAAATACTTCATCTTTTGTTTTGAGAAGGTAGAGCCATGTCTTTCTAGAATGGTTATCAATGAATGTCACATAGTAGAGATGACCTCCAAGTGACATGTCAAACATGGGTCCACACACATCAGAATGGATGAGGTCTAATATCTCTTTAGACCTAGTTTCACTATCCAAAAATGGTTCTCTTGTATGTTTTCCCAAAGAGAATCCCTTGCACACACCTTCATGATCTAACTTCATATTGGAGATACCATGAACCAATTGACTAAGATTAGGGATGACCTTATAATGTAGATGACCATGCCTCCTATGCCATAGTTCAATGGCACTGATTTCCATATGAACCAAAACTTGAGGAGGTGGTGTAATGAATCTATAAAGGCTTCCTTCACGAACTCCAATAACCCTAGCTTTATTAATGTTAGAGTCCTTACCCCAAACCAATACTTTTCCATCAACAAAAGCAACTCTTTCCCCTTTATCTTCTAAGCAAGAAATAGAAAGCAAATTCTTTTTCAAACCTGGAACATATAGAATGTTGTTGAGGTGTAACTTCGATTCATTTTCCAACTTCAACAATGTTGATCCCAGGCCTCTAACAGCATAGCTTTTGTTGTCACCCAATTCCACTGCATGAGAAGATGGCTCCTTTGATAGTGTATGAAGTTGAATACTTTCTCCTGTCATGTGTCATGATGCTCTACTATCAATGATCCATACATTGTCATCATTAAGAGAACCTGTAATAGCAACCAAGGATCCTTGACTTTTGACCTTGTTGATGCTCCACTATCAATGATCCATGCATTGTCATCATTAAGACAACCTGTAATAGCAGCCAAGAATCCTTGAATTTTGACCTTGTTGAATAAGTAATGGATGACCACCTTGACCCAACTTCCAATAGTGTTGATACCCATTCTTATGTAGTTCATCAAAGAGGGAGAATCCATGCCAACAAAGTGATCTACAACTTTTCCTGACCTTAGCTTTGATACCATGTTGGAAAAACAATGCAAATAGATTAGGGTTTGATTCTCCTTTCTTGATAATTACTTGTGAGTTATTTTGGCTTCTTTTACTTCTTTATTATCTTATCTTTCATCAAGAAATTACCATATTATGTGTGTACGAAGATCACAAAACAATAGACACGAGATGTAGGAACTATGCCAGGGCAAAACCCCCCTCGAGGGGAAAACCAAGTCAAAATTCTCTTCCTTTCAATAGTATAATTTGAGACTCTTCACCCTAGACAAAGACCAAACCTTCCCTCCACACCAAGTCAGCCTCCCAGATCCTCAACCTCTTTTCCAACAACTTCGACTATGTAGCAGCTTCCGGCATCATCGAAACTTGGACGACTTCGATCTCCCAAACTAGGGCATGAAACAAAAAGAGAGAGGCACGAAAAGTTCAATTTTCTTCTTCTCTTTAGACTCCACCCAACTCACACTTCCATTAGCTTCCTTAGACCCCTCTGCACTTCTCTAGCTTCCTTAGAGATATGGAACTAGCTTGAGATGAGATGCTCCAAATGAATTCGACTTGCTTCTATTTATAGGCTTCAAGGGAGGTCGAATTGGTGTCCTTAGGCTGACTTGATCTCTTCTAGGCCGACTTGGTGTGGAGGATACATAAATCATATTTGACTCAATACTAAACCTTTTTACATGATTCAAAAGCCCAAGAAGGGTCTCTTTGAATATATAATGACTCTATAAACTTAATATTAATCCTAAGAGTCCACAATGGGGACTTTGACTAATATAATGATGACCCAAGCATGAAGCCCCTGCTTTAATAAGTCATTGTTACAATAATAATAATTATTTTCTTTATTCTTTTGACAAGTACATTTCATGATGACTCAAATACATTAAATGAAGACCGAACCTAGTTACATTTTTCAACAAGGAGATGGAAGTGTGGGATGTTGTTGAAGCAGTTGTGCAAGCACCCACTAATCCAGCTTAGTTGGTGGAGTTCAACAATAAAAATGTGAAGGCAAAGAGGATCCTTCTAAGTGCCACCAAGGACCATTTATTCCCTCATGTTTCAAGGATGAGATATGCATATCAGATGTGGGAGCCCTTAGTCTCCCTACACCAGAGTTCTAATGAGAGTAGGAAGATGGTTGTACTTCAGGATCCGGATGTTCACCTTCTTCAAGGGTGACCGGTTCACAGAGCACAGTTTCGTCTAGTACCGGATCACCTAGTGCAAGTTCATCAGGCACAATATCTCATAGTTCAAGATCTCCATTGGTTATTTCAGAACCTTCCTCACCTGGAGGAGAGGCACTAATTGAGGATTTTCCCATGCCACCACAGATGACTATTGCAAGGAAGTGGAAGCCAATATGGCTTCAGGAGACCCTGAAAGAGGCTCAAGAGGCAGTGGGGAGACCCAAGTGGTCAGTGAATGAGAGCAGACCACTAGAGAGGTTGGGTGGCTTTGTAGCGTTGTGGAGACAAAGTCAACTAGTTTCGAGGAGGCTGCTAGACAAAAGATCTTGAGGGATACCATTGTCGAGGAGTATGCCTCTATCATTAAGAATGATGTTTGCGAAGTAGTGCCACGTCTTGATGGGAAGTCAATTGTGACTTCCAAGTGGCTCTACAAGATCAAACATGTTGCAAATGGCAATGTGGAGAAGTTCAAAGCTCGGTTTGTGGTGCAGGGGTTTGTGGAGACCTTTGCACTGGTTGCTCGCTATACTTCCATTAGAGCAGTGATATCTATAACAGCTGAGATGGGATGGAGGATTCACCAGATGAATGTGAAGACCGCCTTTCGCAATGGTGTTATACAAGAGGAGGTGTACATTGAGCAACCTAAGGCCTTTAAATTGCATGGGAGGGAGTCTCATGTGTGTAGGCTGAAGAAAGCCTTGTATGGACTAAAGCAGGCACCGAAGGCATGGTACGAGAGGATAGATGCCTACTTGCAACAAATAGGTTTCCAAAAGAGTGATGCAGATCCGAACCTATACTTTATCTTAGAAGGTGACGATCCACTCATTCTGGTACTGTATGTGGATGACTTGTTTATTACAAGGGAGGACAAACTCATCCAAGACTGCAAGAGAGATCTTGCTTTAGAGTTTGATATGACTGATATGGGGTTGATGCATTACTTTCAGGGGTTGGAGGTTTGGCAGGAGGATGGGCACACCTTGAGGAGATTCTGTACGGATGGTTGCAGGTCCATGGCTACTCCTATGATCACCAACTGGAAGAAGTTGCATGATGTTGATTCCGAGTTGGTGGATCCCACTTTGTATCGTCAACTGATTGGTTCATTGAAGTATCTGGTTAATAGTAGACCAGATATTTGTTTTGCAATCAACACATTGAATCAGTTTATAATGGAGCCCAATAGAGTACACTGGGTGGCTGCAAAACATGTGTTGAGGTACTTACAGGGCACAGTGGATCATAGTTTGGACTATGTCAGAGGTGATGGAGTCAGATTGATTGGTTGCACAGACTCAGATTGGGCTTGCAGTGTCAGTGACCAGAACAGTACTTATGGATGTTGTTTCTCATTAGGCTTAGCAATTGTGTCATGGTTCAACAGGAAAGAGAAGTCAGTGCCATTGAGCAGCACAAAGGTAGAGTATATGGCAACTAGTCAGGCAGGGTGCGAGGCATTATGGCTTTGCAAGATGCTTCATGGTTTATTTGGTCAAATGTTGAGACCAACTACGATTTACTATGATAATCAAAGTTGTATTAAACTCTCTGAGAATCTAGAATTTCACGATCAATCAAAGCATATAGATATCAGATATCACTTCATCGGAGATTGGGTTAAGCGAGTCACAATGAAGCTTGAGTATATATCCACTGATGGACCGGTAGCAGACATTCTCACCAAGTCTTTGCCAAGAGGCCAGCATGTTTTCTTCAGAGACAGGATGGGAGTGGTGAGCAACACCTTCCTCGGTAAGAGAGAGTGTTGTAAATAGCAGTGTTGATAATATCGCCGAAAAATCGGCGATATTCGCAAATATCGCGATATTTTCGACGGGCCGAAATATCGCCCCCGAAAAATCGCGATATTTTCAAGTTTTGAATTTCGCGCGAGAAATACGAAATTTCGGCGATATTTTAGTAAAAATCGCGAGACGAGGGTAAATATCGCTGGTTAGGTTGTATCGACGAATTATAAAATGGTTTTTCAGTTTTCGATGCACGTCATTTTGTTTTCGTGAGAGCTGGAAATGCCCTTTGACAACCATTTCAAATCACAATTTCTTGGTAAAACGAAGCTGGCCATCTCAACTGCTGCTATGATGAACGGCAAAAATTTGCATTTCAAATTGATAATGTGGAAACACAGTCGACTCCATCACTCTCCTTTCATGGGAATGAATAATAAATAAGCAAATCCCGTCTATTGAATTTTATTTGGAAAGGGATTTCACTCATTAATCCCTAGTGAATGCCTACGCGTCAATTTGGCTGGCCAACACCTATTCGCCATCATCAAAATGCTGCCGGAATTTCATTTCTGATGTCATTGATACAACACTGCCCTTCCATTTTTTTCAATGAGGCTGAAGGCACAACTTGAAGCCCTACATTATTTAATATTTATTTTCTAATTGAGGAACAATGATATTGTTGGACGTGAACGTATTGTTTGGAATCTGGATGCATTATTGTAATAATGATGTTAATATGTATGAATTAAATATAATATTATTATATGAAATTTAATTAATTTTATATTCCCTATAATTAGAAAAGTTAATGGTTTTTATCATTTAATATTGAAAAATTATAATATTATTTTAATTTTCTATTCATAACATCACTACTTATATGTATCAACTGAATATAATATTTTTAATATAAAATTAATAAAATTTAATATTCATTACCTAATAAAAATGAAAGTGTTTGAAAAATCTTAATATATAAAATTATAAGATTATAATAATGCGTTTATATTTATATAAATAAATTTATCTAAACATTTATTAAAAAATTGAAAACAAAGTTATCGGCCTAATTAGGAATTGAAATTTGAATGGATGGCAAGGAGTTGAGAGTTGGGATACAAGTGTGAAAACCATAGCTCAAACCACCACCAGTGTTAACATTAAACTATATTAACATTTTGTTTGAGTCCTTGATTGGACAATTATCAATTTATCACTATCAGGGATCAGCAGGATTTGGTATCGCCTTTGAAGTTTGATGTATCATTTCTATTTGACATCATACATATCAATGCCTTCTTCATATTTATGTGCCAATGTGTTTAGTTCATGTTGTTATTGCTTTATATGTTTAGAAATCTGAAAAAAATGAATATATTATGCATTTTTTATGCTTGCCGATATTTGTCGATATTTTGCCGATATTTTCGCCGATATTTCCGATAAGATATTTTCCGGACCCTCGCCGATATTTTCCCGATACCGATATTATCAACACTGGTAAATAGTACCAAGGAGAGGTGTTTCTAGGCTTTCATCCCTTTTACCCTAGTGAACACATTAATTACTTTTGTCTCAATGACTTTTATGAATTATATTAATGTCATGGGTGGAAAAGGTACTTAGAAGTGTGAACCATGTAATTTTTCTAATATTAAACCCACTTGTACTTTATAAAGTGACTTTGTGTGTAAAGTACCAAGTGTACTTTTCTAATATTAAAATGACATGAAAAATCACTTTATGAGAAAAAATAGAAAAGGTACACACCTTGAAAAAAGTACTAGGAGACTTTTAAATGATGAAGCCAATTTATGAGGGGGGGTCATTTGGAAGAATTGATCTCAACCACAAATCTTGAGATTTGAAGAAGAAATCTCAACCATAGGATCCTAGATTTAGGGAATCAATCTTTTCCAAGGAGACAAAAGAGAGATTGCAGCAAGGAGAAGGAGGCTCAAATTTCTAGAGGAGGAGGTCGTACAGCAACACAGAAATTGAGGAGAAGAGAAGCTACAATAGGCACAAAAATCGAAGCTAGGAGGCACGACTTTTGAAGGGTTGCAGCACAAATTCGAGGAGCAAAACAACTCCAAATTCAAGGAGGTTTTTTCTGTTGTCAGACCCAAAATACAAGGCATGACTTTTGGGATAACGGCCACTGTCAACACAAATTTCGAGGCAACAGACAGGCATAATTTTCAAGATGAATTATCATGCCTTCAGCACATATTTCAAGCCACCTTTTGCACAATTTTCAAAGTAGAATTTTGGGCACAAATTCCAAGGAGCTGAGCTATGAGAAAATGCAGAAGAATTTTGTGAAAATCTGAAAATTACAGTGGGCACAAATTTCCAAAAATTTGCATGTAATGCTATAGCAAAAAAGGGAGATAAGTATTGTGTTTATTTTATGTACTTATTCTAAATTTCTCAAGCAATAAAATCCTCCTTTAAAGACCGGTTTTCCCCAAGAGGCTTTGGTGTTTTTTCGGGTTCAACTTTACCAAAAATAAGTGTCTTATGTGTGAATGCTTGCCTAAATTTTGTATTAATTACATGTTGATAGGAAAGTGAAAAATAGTAGAAGTACTCTTTTAATGTTTACAATAAATGCATACTGAAATTTATATCACCATGACAAAACATGTGGGTTGGGCCTAAACAAACACATGCAAACTTGTAAATTGGGTTAAGGGTGTAGATCATAAATTTTCTACAATAATATCCAAAACTAAAAGAGGTAAAAGAATCAAAACAATTAGCTATAATAATTATTGCTAATAGGATTAGAAACCAAAAGAGAGGGAAAGGAGGGGCATGATGGAGACAAACTAACCCATATACATAGTTCTCTTACGGAAAATATTATCAACATGAATAACTGTGGAAATATCCAAGCACATATAGTTATTTTTAATCAGCTTGACAAAACATGTGGGTTGGGCCTAAACAAACACATGCAAACTTGTAAATTGGGTTAAGGGTGCAGATCATAAATTCTCTACAATAATATCCAAAACTAAAATGGGTAAAAGAATCAAAATAATTAGCCATAATAATTATTGCTAATAGGATTAGAAACCAAAAGAGAGGGAAAGAAGGAGGGGCCTGAAGGAGACGAACTAACTCATATTCACAATTCTCTTATGGAAAATATTATCAACATGAATAACTGTGGAAATATCCAAGCACATATATTTATTTTTAATCAGCTTGACAAAACATGTGGGTTGGGCCTAAACAAACACATGCAAACTTGTAAATTGGGTTAAGGGCGTAAATTGGGTTAAGGGCATAAATTTTCTACAATAACATCCAAAATTAAAAGGGGTAAAGAATCAAAATAATTAGCTATAATAATTACTGCTAATAGGATTAGAAACCAAAAGTGAGGGAAAGGAGGGGCCTTAAGGAGACAAACTAACTCATATACACAGTTCTCTTACGGAAAATATTATCAACATGAATAACTGTGGAAATATCCAAGAACATATCGTTATTTTTAATCAACTAGGGTGGCTAGTTGCTCGATCGAATAACATCATGCTCAGGGTTATAAACTATGAAACCGGTTTCGTCCAAAACAGGCACTGTGTCCGAATCCCACATGATTCAATGGGAATTCAAATCCTAAAATGGGACACCATCGAATCTCGGTCGTGTCCCTGTTTTGGATTTCAAATCCCAAAAAACTAAAAGTGAGGGTTTATGAGGTTTATGAGAGAGAGTTTATGAGATTTATGAGAGAGGGTTTATGAGGTTTGTGAGGGTTTATGAGGTTTGTGAAGGTTTATGCAAATATTTGAATTTTGTATGTACTATGCATGCTATAATGTTACTAACTTACTTTGTAAACAGTAAAACCAACATCTAGATGAAGATCTATGTTTGAAATCAATGAATTTGTATCATTAATGAGAATTTGTGTAAGAAATATCTAATTATATATCTATATATATATATATATATAAAATAATATATAACGAATCCTATGTGTCCTGTTCTGGGGGGTCAACGAGTCCGAATCCGACACTCAAATCCCTGTATCCTACGAATCCTGAATCCCCGTGTCAGGTGACTTCGGTTATAAACTTTGTTGCACGGGTTCACGAACCCACGGGTGTAGTTCTCAAACCCGCACCGGGTTCCCGTCCCCACGTCCTGGGTGTTGGAACGGGTACCTCTAAGACGAACCCTAAAGAACCCAGTACTTCGCAAACTTGAAATGGGTTCTTTTCATGCATCGGGTGCGGTGAACCCCGAAAAAGGGTGCTTGGTGGGTTTGTCTAAGGCACAAGGGGCAATCAAAATTTAATTTTTTTATTTAATGAAAAACCACAAAACCCTACTCTAATGTCATTTTGACATTTTATTTATTGGTGGCTTGACATTTTGTTCATTCTCGCTTTGCATTTTGCTCGCCACTCTAATTGCAACTCGATTTGCAGAGCACACAACGCCCATTTTCGCATTTTCGCAACAGTGAGCACAGGTGACAGGTCCAAATGGCATCCATTTTTGCACAGGTGACAGGTCCAAATGGCATCCATTTTTGCACAGGAGACAGGTACAGAGAGTCCAAATGAAAGCACAACAAGAGACCTGACCAGCGGTGAGTTTGTGACAAGCAGTGTTTGGGTGCAGCACTGCAGCAGGACCGCAGGTATTTCTTTGACTATAAAACAGTGACTCCACATCATGTGAAACTTAAATAATAAAACTGCCCTTCCACTCTATATGCTAAGGGACAAATTATTGTTCCGTTAGCTCCATATACACAATGAAGCTTTAGAGCACCTCAAAGAACCTTGGAAGTCACCGGTATACCCCATTTAACTCTCATTTTTTTGATGTCAAATATAGCATTTTGCCATTTGTTTGTTACCTACTGTAAACAAGCATGAAGGAATTGAATTTTACTAAACTGTGAGTATATCTCTAAATGAGCAGTGCCATCCAACAATAATTACCAATTCTTTTACACGGATAGCATAAAAAAATTCATTCATTGAGAACAACTGCAAATATAAAGATCTCCTATGAAACAATAAAATAAGTAGTCAATGTTGTATAGAAGTCCTCCATGTCACATTTATTGTTTATCGTTATGACAAATTACAATATATAAGTTACTGCTAGAACTTACTGGGCAAGTATGAAAAGTGATGCAAACTCTTATTTCAAGTATGAACATCTACATAACATTATCAAGGTGACAAGAATGAGAGACGGTGTAACTGCCTCTAATTTTTCCCTCGTGCTACTAACAATAGTAAAACAGTACACAGCAGCCATCAAGTAAGGCACTCTCATGCTGCAATAACGTCCTCAAGACTGTGCCCCTTAGCTGCTGCTATATTCTTCAGAAAGGCACCCTCCCTCTGTCATTAATAGCTATGTTCTTTATGAATTTTGTTGTCATTTATATTTATTTTCTGTAGCAAACCTTTAAAGTTTATTCTCAGCCACAGCATTAGAGCATTCTACATTTTATAGATGCATTTGCCTTCACATTAAAAATCTATGCCACAAGGCAGTGCTCAAATTTGTAGCAGAGGTGGAAGATAATTGGATCATAGGTACAAGCCTCAAGGCCATAATTAGATAGCATGAGAAATTAGAAGTTAGAACAAATCTTTGAAGTTTAAATCATAAAAATTTTATTTTTCATGTTTAAAGTTGGAAAATGCACAAATTCAAATATATTATTATTTATAAAATATATATATATATATATATATAGATATATACACACCCGACGAACCCATGCACCCTGTTTCAAAAAGTGATGTACCCGTCTCTGTCCCCGAACCCACGTTTCCTGGCAACATAGGTTATAAACCCTCAAGCAAGCTCCACGAGCCAAAGTAAGCAATCCATCAGTTATCCAAACATATCTAAAGAATGATCTAGAGCTCCCTTTTATAATCATTGGCCATCCCAATACCATGGGCAAGTATTCCATGGATACCAATACCATGGGTAAGTATTCCATGGGTGCCAATACCATGGGCAAGTAAATACATAATAATGTGACTTTAAAAAGTTCCCTTTGTTCTCCTGGCCACGATTTAATCTAATTAAATCAGTGTTTCCCCTGCAGTGATCACTCGAAAAAGGGACATGACAGAAGCAAGATATTAACCAAATCATCTTCCTACCTTCACTGCAAGGAGTCCCAAGGCAAATGCAGCATCCTTTTCAACCTCGTGCTCACAAGCAATCGGTCCCTCTCCCTCACCAACTGCAGGTGTTTGAAGATGTTGAACCAAAGCAGGTATAGCTCCTCCATCCACAATAATGTCGACGTGCTCTTCTGCAAATAAAAAACATGCATCAACTCCAGCCAAAATAGATCTTCATTCAAAGCATGAAGGACAAAATATGGCCACACTGAATCAATAAGCTTGCAAAAAATCTCTTTAAAAAATTATCATTATTAACATGGACTTAGCATGCAAAAACCGACAATAAGTGTAGCATCCAGTCACCCTATTCCAATAAAATAAACAGAAAATACTTCGAAACCATGAAAAAAGGAATTTCAGATGTACATAATACAGCACCTTTACAAAACATTCTCTAGAAATAGCAAACCATCAAAAGTTAGTTGAACAATAATGAAAATGGCATTATGGACCCCGCATGCACATACAGTTCAGTACTGGTATTAGCACAGATAGTGTGTGTACATACAGTGACCACGCAAAATGGCTGAACTGAGGAAACCATCATACAAAAATATTTTGTTAATCAAAAGCAAGTACTGTCCCAATTTAGCATCATGACCTGTGTTATTTGCTCAAAGTTGCATGATAAATGCATATGGTATAAATGGCATAGCTATCCTTGATCAGAATGAAAAGGAATAGGGCAGCTACACTGTGACTCTAAAGATTATAGACTGAAACTATGGCAACCTGTAACTATCGAATGGAAAATTGTTACTTATATTGCTGTTTACAGAAAACATCCCTAAACATAGATGCAAAGAAGGTTCATACTATATGGATTTCAGAGATTTCCAGAAACTAGCAGCAACAAAACCAGTTGCCTTGGCCCTTGCAGATATGTCATCTCTGCAAACAAGGCTGAATAGGTTCAAACTTCACAAGCCACAGGAAAATCCATGGCTAATAAATGCACTAAAATTTTGGCATCAATTTATTTATTTAACTCAGTTCCACCAACACAAAGGAACAGTTCATAACATGGGTGCACAATGTTGTTGGCCTGCCTTCTGCATGATAACTCCATAGAGGCTAAACTTCCAATTAGGAAAGCTCTGTAACTAACAACAATCAGTAGAAATATAACATAAAGTAGACTAAAATAACAGGTACATGGGAAATACATGAAAAGGCATGATCAAGAAATGTCAGGATAAAGAAAGAAAAGAAAGAGGGGCCAGATATAACAGCAAGGCCCTAGCTCATTATCAGCATCGGGGAAAACATTGGAAGGTCCGGGGGAAGTAAAAGGTAACCTCTGTCACCATCTGTTGTTGAGAAGGGACCAATGCTTAATCCTGACAACTTTATCTGAAGAATCCAAAGAAGACTGGAGGGTGCAGTCTGTGAGGGGCAAACGTCAGCCATCCACTGAAACTCCCCTAACACTCAAAGCCATCGAAAGGAACACTGGTGGGCAGTAATTTTTGAGGAGCCAGGTTTCAATGAGATGTGATGTATATTGGCCCTGTGGCACCCAAGCTGAGTGCTGTGCCATGAGCAAAAAACCTCCTAGAAGCCCTAGGGGGAACCAATCTGCTCACTGCATGTCTAGAAGAGACAAGGGGTCTCCCCAGTCTAGAAGCTGAAGTCATATGGGATAGAAAAGGAGTAAAGAGTTTCACTGAAAGTTCAGATTAATCTAACAAATGCACTTCCAAATGCAAGAATTGGGCTCCGAATCTCTGTAGGTGTGTATATATAACAAGGTCGACAAGATTTTGTCATAAGCGTTTAAAGTCAGAGATATCCAAGTTCAACAAACATTTTGAATTTGGAAAATTAAAAAGAAGATTTGCAAACTCCATTGGCTGTAAGTTATAACATATAAACCAAAATCATACGCGGTCAGACATACAAAGCTCTTTGAATTCTGTAAGTCTACCCCATTTGAAGCATTTCTAGATGCCAACATCAGCAACCAAATTCCCAGTCACATTACGCAGCTTAGAGTGACTAGCTCATCAGTGAGCTTTGCAAGATCCAAGAAATAGAAACTCAACAGTCTTTTCAACATGCACAGGAGGCACAATTTTCAAAGGAGGGGAAAAATATCACAATGTTGTGCCCTCAAGAATCAAGATTAATAACTCCATGTTACTTGTGCTCTCAAGTTTAATAACTCAATGTTGCTTGTGCTCTCAAGATTAATCTGAAAGAGGTTCCAACAGGATACTGAATTTTAAATCACATGGAGGCAATTCTTTCACAAAGCAAGTGATTCAAAGCACTATTTTCAAACACAAAGACATGAAAATTGCTTACCATCCAAATTCTCAATATCCAAAACGACTTCCAGCAGGATTTCAAAGATTTAGTTTTTGTTTACAGTGTGGACAATTTAAAATAATGAAAAAAATTTAAACTTCTGGAATTAAAACCAAAACACTCTCCACTTCAATTGTAAACAATCACTCTAGGTAGATAAAAAAAAAATCACGTGCTGGGGATAAAAGAACTGTTCCATTGAGAATAAATGATAAACACACTCCAGATTCCGGAGTTAAACAAAGAGGATTTTTCCAGAACAGCACAAGTTCAAACTTCAAATATCTTGAGACAATTCCATTCACAATTCAAGGAAAATAAAAAAGACAATTTTCTACAGAACGAAACTAAAATTTACCAAGATGGCAGATCCTCATATATGGCAGGGTGTAAAATCCTTTTAACCATTGCAGAAATTCACAGAACTGATATGATTTAAAAAAACAAAAAAAAACAAAGGTGGAGCGACTCCAGCTGACAGTGGATAAACTGGCTACAAAGGTAGACAATCTAACTTTAAAAGTGGATTTTATTGAGTTAACAGTTGACACGGTGACTTTGGGTATACTTAAAGATGTGTATGGGATCCCCGAAAATCCTCCTCCTGGAGTGCAGGCAGCTCCACAACGAGCCCCTGGAACAGATCATGGCTACGACTCTCCCTCAACAGATAGAAGCAGAACAGGCTGGACAAGACGGAAAGCTTCCAAGCCGAAAAGGAAGGCTGCGGTTGGCAAAAACTGTTTCTGTTTTAAATGTTTTGTAATTTTGCTGAATATAATGGAGTCTTGTGGAGGCTGTACAAAATAAATGTAGTCAGAACTATAGCTAGAAAAAGGTAAGGTAGAAATAGGCTGCTTTTAGAACAATTTTGGAATGCTGATGAAGAAGAACAATCGTACAGGCCAGTTTTCCACTTGGTTTTCCACTTGGATTAATATAAAATAACCGTTTCTTAAAAATACACAACAACAATAAAACTAGAACTGAAAAAGAGAACCAGCTACTTCATGGAAACAAATTATTCTGGCATCACTGAAACAAAACAAAACTCTTTTTTCTGATGCAGCGGATCAAAAGCACAAGAACAAAACAAATAACCTAAAAAATACTCAAACTCAAGGGTATGAACCGCAGACAATCTGTTGCTGTGAAGCCTAGGGTCAAATCTTACAGTGTACGAAATTCTTTTGACAGTGCCAAAAATCAAAAAGCATGAGTTAGACACTTCAAAATAAAGCATAAGTAAGACTACAATAAAAGTCCATGACGCTAAACTTTTCGAAGCTCTCCGGTAAGTAGTTAGTTTCGAAATGTAGGAAATAAATTTAGGGGTTAAAAGAAATCTTAAAATCCGAGGTTCAAAACTCCCTCATCGTGACGACAAAGCTACGAATCTCACGAAATGCAAAGTTCTTTTCAAAACGCTAAAGATCTAAATCTATATTTCTCCAAACAAAAAATACTTGGACACTGGAGGAATAAAGATCCAAAAAAATCTTTCAACATTACGCCAAATTTTCGAATATTACGGATAACAAAACTGTTTTCACAGTACAACGGAATAAAAGGAGTTATCTTGAAATTTCTTTACAGTCCACAAAACAAAGTTCCAGACAGAGTTACGGCAAAGGTTCAACCCGCATAAACAAGCTTTGTAGGAAAATAAATTTAGAGAACAAAAAAAAAAAAACACGCACACACATAAAATGTCTGCCTTACCGTGTTTGGCGAACTCTGCAAGCGCGTGAGCCGCTCTCCTGGCAACAAGGCGATCCGCCTCCCGCCATGAGAAGCTAGAATTGAGCTTGTTAACCTGAATTTGGACGTCCTGAGGTAGAGGACTGCTGGTGTCACCGGGCTCGAGTGTCTCCAGCGAGGTTTCTCCCAGTTTCCGCTTGTGCCCTTTCCTTTCACTTGCCAGTGCATCTGCCCGCTCCATGGATGGAATTAATCCCTCCTCCCCTATTAAAAACAGACAGCCCTGCAAGAAGGAAGCAGAGCTGGGGAGAGACGTCTCTGTTCCCTCCTTTATTATCCCAGACCTTGGGCTTTCTGGGAGGGAAAAGGCTCCTTCCTGCTGGCCACAAAGCGGTTTTCGTGCAAACCACCCGAATTCGACAACAAACCTACTTGATAACACTACTCCGGTTTTGCGAACCTGCTCGGATGTAGGGTCTGGTAAAAATTTCTCTTCCCTCCTCTTTGTCACCCTCTCTCTCCACCCTCTCTCTCCCTTTTATTGGCTCCGGGCTGATTTGAATCGGTTCCTCTGGCCGCCCAGGAATGCTAGACAAATTGAGGCAGACCCTTTTTCCTTAGGGCAGTTTCTTCCCTAGCAAAATGTAAAAAAATCCATTAATTCAACCCATGTAACTCTCTCTCATATATTGTTGGGTTATTTACACCAATTCTTTAATGTATAACCCAATCTATCAACGGCTCTTTAGATTAATTATTTAAATGTATAAGTACCTGTCAGACTATTTAGATCAATTATTTAAATATATAAGTGATTAATAGTTAATGCAAACAAATGTTTCAATGTTTTTGTTAATTTTAATGGATTAATTTAATTGAGATTAATTATTATTTAACTGTATAACTACTAACATTTTATGTATATAAAAGTTTATTTGTTTATTAATTTTAAGGGATTAATTTATTACTTGTAGTCTATATTTTAATGGATGTGTTTAGTGAATTACCTATTATAATGCTATTTATTTATATATTAAAAAGTTTTTACATATTTAAAAAAATATATATATATATATATATATTAATAAAATAAAAATATTAAATTTTATTAATTAAGAAATTAATTTAATTTGGTGTTTAATGTTGTAAGGTATTTTATTAATTATATAATATTGAAGGATATAAATGTGAATTTTATAAATAAAATGTATATCAAAAAGTTATTAATTTTTTAAATAATTTATTATATATTTTTTAATCAAAACTCAATTTAAAATTTCCAAGAGATCGAGATCATCAATTTATAATAAGATATGTATTTCTAATAAATCAAGCCTAAGTTCCTCTAGTACTCCATTAGAAGAGTTTTTAATTTAAGAATTGTGTACCAGATCAATGTAAATATGCTTCTAGAAACTACCATATCTATCCTTTAAATGCACGAACACTTTGCATAACTATCCAATCAAACTCCTAATTATATAATCATTTTTTAAAATGTTATGAGTAGCTTCATTAACAAATTTTTCTATAAATAAAGATGTCCCCTAATAACATCAAGATTTATGAGTTGTTAATGGTAGTTGTAAACATAAATTTAGAATGAAAATAAAATCATAAAAATAAAAGAGTAAATTTATAATATTTGAGAAAATTTTCTAACCACTTTTATGAATGGTACCCAAAGTAAATGTTGTAAACAAACAATATATAGATAACCTAGATGACTCCAAATGGAATCTACCTTATGGCATTTCTAGTTAATATGGCTTCGGCATGGCACGGCAAAACACTTCAACTAACCTAAGGATGCCAAAAAAATTAGACACGTCCTTCGAGTGTAGGGATACCTCTATGTAGTCATCCAATCAAACTCCTAATGACATGGTCATTTATTAAATGTGGTGTAGCTTCATTAACTAGCATTAGTCATGCTATAAATAAAGATGTGTTTCCCCATTACATCAAGATTCCTTATTTGTAAATTGTGTTTGTAAGCATAACTTTAAAGATGAAAATAAAAGTTGTGCCATGCCATAAATAAAAATGTGATTGAAATAATAATAGTAATAATAAGAATTGTATATATACATGCATATGTACTAAGGACGATCTTATTTGAGGAAATCCTTCAATTACTTCCTCACATTTCATGAATGATAATGTTGTCAACAAACAACATGTACACATAACCTAAAGCTACTTAGGTGGAATTGACCTCATGACCTCTTTGGTCAATATGGCCTCACACATGACATGTTAAACTAGTTTAACTAACCCTTGAGACTTACACGCATATGCACCCATATATACATGTTAACCCTGAAGACTTACATATGTGTAGAAAATTTATTTAGGATGCCTTATAAGCGCTTCCTCACATCTTGTGGATGGTTCTTGCAGTTAATGATGTTAAAGGAAAACATGTACGCATAACTCAAAGGGACCCAAGTGAAATCAACCTTGTGACCTCCTTGATGAATATGCCTTATTGGCTTCAGCGTGGCAAGTCAAACCTTTTGAGCTAGCCCTCGAGGCATAAATATAATAAGTAACATCAAGGGGTAGCTCAACGTATCTAAGTTTAACGTTGTCTTACCATTGATTCAAGACCATACATTTAGTAAGGGTAAATTCCTCTAGTAAGGCCCTAATAGTGTGTTGCTACAACAAAGTAATAACAACATACATCCAAAGGTGGAGCATGCTTACCCAAGGTTGAACTTAGGTCATCGTAATGACAACCACTTAAATCCACCAAACTACAACCCAACATGTATACATTAGGGTGGGGCCTTGATAGTGTACTCCTACAACAAAAAGACAACAACATACATTCAAGGGTGGAGCATGCTTTGGCTCTTTGTTGTAATGGTACATTGTGAGGGCCCTAATATATACTCCTTACATCAAGATACTTAGGAGCTAGTTAATTTGTGTACAAGTTCATCTCTTTGAGTAAGGCCCATTAGATAATCATTGGGAAGTTACTCAATGTAAAGGGTTTGTTTTATTATATAAGGCCCACTCATTGGTTGGTACTCATTAATGCTGGGACCATAAGTAGTTAGGATTTTGCGAGTGAAAAATTATTTATAAAGCTAAAGATTAATAATGTGGTATCAAAGGTTGAACTTTGGGCAAGCATTCTCCACCCCTAAATATATGTTGTTCACTCTTTGTTGTAACAATACATTGTTAGGGCCTTACCGTATCCTCCCTACATTGGGATATTTAGGAGTTAGTCAATCAATGTACCAAGTCATCTTCTTTAAGTAAGGCACATTAGCTGATCAGTGTGAAATTACTCAATGTAAAAATGTTGTTTTTACCAAATAAGGCCCACCAAGTTGTTGGTTCTCATTAATGATGGGACCACAACTAATTAAGGTTTACTACTGGGAAACTATTAATAGAGCTAAAAGGCTAGATAATGTTTTATTAAGTGGTGTTATTGCATTGAAGCTCTACTTAACATGAGGTTGCCCCCTCAAAATGGCTCATGAACATTACTCTCTCTTTTGTAATTTATTGATACAAAAGTTATATTATGGAAGTGTTTAGCATTGTCTCTCTTATTTGTTTTTTATTGGTTTATATTTCTTAAACATTGTTCAGTAACCACTATTTATGTTAGTCAAGTCCATTAAAAGTGGTATCAAGGCTCTATCATATGTTAATGCCTGCCCAAATGTCGAACTTTTTTTTAGGCCAAGGATGTGTTCTAACATCTTTAAACATAGAGTTATGACATCAACAAGTAAAATTGCGGCTAGGATGCATACATATGAGGAAAATAGTTAAAATCATCAATTACCCCCAATGGTGCAAAGGAATGGCGTTGTTCAAGTTTTTACAATTAACCTTGAAGAAAACTAAAGCAATATTACAACCTATAGAAACACAATTGACAACTTAATGAGAATATCGACCTCAAAAAGAGAACTCTAGCCCAAAAATCCCATATTTTTGGGTCAAAACACCCAAATCAACCCCATAATTAAAAAGTGGTGCTCCTTGTAGCACCTTTTTTTGTGGTGGTTAGTATTGCAACTTGTTTGAAATTGGAACCTTGATAATTGATATCATTGTGGATAAAAAGCTTCAAATTGATGCTCAAAATGAAAAGTGATTCTCCTAGTAGCATACAAAAAATGGAGTTAAAATTATAAGTAAATTGAAATAATGGCCTTCACTATTAATACCATTGCAAATAAGAACCTTAAAATTAGCTCTTAATCAAAAACTAATGTTACTTGTTCTTTTTTTTTAAGTTAAACCATACTTTTTTTGAAATTGTGACTTGACAATCAATATCATTATGGATATGTATCTTAGAAACATGCACAATTACAACTAGAAACATAAAACATGAAAAAGAAGAAGAAGAAGAAGAAGTGATAAATCATATATTAAAAGAGAATGTTAGTATTGTCATTGTTATTTTAAATTTACATTAAAAAACTTTAAAATGGAATAAAACACCATTTTTTTAAACAAAATTGCATACGACTAATAAAAAATAAAAAAACATATAGGGGGTAGGGTTTCTTCTACATAGTCATCCATGATTAGCTTTACAGTCAGATTGTTTCGAGAATTCGTAAAGATTCTAGATCTACTGGTTTCCCTTTCAATATCCTCATCTTCAACATCCTTTTCATAGAGCAATTGGGAAAAGTGGGGTTTTTGGTTTCATATAGAAGCCTCTGTTGGGTGCGTCTTGCAAGCTAGAAATATAGGGCATTGTCTGCTAAAAGCAGTGCAAGATCCAAAATATGAGGTTAAATCTAGCAAGATTGAAGAATATACCCAATATATGCATCATCATGCTCTGATCTGTAAGTTTATCAGATTATGCCTTTGAAAAGTCTATGATTGGGTGGATTCAAAATCAAATGAACCTCCAAGGTCAAATAGAATTAGAGCTAGGGGCAAAAATATTCGTCACGGTCATTTTCTCCAGCTTGAAGATAAAATCGAGGGTTTATGAAGGAGGATCATATTTTTTAATAATACAGGCCTCTTCATGTGATTTTGGAATGAGTACAATAATCCAAAGAAGGAAGACTTCCTTCATACCCTGGTGTGGGTTCAACTCATTTCTCTTCTAAAGGAATATTAGGAGGAAGAAACCCTTAAAGACATATGCAATGTCATTGGCAACTTTGTTAAGGTCTTGGAGGCTACTAATGCAAATGTTTTCATGAATGCAGGCATCTTATTACGGATTATCTAATGAACGCAAAGGAAACATCTAAAGAACACCCCTCTCAAAAAGAGAAAAATGATTTGGGAAAAGTCCCCCAAAGGAGAAGAAATTTGAGTCCTTGAGGTGCCTTAAATCCTAACCAAATCCCTAAATATGTAAATAGGTTCAAGTTTCTCTCCTCTTCGAAGGAGTCTCTAGAAAGATAGTATTCAATCAAGTGTGCAACCAACAAAATGAAAATCTCATAAGCCCTCACTAAATCCTCCAGAGCCCATGCAAAAATTTATAAAAGAGCACCAACAAAATCCATTACTACTGGAAATGGTTTGCTCCCTATCAAAATAAGTCGAAGCACAAGCCCTACCAGATGATGTGGATCTGGATGATCCACGACTACCTATCCTTGCAGAAGAATGGCATGTAAAAGATAAGAAGGACATGTTAGTTCATCACGTTAGGATTCTTTATAAGGCCTATCTCTGGTGCAAGGAAGAAGACCAATTGGGATCGAGTTCTTCAAAGTCCTGTCTTGGGGTTCACACAAAGGTTTTCAAAGTGGTCTTGAGGCAAGACAAGGAAGCTTAAAAATGATGTTGCAAGAGAAATAAGACATTGATCAAAGCAGACATTGAAAACTTAGTCAAATTAGGGAAAAATATGCTAATGCCAAAGCCATTTCCTCCCTTGAATTCTTGAATCTTCAAAAAGGTTTTCTATGTAGTAATGATTGTCATAGTTAGTTTTTGATAGTCTATTATTGGTAATTTGCTAGTCTGAACTAAACTTGATACAAAGAATCTCTTGGATGTTGGTCATGTTTTGGAAATCCATACTACATGTAACATATTTTTTTTATTAATGAAAGGATCCATTTACCAAAAAAAAAAAAGTGATTTTTAGAATCACCATTCCAACGATTCCCCACCTCAAACCCCTCATTGCCTCGCCTTCCACCAACTTTGTCCTCCCCCTCCCCTTCTCATCTCTTAAATTTACATAATAATAATAGTTAAAAGAAGGTGAAAACACACACACACACACTTTAAAATAGCATAAAAATTGCACAAGAGAAATATTAAAAAAAATAAACGAAAAATCAAAATAACAATTTAAGAAAGGAAAAAAAAAATAATAATAAATAACACATATGCAACGTAGAAGAGTCGGTCATAGAGTGATTGTTAAGACACTCCTCATGTGAAGGTTGCCAGTTCAAAACCCCATAGGTCAAATTAACAAAACAAAAAAAGGACAACAACAACATATTTGGGTGTAATTTTTGAAATCGCCACCCTCGCCCCCTTCCCCACCCTTGTACTCATCATTGCCCCACCCTTCACCACCTACTCCCTACCTCTCTCCACCCCTCTTCCTCATCCTCGATCCTCCTACCCACTTTCCCTCCCTTCCTTATACCACCCCCAACCCTTAAACCACCATTGTTAATGCAATTTATGGGGAGGGAGGGGATGTGGAAGGAGAGGGTAAGCCAATGAAAGTGGAGAGGAGGGGATGTGTGTGTGGGGGGGGGGGGGAGAGACGAGGCAATAATGAGAATGGGGAAGAAGGAAAGTGGAAAATATGGGAACCCTCCCCCCATATAACCCTGCCATGTTATTTTATTTTATTTTATGTTTTTCAATTAATTTTGTTTACTCCTATTTTTTATATAGATTTTATTTAGTTTTAAAATTTTATTTCTATTTTTTAATTTAATTAATGTAATTATTTGGTTTGTTTTTCAAATAATTTTTCTAAATAGTTTAAAACAACATGTTTACATTTTTTTTAATAATTAATTAATTCTTGTTTTCTAACTTTTCTTTTTAATAATATATCTTTTGTTGTGATCATGTATGTTTTTAAGTTATTTATGTGCAACTAAGACACAATTACAAATAAGATACAATTTTAACCTTGAAAAACATGCCACCTTTAGATTTAGGGGTCGATATTAAGGTTTTCTAATTGCAATGGGACTCGCTAACAGGACCACAATTTCAATTAAGTCATAATTTTAACTCCAAAATAATGGTGTTATTATAAACGTCAAATTTCAATTCGAGGGTCAATTTTAAGGATTTGTGTACAATTGTATAAGATGTTTAGCTTGAGTAGGCCTCATGGTTAAGAACGTGTGTTTATCCTAAGAGATCACAGGTTCAAATCCAAATGGGGGTAGAGTATGTACACCTCAATAAACTTCAGCAGTCAAATCGTTACACTGAGGTAGGTCCTTTTGTCCCATAAACAAGGGGGTCGCATACACCAATTTGATGTCTGGTTTGGCCAGGACTTTTTTTCTTTTAGCAAATAGATCACATTATGTTAATAAGAGAAAATAAATGGAGTGCAAGCATGAGGACTTGGGGAGACACCACCCATGGGGTGCCTTAGAAATGCGCAGGAGGAAGGTTATCTGCACCTGGAAGGCGAAACTAGAATAACCATTCAAAAATTCATTGTTTGAACCCATTACAATGCACGAGAGAAACAAAACCATAGGCTGGAGAATTGTGGTGGACCATGGTCATTTTTTGACCAACATTAAAAAAGAAAACGAATCACAAAGCATGTCATGCTAAAGAGAATCTGACTGAGCTTAGTTGGCGCCCTCAAGACCAGGAGGAGCATTGACCTATTGTTACTGTACATATTCATCATTGGAGGGGTTGGTTGTGATAGTGTCTCATTGTCGAAAGGACTAGTTGAAGGTTGTTCTCCGATAATGTAGCATCCATGAGGACTTGGACGAGGAGGGGAGATCTTGTTAGTAGTTGGTTGGCCGTTTACAGGATAAGGCAAGGTTTTCTGTAACTTGTGAGCCGAAAAGATGCGCCCATCACTCACATAGACAATGGAAGGCGATGAAGAGCTAAGAGGAACATAGATGGAGGTTGAAGGGCCAGGGGAAGAATAGGAAGGAATGTCTGGAGGTAAGGCTATGTCAAGGTCACGGGAGAGGCAATGAAGGGATGAGATAATGTGGCAAGTGTTGGCAGAGATTTCAATGATCCATTTGGTTGCATTGGATTGTTCATGTTCCTAAGCGAGGAGATGATGGGCAAGGAGATTGTGAAGCGCCCAATGAGGGTTCCTCCCCTATCGAATCTCCTCAACTCCCAATTCAGTAACTTGATGTTGAATATGGGTTGAGATAACGTTATCGTAAAACGCTATGTCTTTTATCGCAATAGGGACAGTAGGTGGGTGACCTCTTTCCCATCCATGACTAGAGCGACGAACTCACCCTTGTTCACGGATCATGGTGGCGTAATTGGGATCAAGGAGGTGTGCAGGAGGCACAGGGGTGTCGATGATTGTAGAAGTAGAGTAGGTGGGTGAATGTGGTCAGACGTTGAGCAAGAGAACTAAAGGAGGAGGAAGAATACCCCATAATGAAAGCATGATGAGGGGAATAAATGTGTAATGGCTAATATCGAGGTTGACATTACCTCCAGGCATTTGAAGATGTTGTGAGGGGTTGGTAATAAAGGAGGGTGTTGGCATGGTGAATCGAGCTAGAGAGAAAGGACGACAAGTGGAGGGCGTAATTATTCTGACTATAAGCAAGTGGTTGGGCTGGCCATGGCACCTAGATACGAGAGGCCACGACCTTAAAATTAGATTATTATTGTTGTTATTATTACATTTTCAAACAAATCATGATTTAATCATGCCCCCCAAAAATGGGTGTCAACCACATTTTTAAATTGGGTTAAAACAACCACTATATATGACCTCCAAAGAAAATAACTATGGATGGTTCAAGTTGAGTAGTTAAATACATTTAGATTAATTTTACGTTGTGATAAAAAAAAATATAGACATTTGAAAATTTAAGCTTACCAATCAATTCCTAATGTGTCTGCACATAATAGTATGCGAATGAATATGCAATACCACAACAACGTGAGAAATGAAGAATAAACAATAATAATAAAAAATCATAAACGCAAAGACCAAGTACTAAGTGATGAGCATGTACACATATATAAGGTAATTGTTCATTGGCACTAACAAGGTACCTATATTTTCATTCTCACCTATAAGTTGGAGAGTGGGCATGTGGCAATAATGCAGTATGTGTGTGTGGTTGGCAAGGTACCAAACATCTCTTTCCCTCTTACAAGTTGAAGGGTGGGTGTGTGACAACATGGAAAAAAAATATAAATAGTTTCACTATTAAAAGCTTAACTACTTGTGGTCCCATCTTTAATGAGTGCCAACCTCTCAGTGGGTCTTATTTGATAAAAACAACCTTTATGAATTGAACAAATTCTACTAAATATCATCTCCCTTGGGGATAGCTCAATTGGCAAAGCAAGTAAACATGTTATATACAATATTTATGAGGTCCTTGGTTCAATCCCGTCGGTTAACCTATGTCCACATTAGGGCCAAGCATGGTGCACTTCGTGGTAGTAGACAGAATCAACCTTGCGTCATGCAAGTATGAGACCGCCTAGTTGTTGATTCTAATAGTCACTTAAAAGAAATCCACTAAATATCTAACAAGCCTTTTTCAATGAAGATGATCTAGCACATTAACTTGTTGGCTCCTAAGTATCCTGATGTAGTGAGGTTAGGATATGGCATAAAAGTGTAATACTATAGCAAATAACCAACAACGTACATTGAACATGCTTACCCAAGGTTGAACTTAGGTAATTGCAATGTCACCCATTTCAAGTTACCACTAAACCACGACTTAATATATATAGCTTAGGGTAGGGCCCTAATAGTGTGTTGCTACAACGAAAAGACAACAACATACATTCAAGGGTGAACAAAGAGCGAACAACACACATTCAAGGGTGAAGCATACTTGCCCAAAGTTCATGCTCCATCCTTAAATATGTATTGTTAGCTCTTTGTTGTAGTAATACAATATTGTTGCCTCACCCTAAACACCATATATTCAGATGCTCAAGAGCTAGTCAATTAATGTACAATTTCATATTTTTTTAGTAATGCACATTAGGTAGTTAATAGAAAATTACTTGATGTAAAAGGATCATCCTGCTTAAATAAAGTTCATTATGTGTTTTGGTACACATCAATGATGGGACCACAAGTAGTTAGGTTTTTACTAGTGAGAAACTATTTATAGAGTTAGAAGGCTAGGTAATATTTGTCAAAGGGTGTCATTGTACTGGAGTTCTTCTCAATACAAGGTTGCACTCTCAAATATGCTCATGAAAATTGCTCTATCCTTTTAATATTATCAATTACAAAGTTATATTATGTAGGTTCTATCTCATTGTTTCTCTCATTTACTTTTATGAAAATAATATTTGTTGAATAATTGTTCAATAATCACTATAAATGTCAATTAAGTGCATTACAAGTGGTGTCAAAGCTCTATCACATGCTAGTGTATTCCTGGGTTTTAGACAATTTTTTTTAAGGCTTGATAGGTGTCTCGACATCTTTGAGCACATAGGTATGTCATTCAACAAGTAAAACTATGGTTGGGAAGCATACATGTGAGGAAAAATATCAAAACTAGCAATTGCCTTAGTGGTGCAAAGGAATGTCATTGTTTTATTGTTTATTACCAGCATAAATCCATCTTAATTCTGGATCTATTAAGCACTCGGAGGAATCGAATATCTCAAGGTGCAAACCCTTCCTCGAGAGATTTGATCCCTCTTGATGCTTGGTAGAACAAAAATTAAAATGGATCTATGTTGGTTCTTAATAATACTCTCTCTCTCTCTCTCTCTCTCTCTATATATATATATATATATATATATATATATATAGAGAGTTATGAAAGATTATGGTTACTGAATGATTATTGCTATTTATTAAGTTTTTATATGTCTTTGAGTTGATGTTAATGTGTTTTTTTTTTCAACTATTGATTTAAAATGAACATCTTTCCGCACTAAGCTATAAATTGCCTCTCAACACATTCAATTTTGAAGACAACTAAAAAAATACTACTACACATACTTTTTTCTTTGATGGCATGCTTGAAACAATTTGGGCATTCAAAAATTTGTGTTCGACAATCACTATCTAATGTATTTACAGAGTAAGAGGGTGCAAATGAATATACAATACCATAGCAATGTGAGAAATGATGAATAAACTATAAATAAATCACAAGCATGCCATCGAATTATTTTCCATGGTTACATACCTATGTAACGAAATCCATGTACTAAACAGTTAACAAGTGGGCATAAATAAGTTGTCAAGATAAAACTTATAATCAAGATAATTATCTAGTATTCAAGGAAAGATAAAGAGGTTTTCAACACCCAAATGAGCAAGGAAAATACCTTGGTAGGATAGAATAGCAAATCTCTTCACTTGTAGTACAATGAGAGCACAACTAAAAAAACCACCCATATGAATTTTTTTTGTGTTCCATCTTCAATTACAATAATACTTTTTTACGTTTAATGAGCATATGTTCTATAGGAAAACATGTTTTGAATAGTTCTTTCTTACAAATATGATATTATGTAATGGCCAAAGTTGTAGGATAACTTATTAAAAGAATTGAAAGATTTTCTAAATTCTTTTATTACATAATGGTCAAAGTTGTAGGATGGCTTCTCAAAAGAATTGAAAGATTTTGTAAATTATTTTATTGAAACATAGCTATATGTCTGAGTTTGATTTGTCCAATGTTGTTCCTCAACCATTATGGATGTCACACGAAGCATCATACCTCAACCTTGTTAATTAGAGACACAAAAGTCTTTAAAACAAGTGATACAAAGCTAATCTCCATGGAGGAAACAATAAGTTTTGTAAATATGCAATGTCATTTCTCATCTTATTTGTAGAAAAAGTAAAACACATTATGTGTCAAAAAACCCATAAAGGTAGCCAATAAACATAAAAAATCCAACAAGGAGTTTCCCTTGTAAGTCTCTTGCTACCTTTACCAATTTCATGAAGCAAACTTACAAACTAAAATTTACAAACTATGGAAATATACGAAAGATCTTTCCACATGTTTCGAAGCCCTAAAACTCGATAACTTGGCCACATTGACATCTCACTTTTTGAAGCAAGCTAAAATCTAAGAGTCCTCCCACATTCAAACAACTAAGGAGATCTATAATGCAACTCTTAGCTTGCCACGTATATCTAAGTGCATTAGAATAATAAAGGAATATGACAAGTAAAAGAAAGGAGAAGATCATTTGTGGAAATACTAATAACTCTCTCAAGCACTAAGATAAAACTTCCATTGGTTTAACATGTACTAATGGTATTTGAATTTGACACTTAAGTAGAAGGTAAAGAATAAAATTTGTACCTTTAACCTAGAAAATTCTAGGTGTATTCCTAAAGTCTTCAATTTCAGAGAATTTTTTTGCTAGTGTGCTCATTATTTTTGTTATAGTTTATTTTGTCACATCTAGTCAATAAGCCTACAAAACGGATCAATCAATATTCGTGAACATGTTGTCGTGATCCCTTCATAAAGCCCTAAGCATGACTCTTCCAAAATGTCTGAGTTCCTATAAGTAATTTCTCAAAATCAGTGTTTTTAGCCCCAACACTCCTTGCCCTCTTGGTCACCTATGTTTAGCGCATGTTGCTCCTTTAGGCACTAACGCTAGTTGCTCCCTTTTGTAAGTGTGTTGATTCTAGAAATCCGAAAAAAAAAAAAAAAAAAATTAAAAATATTTCGAAGCTTCCTCTTCCAAAAGTTTCAAAAGGTTGTTTTAACTATTTACCATGGATAAGAGCTCGAATCCTATCTGATACTACCTTGGAGACTTCACCTCTTATCCCTTGAGCTCATCCTCCCATCATATGTGTATCTCAAGCCCGTAATGCTAAATCCTAAACTACCATCCTTCTCCTATAAATTTACAACCATCCGTAGCATCAAGGTGGCTTTTGGAGATTGATTGTGCCCTTATGTTGCTGCCTTGAACCTAAAGGAGTCATCATATTCATGCATTAGGGTTGATATTGAGGTGTGCTTTGTGACAAGGAAGGACAAGTCAACTTGGGGAGACATCTACAAGTTCAACTACTATTTATGGTTGTAAACTCTCTCTTATTTCTATTAATACAAAGAGTATCTTGTTTCCTATATGTGTTGTGTTATGTTTACACTCATGTATTTCAATGCCTTGCTAATTCATTGAATAAAGATGTTAGATTATGCTACTTGGTTGTTGTAGATCCTTTGCTTGTTTTAGTCATGTGTGCAGGTTCTAATTATAACACTTGGAGCTACAATTGGAGCTTACAAGCGAGGAGGACAATAAAGTTTGCTATAGATTCTAGGTAGGCCTCTTTCCCATTCTATAACTTCTTTAAGGAAAACTCTATGATTTTTTGTCTTATGTTGTTCTAGACCAATCCACTAGGTCTAGGGAATTCACCTTTGTCCGCAATCGTAAATTCAACATAACAAATTGGCGACTCCGTTGGGGAAATTTTTTCCCGTAGTGGTTTCCTTGACCTTTGCACTTTTTACACCTCTTAAAGTGACCTTGATTGACTCATTCAGACATTGATTGATCTTAAGAAATTATATGTTTGAGCTTGGTTGGGTTTCTTGAGTCGTTTTTTGACCAAAACTGCCCCAACGCTTCCCTCTGTTTTGAGACAGAGCACCCCAACACACCTGAGCCTTCTTTGTATCTGCGTTGCAGGACACTTTCTCTTGTTTTGCACCTGCGTTGAGCCAGTGCTATCTGCATTGCAACACACCCTATCTTGTTCTGCACCTGCATTGATTCAATGTATCTGCGTTGAAGTGCACTTTCTCATGTTTTGCATTCATATGTTTCTTTGTATTTGAAACATTAAAAGAAAAGAAAAGAAAAACAATTATTTGCATTGCATATATGGCTTTGATTTTGATTGGAATAGTGAAGTTGAGGAAATCAATTGTTACATCACTTGTTTGTTGCATTGTTGATTGATTTCTTCTTCCCCTACTTAGTTAAACCTTTTATTGTTAAAAGGAAAATGAAAAGAGTTATTTTTGTCATATCAGTTGCATTATAAGTGTGTTCAGGTGACATTGAGTTTTGAGCCTTGACATCGAAACATAATTCAAGATAAACTTCTAAACTTCACTCAATTAACCTAAGGAGCATTTGAAACTTAACAACACACATCTAGAGGTCTAGGCTAGAGATGTTTTCTGGCGACTTTAAATGTGGAAGTTGTCATTCTTTACTAGTGTTGTATTCTGGGGGTGATATCTCATTCCACTTACGTAAGTGTATAGAATTGTTCTTCACGTACCTTCGAGTATATCAGATGGCACTCCACGCATAATAAGTATATGGGAACACTCTCATCGAACAGTTACACATTAGACAACACTACTACAGACTGTGCTTCCATGTACCTTCAGGTTTATTTTGGAAGTCTCCTATAGGTTGCTATCTCGCCATAGGTAACTGAGTCGGTTGCTTTGTACAATGTGATACATCGAACACAACATTCAGGTAGATTGCATGCCCATACGTAAATCCTTGGTTCACCAAGGTGGTATATTGCAATTCACAGTTACTTGGCAAACCCTTTTGCCTAGTTAACCCTATTTTGTTTTGTTTTGTGACTTTAATTTATAAAGTCAATTAATTAACCACGAAACAACATCCTTTCCGTGGAACAACTCTTTAGTAGATCTTAGGTTGAGACTAATGGCAACAGTTCTAGAGTATACCAATCAAGGAAACCCCTCTGACGACAATCATGGTCCTTTTCCTTCTTTTGGAAATATTGGTGCTCCTTATATGGAAACGTTGTCCCTTCTAGAATTTACCATTGGTTTGCTAGTTTGGTTGTTTTCAACCCCCATGGTTTTGAATGTCCAAACTGCTCCTCAACCAAGTTCTCCTCCCCCTGAACAACATCAACACCAAGTTGATCCTAAAATTGACCATTTTCCTTCTTCACCTATTGTTTCTTCGTCCCTTTCTTCCTCCTCACTTAGTGAAAGTATTGATTATAGTAACCAAGAAGCTAAGAAGAAGAAGAAGAAAAATAAGCAGGGGGGAAACCAAGCAAACATTGATATGAATGCAACTAGTATGGAGAAACCTTCCAATTAGCCATGCAAAGTTAAATTCCCTTGCAAGTTGTGTAAGGGTGACCACTATCTTAGAGATTGTCTTGGTATTCCCAAGGTACTAGGAGTGTGGTCCATAGGCTCACATCGGCCTTTGCCATCAAGTTCTGGAGATCATGCTGGTGACAAACCATCAACTAGTTATCATAAGGATCTTGGAAAGAAAGGTAAAGTTAAGTTCCCCTACAAGTTATGTGAAGGGAATCATCCAATTCACCTTTTCCCTTATATGGCTAAAGCATCCAAATTGTCGGGAAATATTATTGTTTCTCAATTGCAACTTTTGAATGGCTACCTTAAGATTTCCCCTAATCCTCGCTAGTTTTTTTTTTTGACAGAAACAGTTATGGAGTGATTATATTCATCTTGGCCTGAATGCCGAAAATCTGTTTACAATGAGGATGTCTAAATCCTGGTGCATCTCACTGTTGAGAGTGAGAATGCTGCTGAAACTTGAGGTCTTCTTCCTTGCTTGGGTTTCTATAGATTCTATTTCCGAAATTTTTCCCCACTTGGAAATACAAACAAATTTATTTAAGATCAAGCAGTAAAACATGACGATAAACAACTTATGGGATGGGTTCCCATGATTCTTCTCTGTCTTTCATCTTGACCCCGGCAGAGAGGAGGGCAGCTTTGTTGGCTTCACTGTCCGCGTCTTTATTATGAGTTCTCAGCACATGATAGTAATTCAACTTCTGAAAAGCATTTTCCAAGCCCTTAATTCTGGATATCAGCCTAGCTAGCTTAAGATCTGAAGCTGGGGAATTGGAGACCATTGCGTTTATAATGATCTGGGAGTCACCTATAACTGTTGCTTCCTTTATGTTTAGCTCCTTAAGGGTCTTGAGGCCTTGCAAGAGTGCCAAAGCCTCAGCTTGAATGCTGGTTGAGTGTCCAAGCCCCCAAGCATAGGAGTGTATTTTTTCCCCAATTGAATTTACAACAACACCTCCTGCACCAGCTCTGCCCGGATTGCCCTTAGCTGCCCCATCGAAAAAGAGAGAGTGCCTTGAATGCGATTTGAGCCAGTCTTGAAAGTCTGCTTCCGATTTCCTTATTTGCCAATCTTTAAGAGGAGGGACAATTCTGATTGCTGGTTGAAATTGTAAGTCAAGGAATGAACCCCAAGCGATATCCTGCTGGCTGAGGCTAGAATCATCTTTTATATCAGTCAGGCATTCCTTTAATTGACATTTGATCTTGACTTCTACGGCCTTGTGATGCTGTCTAGAATTTCTAAAAATTCTTCTGTTGCGTTCTAGCCATATCTGCCAGCAAATAACTTTTGGGAGGATAGCCCATGCTATTTTGATTATCAGGTTTTTAGGAGGGGGACCAGGATATTTGTTTGCCCAATTAGAGAAAAGATCAGCGGTGGAACAAGGGAGTAGAAAGTTGGGATCCAAGGAGTGAATAAGGGAGAACCAAATCTGCTTGGAGAAGATGCATTCCAGAGTTAAATGGGTTGTTGTCTCAGCATTTTCATTGCATAGCGAGCAAATAGAGGGACCGTAGAAACCTTTTTTCTGCAATCTGTCAAATGTTAGGATTCTGCCATGACAGAGAAGCCAGGCAAAAAAATCGATTTTGGGCCATGACTGGAAACGCCAGACCCCCTGCCAAGGTGCTGGATTGGGGGGGACGTGTGGTCTCTCGTTCAACTTAGCATATCCCGCGGAGACAGTATAGCCTCTGGCTTTCAGCCCCCAGCCTTTCGCATCTTTTTTCCTCCTGTGCGTGGGCGCCAGACCATGGAGAAGATCGAGCAGCGTGGCCCATTCGTTGGTCAGATGGACTGGCACTCCAATTCTTTTCCACCCTGCCCAATCAGTATCGTTCCAGAGAGAAATGTCCCACAGCGTACTCAGCCCCTCTCTATCCATCCAGTCTCGTAGCACTCCAGTGGGGGCTCTGTTACACAGTAATTTGTCACCATTGGTCACCGTCCCTGTTACCCCTGTTTCCATACATTGGAGGACGCATTCCGGGACCTGTGAGCAGTGACATAGTCTAAAAACACTTGCATTATGTTCCCCTGAGTATGTACTTCATGTTCCCTGAAGACACCTTCTGCAAATTATCCCTGGAAAGTGCCCTTTTTCAATTGGCGCGGGTCCACAGTGTCTTATCCGCGCCAATCACTGAGATCCTCAAAAGGGGGTGCGACCATTGGCGCTCTGTCTTAGAACAACACTCGCGCCAACCAAGTTTGGTAATGATTTTTGACAAACGCGCACCCATATGTTTTTTCCCTTCAGATCACGAAGTCTTTTGAGGATAAAATCCATCTGATAGAGGTCGAGAGTCATCATCTATCCTTGACATCTATCCACAATGGCTTTTCGGAGATAATGTCAATCCACAATGGGTGTCCTGGTGCATTGTATCTTCCTCCCTTCTCCATCTATAAAAGTCTGTCCTCATGCACTAGACAAGCTAGTTTTTTGAGTAATGCTAGTTGTGATTATGCTTGTCTTGAGTGATAGTAAGAGTCTTGAAGCATAGGGAGGTTATGCTGCCGGAATCTTGAGAGAGAGAAGGTCTATTGCAAGACATACATAGCTGCTCGCCCAGCCAGAGGATAGGTTCAACGTCAGAACCTTGGTTGTATCTTTCTCTGCTTATTATTCATTAATAAACGACTACTGTTATGGTTCCAATCTCATTGTTCATCATGATAATGTTTGGTTTATTTCCTTTCTGACTGAAATATAGTTGTATGTTAGTGGATTTTATGCTTGTTCTCGTTTCGTTCTTTGCATGTGCAGGTATCCATACGCGGGGATCGCAAGGATTGTGACCTGCCGGAGCAAGGGAACGAGAGTGTCAACTCTTCTTTCGACATTAGCGTTGGACTCCAGGTTGGTTCTCGTAATCCACTTTTAATATGCAACTAGGAACTTGCGTAGTAGCGTGATTTGATTGTTGCTAGTCCCATTTTGGGCTAGTGGGATCGCCTCTATCCGCAGAGGGGATTTACCTCTCCAACAATTTGGCGACTCCACTGGGGAGGAGCTATTTGTTGTTTGATTCATAAACCTTGGACGGAGTCTGAAGCACGGCCAGGCAGCCTTTGAAACGCTATTGCTTTGCATTAGCGGAGTAGATCAAAGCCACTTCAGTCGATCTCCAGTTTGGTTTATGAACCGAACGGCTTGGAGTTTTGTCTTGCATGTTAGTTTTCTCTTGCCTGCTTGGATAAATGAGCTTTCTGGGTCAGCTTTGAAGTTGTTTTCTGCTCTTAGACCTGTCTGAGTACTGTTGACCAGACCCTGGACTGTTGTATTTATTTTTTGGGTCAGCAAACGCGGTTGGCGCGTTTTTTCCTCTGACAGTCGCGCCAGTTGGCGCAGGTTGCACAACAGCAACTCGCGCCAATTCCTGAATAGCACAAGTTGCAGGCTGACAGTCGCGCCAGCTCTGTGAATTTTGCCAGTTTGTTAGTTGAAAGCTCCTTAAACTCAGATTTTTGTTTTTGTATATCTTTTGCAGCTTCTGGAAGTGTGTTGGACCTCTGTTTGACTGGTTGTTACCTTTATTCTTCAGTTGTTTGCTTATTTCTATCGATTTTGTATCCCAGCCCTAGAGCATCTAGTGGCTTTGCATGTCGAGCCTTCTGTGGGAAGTTTTGGTTTGATTATCCAGTCAACTTTTTGGTTGTTTTCCGCACCTGTCTAGTAGTTGTTTAAGTTTGTTATTCCGTGCTTCTGGGCAATTCACTTCTAGCTTGTTTGGATTTTTGCTTGACTTCATTTGAACTTAGATCACATGGTTCATTGAAGGTCTGTGCGCTTTTCGTTGTTTTGACAGTTCATTTTGGTATTTCAGATTTGGTTCTCCTTGCATTGAGTGAATTTTGCTTGTTTATGCTTGTTAAGATCTCATGAAATTTGTTTAAATGCTTATGCCATTTAAAAAAAAAAGGAAAAACAAAAGATCTTTTTTCATTCTGTTAGTTAGCATTTATTGTTATTTTTTTCTTTTAAAAAGAAAAGAAAAAGAAAAGTTTCATTTCTTGTTATTAGCTGCATTAGGATCTTTGTTGTTTGTTTATTGTTCATTTTGTTTGTTTGAAAATCTCAACTCTCCTGTAGTTAGAATTCATTGAACGAAATGATATAATTTTGGCATATAGTGTGCATTTAGGAAATCTTGAGATATCACATACGGTAGGACCAAAAAACTGAAACTTAATTGAAATTCAACTGTAAAATAAACCGAATGAACCTAACAACGCATTGGAACCTAACGCATATATTCTAGAGGTCTAGGCTAGAGACGTGTTCCGGCGTTGTAAAACCTGGTAACTATTGCCTCACTGATGGTTGGGTGATTCCTCCTGAGAGACAACAAGTACCAGTACGGACTGAGCTCCCACGTACCGTCGCGTATATACGGGAGACCCCACTAGGCTATCATCCTTTATCCATAGGAAGCCGAGTCTGTCGCCTTACAAGCCGTAATGCTCTGAACACAGCATTCGGGAAGATTGACTGCAGTACGGGAAGTCCTTGGTTTTCATCTGATTGCCAAGGTGTATAAGCAGTTTTACGGATTGTTTGGTAAACCTTTTGCCTAGAGTCTCCAGAGTAGTCACTTTTGATCCTTTTCAGACTCCTTAAAAGAAAAGGTGCCTGTGAGCGTCTTGTCACTTCGTGCTCATTAAACATTCGAAGGAGACTAGAGTCATCTTTTGTCCTTTTCTCGACTCTTAAAACATGAAAAGGTCAAGTTGTGTCTTTGCATCCTAAAATTTATTTGGCCACGATAACATTTACCCAATTAGATTCTGTTTGCGTTAGTTTGAGTAGGGGATTTGTCTCGGTAGATTCCTTAGGTTTTGTGAAGTTTCATCCTGGCGGAATTACCAATTTCGTCTTCTGCCAAGATACCGGTTGTGAGTCTTCCTGTGGTTCCAAGTATACAACCACTTAGTTCTCGTGCCCCAGGCGACGAGACTTACCAGTTTCATTGGAACCCTACTTGGGAACCTTCTGAGGACAGTGTCCCTTTTTGGGACCATACTTCTCCTCGTGTGTCAGTCCCACCTTCTTCCTCTGACATGGAGGATTTGTCCCCTACAACGACTGATGAGTCCGTTGCGACGAGCGGTGAAATTCCCACCGCAACGGACCCTATACTTGTCAGTAGTACTCCCACTACTACAAACCTACCACCAGGCTATAAAGCTTTAAGGGATACTATGCCCTCTGGAACTCCTTTCACGGGTTCTATTTGGTCACCACTCACTTTTCCTACTACGGAGCCTTTTACTCCGCAAAGTCGCAGTCCATCTGTTACCTCAGTCACAACCGCTCCAACGGTCTGTGCAGCCTCTTCGACTCCTATTTTTAGTCGTCCTTCGGCTTCCTTGTTCGGAGTCTTTGATCCCATGACAAATGTCCCAATACAGGGGCCATACGATCCGTATTTGTCGTCTCAACCGGTTGTTGAGGTATCAGTTCCATTGTCAATTGATTGGGGCTCCACCTCTTTTCATGGTGGTCAAGTTTCATCTGCGCAGTCTCCAAGACAACCTCCTCAAGACCAACAAGGGCAATCCTTCCATGGAAACCCTTTCGCTTCTGGTGGTCCATTTTTCTCTTCTTATGTTCAACCTTCTGGTAACTCAGGTCAGTCTTCTGTTCAACAAGCCCAACCTGGTATCCAGCAAGGTTATCCTACTGGACAAATTGGTCAATCAACTGTTAACCCAAACCAACCCAATGTCCAGTATGCTTCAATATCTCGACCAGCTGTTCAACCGTATGGTCAGCCTACCGTCCAGCATAATCAACCTTCTGGGCAAGTCGGTCAGCCTCAAATCCAATTAGGCCAACCAACTGCCCAGCCCACTCAGCCATCTGGTCCGTTAGGACAACCTTCAATTGTGCAACAACAACAACTCCATTCCCAGCAGGTACCACCTTCTGGGCAGGGAGGTCAACCCCAATATCAACAAGGTTATCCTTCCGGCCAGATAGCCCAACCTACAGGACATCTTTCTGGTACTGCTCAACCTGGGTTTTCGCCCCAGGCTGGACCCCAACCCCCGTCTGGTTTTCAAACGCAAGCTGGGGTTCAATCCCAACCGCCTTATCAACCTCCGCCTACTCCTCAAACTCAATTTGGAGTCCAGCCACCCTATGGTTACCAGCAACCTCAAGGGCAACCTTTGTTTGCCCCGTACCAAAATTACCAACAACCGCAGACGAATCCTTATTATCCGCAACCATATGGTGCTTCTGCAGGACCGTTTGGTAATCCATGGAGCGCTGGGGGGCAAAACCCAAATCCTTACGGACAAAACCCTATGGGGCCAAATCCGTCAGGACCAAGCCCTTGGGGGCAACCGCCAGTTGGTTGGAACCTTGGTGCTCCGACCCAACAGCAGCCCCAGATGTCCTTTAATCCTCAATTACCTTTCTTGGCGACTTTAGAATTACCGGATGTGTCTAAATTGACTAATGATCCTATTCTGCATAATCCATATTGGCCTCCGGTTCCAACAAAAATTCCCGGTGACTGTCCAAAATTCGATGGTAAGCCTAATGAGGATCCACAAGCTCATGTCATGACTTATCACCTATGGTGCTCATCCAATTCATGGCTTGATGATTCCATTCGGCTTCGCCTTTTTCAAAGGACTCTCACCGGCTCTGCCGCTAAGTGGTATATTGAGCTCAATCGCGGATCCTTTCAGGATTTTAACTCCTTGGCTATGGCATTCCTCACTCATTTTCAGTTGCCCGTTTGATATGAAACGAGCACACACCTCCTCACATCCTTGAGACAAACGACGGCTACGCATATCTCTGATCATATCCATGAATGGAGACGGCGTAGACGTATGATCAAATTTTGGATTCCCGACCAGCTTCTTACTGATTGGTTTACGACTTCGTTCGTTCCTCCAATAGCTCGGGACATCGCTATGGGAGCGTGTGTTACTGAAGAGCAAGCTATCGCGCGAGCTCAGTACCTTGACTTGGTTTATTCTCAGTCAGGTACATTGTATGATTATTTGCCTGATGCCCCTAGACCAGGAACATCCAAAGCCCCGCCAACACCAACTGTTGACGGTATCATTGGAACTGTTAGTTCATCCTCAAAGAAAAATTCCGCGAACCCTGGGAAGCAAAAACCATCTGTTTCGAATGAACCCACCTCCCAGGTAATACCCACTTCAAATCTTACTTCCGAGGTCAATGCCGTCCAATCCACCACGGCAGACAAAGCCTCGAAAGCAAAGAAGAAAGGGAAAGCGAAGAATAAGCCAGATCAACCCAAGCAGGAAGCCCCTAAACCTCCGCCCGAGGACGGTGCCAAACGCAAACCCAAGTATCCTTGTCTTATCTGTGATGAGGATCACTATACCAAAGACTGCCCGAGGCGGTCTGAAGTTAGTCGTTTGTTGAAAGGCGCTCCCGGGACTCCTGCGGTGCTTAAAGAACCCTTTCCCTCACAGCAAACTCAAAAAACTCAAATGGTGGCTGACCCATCTCAGCCTCCCTCTTCCTTCGGTTCTCAAGTGTTTATGGCTGGAATGATCCCTATCAATATCAGTACTCGAACAAAAGATTATCCGCCATCTACCGGGAAGGAGCCTGAGATACCCTCTAGTGCTCCTCCGTTCAGTTCGGGTCCTCTCCACATTGAGAGACCTACAACTGAGACGCCTCTTCGACCCCCTCCAAAAGGAGTACTCCGGAAATCTTCTTACAACCCAAATGCTCGTGCTGCACAGCACTACAATATCGTTGAGGACTTAGCGCAGACTCCGTCGGCTATGTCCGCTTTAGAAGTTCTCCAGAGCTGCCCTTCTCAGAGGAAGTCCTTGCTATCCGCCATTGGTGGCATAGACCCGACAGATTCAGATTTAATTACTTTTGACTTAGAACGCCATACCCAGAGACTGCCTCCTCAAATCGCATTCCTTATACAGGTTATTATTGACTCCAAAACGATTCACCGTACAGTCATCGATGAAGGTGCTTCAACTTGCATCATGTCTGTCGCCTGTTGGAAAGCTATCGGATCTCCTACCTTGAGTCAGTCTCCCACAACCTTGGAAGCCTTTGATGGAAGAGCCTCTCGTCCTTATGGTATACTCCAATGTTTGCCCATTACTTTAGAAGGGAAGACGGTCGAAATGGAGGTTGAAGTCGTTGATGCTACTCTTACCTACAACCTCCTTCTCGGACGTAGCTGGATCTACGTGATGAAAGCTGTTGCTTCATCTTTGTTTCGTATCATCCGTTTCCCTCATCAAGGGAAGATTGTTACCGTAGACCAGCTATCTTTCTTTGCTTCTTCTTCTGAAGGTAACATCCCTTTTGTGGAGCATACCTCAAAGTTATCTGAGAGTTTGGGAGCCGGACTTTTTAAAGATCCCGCCCTTATGGGTGTTTTTCCGCTCCCACCTCCTAACGTCGCCTCTGTTAATATGATTACTACTTGTTCTGATCCGTGGATCATTCCTCCCACCGACCAAGTAGATTCTTGGGGCGACAAGATGCCGTTGAGTCCTGCCGAACTCAACTACGTTGAAATTATTGCTGCATCGGCTCCCTCTTCCGAACCTGCTCTTTCGAGCACGGTTCTCCATTCATTTGATCCATCCTCAGGGCTTGTAGACGAGGCTTCTTCGGATCCTTTGCAAGAAACATTCTCGTCCGATGAAGCCATTATTGAGACTATGTCTCTCGAGGAACTTCCTTGGCATGATTCTCACCATCGTTCCTCGTTTCTCCCTGCACCTCAGGATATTCTCACTTGCCTTGAGCGGTTTGCTCCTTGTCTCCCACTGCAAGCACCTGTTCAGATTTATCAGGTGTCTTCTGAAGGGAATATGGAAAATATTACGCAAACCCAGCCCATCGACATCTCTGTCAAACCAGGGGTTGTCGAGCATCTTCATATTGGAGTCACTTGTACTCCCGAGGAGATTCAACTTTATTCCAACCTCTTTCGCGAATTTCGTGACGTTTTTGCATGGTCCTACGAAGAAATGCCTGGCATTGATCCTAGCATAGTGGTGCATGAGATTATCACGTACCCAGGTGCTAAGCCTATTCGTCAACGTTTACGCCCTGTACACCCCCGAAAGGCTGCAGCAATTAAGGCCGAGGTAGAGAAGCTTCTAAAAGCCGGTTTTATTTATCCTATTCCGCTCACAGATTGGGTTTCGAATATCGTACCTGTGACTAAAAAACAGGGTACAATCCGTGTTTGTGTTGATTATCGGGATATAAATCGAGCCTGTCCTAAAGATAATTTTCCCACACCATTCATTGATCAGATTATTGACGAGTGTGCTGGAAGTGAAATGTATTCTTTTATGGACGGTTTTTCTGGCTATAACCAGATCAATATTGCTCCCAGTGATCAACACAAAACTGCCTTTATCTGTCCATGGGGCACTTTTGCCTATAAGAAGCTCCCTTTCGGTCTTAAAAATGCCGGTGCTACCTTCCAGCGTGCAATGTCCTATGCATTCCATGACATTCGACACATTGTACAGCCTTACCTGGATGATCTCCCTGCTCATTCAGCTAAACGTCAGGACCACCCTAAACACCTTCGCGAAATCTTTCTTCGCTGTCGATACTATCGAATCAGGCTTAATCCTCACAAGTGTGTCTTCTGCGTTGAATCTGGCCGACTTCTCGGGTTTGTTGTTTCCCGAGAGGGCATCCGTTTGGATCCCCTTAAAGTCGAGGCTATAGTGAATCTTCCTCCCCCTGCTTCTTTGCAACAATTGCAGAGTTTGCAGGGTAAAGCTAATTTTTTACGTCGTTTCGTTCCAAACTATGCCGAGGTAGCCAAAGGTTTTACACGATTGCTAAAGCGCGATGTCCCTTTTCATTGGGATGCCACAGCTCAGGAATCTTTTGAGCGTCTCAAGGTTCTCCTTGTTTCTGCTCCATTGCTCCGTCCTCCGAATTATTATCGCGACTACACCTTGTATTTGGCTGCCGCCGACACCACTATCGGCATGGTTCTTGTTCAAACTAATGATGATGACACTGAGCATGTTATCTATTATCTCAGCCGCAACCTTTTAGACACGGAAACTCGATATGCTTATGTCGAGAAGTTAGCATTAGTCGTAGTCTGTGCGGTCCAACGCTTCCGTCATTATATTCTGTTACGTACTACTACTGTGATTTCTTATTGCAACCCCATGACGTATATATTGTCACGCCAGTTGCTGGGGGGCAAGTACTCAAAGTGGATTGTTATCCTCCAAGAGTTTGACTTGGAATTTACCACTGCCAAGTCCAAGAAATCCCTTGTATTTGCTGAGTTAATTTGCTCTTTGTCGTCTTCTTCCCCGACCTCTCACATCGAGGATCAAATTCCGGATGAGACCCTATTCCTCATTAGCACCCTCGATCCATGGTACGGAGATATAATCATATATCTGCAAACGTCCTCCTTTCGCCCGGGCGTGTCCAAAGACGCTCGGCGAAGGATTCGTCATCAATCTCAACCATACCGTATCATTGGCGATACATTATATCGTCTCGGCGCCGACTCTGTTCTCCGCCGTTGTCTTACTCTCGAGGAAGCTGAGCGGGTCTTGAATGACTGCCACTCTGGTGCCTGTGGCGGTCACATGTCCGGATATGCCACTGCCCAAAAAATCCTCCGTGCTGGTTACTTTTGGCCCTCTATCTTTAAAGATTGCATCCTTGCCGTCCGCTCTTGTCATGAGTGCCAGATATACCAACGGAAGATGCGAGCGCCCCCTGCTCCGTTGCACCCTGTTGTCGTCGTCGGCCCTTTTGCCAAATGGGGCATTGATTATATGACCTGTAACCCTCGCTCGGCCGGGGGGCATGGGTTTATTATCGTTGCCGTCGATTACTTTACTAAATGGGCCGAGGCGATGCCTACATTAACTGAAGACGGTCACACAGCGGCGCAATTTTTATTTAATCATGTTATTTCGCGATTCGGTGTCCCTCAAGCCATCGTTACTGATCACGGGAAGCATTTCCGTAATCATATGATGTCGGAATTAACAACCCAGCTAGGCTTGCAACACGATAGTTCAACTCCGTACTACCCTCAGTCCAATGGCCAAGTTGAAGCTATCAATAAGGTTTTGCTTCAATGTACCGTTGGCATGCATAAGTCTAACTGGCATTTGATGTTGTTCCCTGCCTTGTGGGCCTACCGAACCTCTGTGAAGGATGCCACTGGTTTCACTCCATTCCAACTAGTTTATGGACTAGAGGCTACCCTTCCGATTGAATGTGAAATCCCTTCATTAAAGTTAGCTGTCGAGCTACTTCCTAACACCACTCCGGTAGAAGAACGCCTTCTTTACTTAGAATGGCTGGATGAAATTCGTCGCCTGGCCTCCTTGGCCATCGAAACGCAAAAGAAGCGAGTGAAGACTCACTTCGATCAAACCGTACGTCTGCGTTCTTTTGTTGAGGGAGACTTAGTCCTGCTCTATGATCAGGCAAAAGATAAGCTAGGAGTCGGAAAGCTCGAGTCTATGTGGCTAGGCCCTTACATTGTCAAGAAAGTTCTGCAGAAAGGGGCCTACGAGCTGATCGATTATGAAGGGAACCCTCTTGGGAAGCCCCGAAATGGGCTTTATTTGAAAAAGTACTATGCGTGATGCTAGTGCATTTTATTTTGTACATACATGTACTCTAGCTAGTGTGTTGTGTGTGTGTGTGTCAATTTTAAAGGCGTAACTGCCACTTATTGTGTTTCTCGCTTCTTGTGCAGATGTCAAATACACCTTATGTTGGTTTTGCTGATGGTGCCTGCCGCAGTACTCGCAACTTGTCCTCTGCGGCGTGGGTGATCTACGATCCTCATGGCGAGCTGATGGATTGTCAGGGTGTGTGTTTGGGTCGTACTACTAACAATGTCGCTGAATACTGTGCTGTAATCGAGCTACTTGCTGAAGCAATTAATCGTGGCATTCGTGCATTGGTAGTGAACCTGGACTCTTAGCTTGTCGTCCACCAGCTCAACGGGCAATATTCCGTCAGAGACCATCGTATTTTAAGGTTGTATTTACGTGTGAGATTGTTAGAAAGGAACTTTGATTTTATTACATATCAACATATTCCACGACAATTAAACACATTATCTGATGCATTGGCCAATCATGTATTAGATAGACATTTGCGTAATTTGTAACTAAAACATTATACAAGCAAGCACATGGAAAACACAATAATAAACCATAGGCATATGTATATATATACGTGTGTGTCATCATGTTTGCGCCCCGCGCATTACATAATCCAAAAAATAATACATGTCCAAAACTCATACAGCCGCTGACAACATGTCTCTCAAAAACGTGCAAAAATGAAACCTAGGCGTCTAATCACGGTGATGCTCATGATAACATGTCACCTCTCGCACCAAATGTCTCAACAGACGATGGTCGCGAGTAGATACTCCCATCGTGTGCCTCTGGTACGCTCTAGGCACGTCTTCCAATCTAGCATAATCTGGAATCCCTCGAGTAAGTGCCTCAAGGTTCTGTACTAGATCGTCACCCGCATCACCCTCTGCCTGAGGGTCGGCTGCAGGTTGTGCTCTCCGTGCGTTATGAGGCAAGTCAGCTGGTCGCTCTGCACCAACATCTGCATACATATATATAGAGGTTGTCAGACATGTATTACAAAAAAAAAAAAAAAAAAAAAAACTTAAATACATAAAAACGTCAAAAACAAAAAGAGTTCTTACCTAGCTCCTCGTCCCAGTCCTCTCCTGCAGGCAATGGGAGATCTGGATCTCCAGTAAAATCCGTGCCCGCATAGGGCCAGTCCTCGATGACAATCATCTGGTGACGAAGCCAGATAAAGAACTCGGGCCTCCAGGCCATCTGCTGGCCCCCTCCTCCTCTGGGCATGAGTTCTGCCCATCGATTCAACCTCGGCTCCCGTGGCACTGGATCTGCCACTATACCTCCCTGTACCCGGAATATCGGCAGACGCTCCAGGAAGAAAGTTACTACAATAGATCCGTAGCCGAACTGTTTGTTCCCATCACGCTTACACTTGGTAAGCTGCCTTTTGATGTTTGTTGTCACTGTCGTGGCCCAATCAAACAGTGTAGGCTGGAGACACTCAGTTGCCAGCAGCAAATGATTTTTGCTGGCCTCGTGGGGCGCCTGTACCCCAGCTGTCCGGGTAATAGTGAATAAAATCACTCGTAGTACCAGGTCGGGAACCGTGATAATGTCCACTTTGGCACTGTTTGATCCAAAATGTGCCCCAGGACAAACTCTTTCCATTACCTCTCCCATCTTCTCACCAGAAGGCCTGCTACCAGTCAAGATGGGCCGTGCACCTCGCCGCGATAGACCAGTAATAAAATAGACATCAGAAACATCTAACTCCAATGTCTGGTCTTTCAGGCGAAATACCTGATCCTCTGTATCCCAAGCATCCACGATGAATCGCAGCAACTCAGGTTGTGCACGTAAGTATGAGGTGAGGAAGAACTTTTTCAAGCCACAGTCTCTCAGAGCATCCATGCATGCATCATCCTCCATTGCCATGGCATCCACGGCATCATGCTCTCTTTCTCTCCATTCTATAGCCATTCTGACGAATCCCTGCAACCACAAAGTTGAAATTTTCATCATTAGATCATTGGTGAAACCAAAATTGAAGAAACTTTGCAATTACAACGGTCAAATTTGTGGCAAATTGAGATCGCGTAGAAACAGTCGCGCCAAGGTCGCGACCCCTTTGGGTAAAAAATCCCATTGGCGCGATCCCGAGCGGGAAACCCGCGCCAATGGCGCAACCCTATGAAATTGCAAATCCTCTTGCAGGGGACTAAATTATGGATGAAAATCTAAAAAAATGGAATGAAAACAAAGCTAAGGATGAGGCCTCTTACCTGTTGCAGACGGCGGCTCGAATGATCTCCTGGATTGATCGCAATCAGCAGTTGAAATTTGCACCCAAAACCCCCCAATGGTAAACTCACAAGGTAAAAAGTGAAAAGTAATTTTATTTTTTACCATTTCACTATTTATAGCATTTTTTGCCCTAAAAATACATTAGAAATGATGTTTTGTGAGTATTTTTGGGATATTTTTATGTCAAAGTGGGTTTTACGCTGTTTTTTGTATGATGACAGGGGTTGGTGCAACTCAAAGCAATGACACGAGCTCTTTTTCGACTTTTTCAAGCTCGGTAAAACATGAGAAAAGGTTGCTTTAAGGTCTGCTTTCAGCTCTTTTCTGACCATTTAAAGAGGAAAAGATTGCCGAGTCACTCCTCTTGACTCGTTAAACGTTAATAAGGGGCAGTCGTTTTAAGTTCTTTTGGTCGACCGTTAAAACATAAAAAGATTACCAGGTTTTTGTCGTTTCAAACTCGTTAATGGTTACGAAATGACGTGATTTTGATCGCTTTTTTACTTTTTCAGGTCGAAATCACTATTTATGAAAAGTACTCCTCGATCGTAATGGTCGAGCGGTTCTTTCGAGCATTGTTTTATACTTTTTCGGGCTCGAGAGACATAACTTTACGAAAAAGGACACCCCTGGAGTTTCCTTTTTGTTGTCTTTTCAAACTCTCTAAACATGAAAAGACGCCGAGTTCTTCCTTTGTCAGACTCGTTAAAACCTGATGACATCGGATTTTGTCAAAAAGACACACCACAAGCATATGCTATCCCCATCAAGCTTGTTAAAAATAATTGGGGTACTCGCCAGAAATGGCGGGGGAAAAAAGGAACCATAATTATCGTCGTGTCGGCAGTATGTCGCTCTTGAACATGGAACTTTTCTGCTTTCGTGTCTGGGTGGGAAGATCTCATCTCATATTTTTCACTTGCTTTTGTGGACTTGGGTACTCCTATTTGACCTCTCATTTTCTCATTGCCTCGTCATCATGACCTCTGATACATTGATGTCAAATACTGCCAATTCCACTGACGTGCTGTCGATATGTTCAAGAGAAGTTGACCTCTGCAAAGAAACAACCTCCCTCTGATAGCTCGCACAATCTTGATTCACAACATTATCTCTCTGTCTCGTGTCGATGGTGTGGGAAACATTATGGCCCACCTTCGATCAAGGTCACTTCCTGTCGACTTCAGCTCATTATCCAGGAAGCTGATCTAGAGACTCGCTGCCGGTGCCTTGGAGCCTGCATGCCTCAATGGCAGGTTCTTCGTGTTCGACGTGAGGTTTTCATCATTGGCCTCCGATCGAATGATTCTACGGGTGTTTGACTTCAGATCACTAATTCACACGCCGTAGATTGTACCTATAGTACCTTGAGGGCCATTGTCATTATTGGTGGTACCTCTCGCGTCTGTTAACAGTTTTCAATATTGACTGGTAATCAGACGATGTTCATGCATGTTCGACTTCAGCTCATATATTCACATGCTTGAACTTGTACTTCTGTTCGGGTCGAGATGGAGCGCAAGACCCTGGATTGTGTCTGTTGTAATCCAGGCGTGATTCTTGATACATGACTCATTCACTGGATGGCTGCGACCATACCTGAGTCAATTCATTGATCCTAACCAGATGGCTGCGTCCATACTATGGATCTAGATTATCATGTACTCTCTTATGGATGGCTGCGACCATACCAAGTACATCATGTATTTGAGCTATCAATTGTATCTCTCAATGCAGATTCTCGGCGGCAGCTATATGTGTTCTTGTAAAGCATTTCACCCCTCTCTCTCTCTCGGGCCTCATGCTTTAGGGGGCATCTGTTACACAGTAATTTGTCACCATTGGTCACCGTCCCTGTTACCCCTGTTTCCATACATTGGAGGACGCATTCCGGGACCTGTGAGCAGTGACATAGTCTAAAAACACTTGCATTATGTTCCCCTGAGTATGTACTTCATGTTCCCTGAAGACACCTTCTGCAAATTATCCCTGGAAAGTGCCCTTTTTCAATTGGCGCGGGTCCACAGTGTCTTATCCGCGCCAATCACTGAGATCCTCAAAAGGGGGTGCGACCATTAGCGCTCTGTCTTAGAACAACACTCGCGCCAACCAAGTTTGGTAATGATTTTTGACAAACGCGCACCCATATGTTTTTTCCCTTCAGATCACGAAGTCTTTTGAGGATAAAATCCATCTGATAGAGGTCGAGAGTCATCATCTATCCTTGACATCTATCCACAATGGCTTTTCTGAGATAATGTCAATCCACAATGGGTGTCCTGGTGCATTGTATCTTCCTCCCTTCTCCATCTATAAAAGTCTGTCCTCATGCACTAGACAAGCTAGTTTTTTGAGTAATGCTAGTTGTGATTATGCTTGTCTTGAGTGATAGTAAGAGTCTTGAAGCATAGGGAGGTTATGCTGCCGGAATCCTGAGAGAGAGAAGGTCTATTGCAAGACATACATAGCTGCTCGCCCAGCCAGAGGATAGGTTCAACGTCAGAACCTTGGTTGTATCTTTCTCTGCTTATTATTCATTAATAAACGACTACTGTTATGGTTCCAATCTCATTGTTCATCATGATAATGTTTGGTTTATTTCCTTTCTGACTGAAATATAGTTGTATGTTAGTGGATTTTATGCTTGTTCTCGTTTCGTTCTTTGCATGTGCAGGTATCCATATGTGGGGATCGCAAGGATTGTGACCTGCCGGAGCAAGGGAATGGGAGTGTCAACTCTTCTTTCGACATTAGCGTTGGACTCCAGGTTGGTTCTCGTAATCCACTTTTAATATGCAACTAGGAACTTGCGTAGTAGCGTGATTTGATTGTTGCTAGTCCCATTTTGGGCTAGTGGGATCGCCTCTGTCCGCAGAGGGGATTTACCTCTCCAACAGGCTCTGTCTTCAATCGGATCCATATGCATGATTTTATCAGTCCAAATGTTGATCTTTTTGTCGTTTCCAGGGATCCAGTGGGTGTGATCCTTGATTAGAGGAGCAGCTTTGGCATACAGCTTGAGGAAAGACGAGTTGGGCAAGCGGATCACATTGTCTAAGCAGCTAGAACGTGGACCTCGGAAGTATTTTTTCCAGAGGGCCAATTGGGCCCAGCCAGGATTGGGCGCGATGATCCTCCAGATGATCTTAGCTGCCATAGCCACATTCTGCTGACCAAAGTTTTTGAAGTTTAAACCACCCTCCCACAGAGGCTTGGAAATGGATTCCCAACTGATAAGGGGAATCTTGTTTTCGTTCTGTTTTCCTCCCTTCCAGAAGAACCTCCGTATGAACTCTTCCATTTTTTTTAATATGGTTGCTGGAGCGAGCATCCCGGCAAATTGAAATAGAGGGAGGCTAGAAAGCACTGATTTGATAAGGACAGATTTGCCAGCAGAGTTGAGCCAGGTGAAACCCCAGGCTTGGATCCTAGACTGGAATTTTTCGAGCTGAGGGAGCCAGTCTTTGCTTGTAGGTCTTTTGTGAGCAACAGGAAGGCCCAAGTATTTGAAAGAAGTCCAAGAAGAGGAGGCTGCAAACCCCAGACATCTAGAAATAGCAGAGAGCAATCTGGGCGGGGTATTCCAGCTGAAGATGTGGCATTTATTCTTGTTTACAACGCTGCCTGAGCCCTTGCTGAATTCTTCCAGAACTGCTTTAAATTTAGAGGCAGAGGAGAGAGAGGCAGCACCCAAGAGCAGAGTGTCATCCGCAAATAAGGCGTGATTAATGTTCTTGACCCCTCTTGCGATACACAATCCATTAATATCTTGATCTTGCATTTTTTTGTCTAGCAGAAAGCTGAGAACAGAGGCTTGGATGACAAATAGCAGAGGGGAAAGGGGACACCCCTGCCTAAGCCCTCTCGAAGCTTTGAAAAAATCTGTGGCTCTTCCATTTACAAGAGGAGCAATCCATGGCTCCGAGATGCATGCCCGGATCCAGTTAATGAAATTTGTTCCAAAACCAAACCTGCTCATGACTTTTAAAAGAAAACTATGATTTACTCGATCAAAGGCATTTGCTAAATCAAGTTTAATCACCATACCTTGTTCTTTTCGAAGAAGACTTGAATGAATTGCCTCCTGTACTAGGGTGAAGTTGTCCATGATCTGCCTCCCTTGGATGAAGCCTCCTTGATTCTCCGGAATTATTTTGGGAAGAATGTGCTTCAATCTATTTGCTATTACTTTTGTGATTAGTTTGTACCCAGTATTGCATAAGGAAATCAGACGGAATCTACTAAAGTTGTTGGTGCCTTTTTCCTTAGGTATGAGGGCTAAGAAGGCAGAATTTGTGCTGCCGCCTATTTTCTGAGTGTTTTGTGACTTTTGAATCATTTTGAGCAGGTCCTTTTCAACAATCGGCCAACAGACTTGGAGAAACCTGGCAGAGAAGCCATCCGGCCCAGGGGCCTTATCCGGATCCATATCATAAAGGGCTTTTTTAATTTCGTCTTTAGTGACTTTGGCCTCCAAGATTTCGTTCATACGAGGAGAAATTGCAGAAGGAATAGAGTCTAACAAATCTGGGGATTGTTGCTGATCCTTTTCTTCACTGTACAGGTTTAGAAAATGGGAGTAGGCTGCTTTCTTAATGTCTGCAAACTCCTTGTAAGTGTCGCTGTCCTCCTTAATCTCAGAGATAGTGTTGAAGCATTTTCTGATCTGTGCTTGTTTATGGAAAAAAGCAGTGTTTCTGTCCCCTGCTTTGAGCCAGAGATTTCGAGATTTTAATCTCCAGTATTCCTCTTCAGCTAAACAGGCCTTATGATAGCACTGTTGCAGATGGGCCTCTTGATCCAGCAGTTCCTCTGTGACTATAGCATTCTCCATATGCGTTTGATGAGTGGCAAGGGAGACTTTAATATTTTTTCTTTCTATATCAGGTTTGGACAGGTTTTTAGCCCATCTTTTTAGTGCTCCTTTTACCCTTCTGAGCTTTTCTTCCCAGATATAGAAAGGAGATCCTTTAACAGGTTGACTCCAACAATCCTTGACTAATTGCATGAAGTCTGGCTCCTTGACCCAGAGGGGACTGAATCTAAAGGGAATAGGACCCAGATCAAGATGGGCTAGAAGATCTAGCTTTATGGGTTTATGATCCGAGATACTGCTAGCAAGGATGTGCATTCTGGGCTCTAAACCAAGCAACAAGTAGGAGCTTTGAATGAAAAATCTGTCTAATCTGGCAGCAATATGACCAGGGCCTATTCTTTTATTGGTCCAAGAGTACTTACCGGAAGAAGGCTTGATATCCAGCAAGTCCCAGTCTTGCATGAGATCCTCCACCCATTCCCTTGTCGGATCTCGGACTGCACTACCTCCCCTTTTTTTAGACGAGTGAAGGGTGAGATTGAGGTCTCCAGCAATAATAATATTTTCCAGGTTCATTAAATTCTCTTGATGTCTTATCGAGTCCCAACAAACCTTTTTTTCCCCCGCACTGATTGGAGAGTAAACGTTGAAGATGCAGAGTATTTCTTTAGTATCCAAGTTCTGCATTTTCAGCAGCAGCCAGTGAGTATTGCTAGCCTCGCTGATGACTGCAAATTTATTGGCGTTCCATAGAGTGCCAATCCCTTCCGAGGCGCCCCTGGCAGAGACTGCTCTTGCTTCACTTTTAAACCAAAGTTTCTTGCTTGCTTGAAGGAAGACTATGTCTTCCAGCTTAGTCTCCTGGACAAGAAGTATGTCTGGAGTTTCTGTTCTTATCAGGCTTCTCATGGCTTCTTCCTTGACTTTACTCCCCATACCTCTGCAATTCCAGGAGATGACCTTCATTATTTATGTTTTTGGTGGGCTCCCTTGGAGCCTTGGGGTTGGCTTTTCGTCATCCTAGGCTTTGAGGCTAGCAGTTTTTCCAGAGTTGGCTGGCTGCCTTGTAATTTTTCCTTGTACGTCTCCTCCTCTCTTTTTTCCCTGTCCGTTTTACGGCCTCTCGTAGATCTTCTTACCGAGGTTTGGGACTCTCCTATTTCTCCTTCCTCCTCTGACTCATCCGTGTCCTGCTCTTCTTCATTATCTTCTAAGTTCTTACCTTTGGGGTTTTCAGCGCTTGTACCTTTGAGGGAGGCTGAAGATGTACCTTTGCTTGGAGAGCCTGGTTTTTGGTTCTCGATCTCCTGAGTAGCTTCTGTCTCCTTTTGGATCTCTACCTCCTGGGTTTTCTCTGGTTGCGAGCTGAGAGGGTCGAACTTATTTTCTGAAGTTGGATTAGTCGGGATATGTTGAGCAGAAGACTGATGAGGTCCTTTGCCACTAGGTCCTCCCGGCTTCTGTGACTTGGAAGGTTTGGAGCGCTTGACTTGATTCCATCCATCCTCCTTCCCCTGCACAGCCTCGTTGTTGGTTGGGCAGCCTCTGGCGAAGTGACCATAAACATGACATTTCCGACATTTGAAGGGTAACTACTCATAATCCAGTTTCTGCAGATGCGTCCAGCTTCCTACATTTATTTTGATGGCCTCAGGAAGCCCTACCTCCAGATCTACTTCTACACAAATCCTGGCGCAGTCATATTGGTCCTTATTGTTCGCTCGGTCTATAAATTTCCCCAGGGCATTTCCAATGTGCATCAGTGAGTCCCAATTCCAACAATGGACTAGGAGATTCGGGAGTCTAACCCACACCGGAACTGCTTTGGGCACATCTACTGCCGGATCGAAATCCGGGGTCCATTTATTCAGATACAAACCCTGAGGGCCCATGAAGTAGGGGCCGTTTTGGAAGATCAAATCTTTGTCTTCCTTTGCAGTGAATTCGAAGAGGAAGTATCCTCTCCCTAGAAAGTAAGAAGTAACATTTTCTTTGATCAACAGCGCCCAATTTCTGTTGACCCAGCTCTCAGTGGTTTTTGGAGACGGCCATAGCCCAGTAAACTGGCCGATGAGAGCCCGTTCAGCCAAAGACAAAGCAACTTGGATCGGGGTTTCAGGAGGGAGAGAGATCACTGGGATATCATCCAGCTTTTTGACAAATTTCGTGACTTCAGAGTTCTTCTTCTTTGGAAGCCCTGCCAGAAGCCGATTGAAGGCCTCAGAAGGTGAGAGTGGCAGAGGAGGAGGAGGGGGCGCCTGGGGAGAGCCCAGTGCCTCCATGACCGCAAGCCCTAGGGGATGGGCCTGTCAAAAACCAGTGCAGACCTCCATTAATCAGCACGCCCGCAGTGGTGAAAGGGAGCCCCAGGCGGATCCGCCCGTAGGGAGCAGGGCGGCCGAGAGCGGACACGCTCGCAGATAGTTGAATGCGCAGGGTGAAGACTCCAGGATTTGCAGCGGGAGCTGAGAGCTCTGTCCAATCTCATACACCCTCTATTGAATTTCCTAATCCTCGCTAGTTGATAAAGTGATTGATCATAATTTGAATCCAGTCAATCCCACTCTCTCTTAACGTGAATCTCATGGAGTCCATTCCTGACCAACCATTGGTTGAGAAAATGGTTGACTCAATTCCACCTTCAGTTGATCGTACCTTTCCCATAGAGAGTGAAGTTCATATTGGTCAGGTTCTTCTTATTTCTTTAGATTCCTATGAACTGGGAGGCAATATTCCCGCTCCAATGGAATAAGGGGACAATCCTCCCGTTCCCATAGTACAAGGGGGCATCCCACAGTAAAAGGGTGCATCCCACAGTACAAGGGAGTACTTATCCCATTCCCATAACACAAGGGGGGAATTCTCCTATTCCCACGAAACCCCCTCCAAGTAGTATGGTCACTTGCTTTGATTGGAGTCGACTGGCAGGATATCATTTACCTCCTTATGTTCCCTTCGAGATCATAGTACATGCTTATAATATGCTCGTATCTAGCACAGTCATGGACAGAGGCTCATCTGTTAGTATTATGTCCTCAACTACTTGACAAGCTTTAGGTTCTCCACAGTTTGTGCATATTACCTAGAACCTATTGGATTTTAATAGAGGAACCAATCAACCATTAGGGATCCTTCCTTAGTTACCTATTACTTTGGGAGGAAATATTGTCTATATTAATGTGATGGTATTCCAAGGCACTTTGGATTTTAATTTACTCCTTGGGTATAACTATGTTTATGACATGGGAGCTCTTCTCTCTTCACTCTTTCGTGTGAAGTGTTTCCCGCATGAAGGAAGAATCGTAACCATTGACCAAATTTCGTTTGTTGGTCCTATTTCAACTCCCAATTAACCAACTTCCCTATATGGTCCTTATATGCAAGTGGTATCTCCTCCACCACAAATTAATTATGTGGAAACCTGTTCCATCCCGTGTCTACTGATGATCTGGTAGGTGATGTAGTGCATCATGTATTAGGAGCACTGGAGCCTAATATTTCCTTTGGATTTGTTGTAGTATCTACAACCACCCTCCAAAATTTTGCATGTGCTTCGATTTTGGAGCCTTCCTTCATATCCACAGGAGCTCATCTTGCACTAATTCAGGTATTCGCGCTTCGATTGAGACTTATCTTTTTCATTTGTGCTTGTGCATACTTGTTTCCACACTTAGTTGATCTTTCTAACTCACAAGTTGATCTCCCAACTTGGTCTCACAACAATTACGGGCTTGCCTCCAAAAAATGCACAATCCTTGAGGGCAAGCAATCTTGATGATGGGAATTGTGCAGTCCTAACTAGCAGTCAGCCTTGAGCTCAGAAACTGGGCAAACGTGGAGGGAAGCCCAACACTAAGCCAAAGAACTACACAATCCTTCACTGAGCTCAGAAACTACGCAGTACACTGAGTCAAAAAGTTGCCTAGTTCCCCAAAATTGCGCAGTCTTTCCCGACAATGTGCATGGTAGTTTCCCCGGAAAAAGCAAAAAAGAAAAAGCATCCCTAAAAAATAGGGATCTATTTTTAGTATCCTGAAGGACGCACTTTTGTTTTTTTTAGAAACTTCCGCCAAGTGTTGCTTTTTCCTTGATTTTAGGTGTGCGCATCATAAAACCTAATTCGCTCAAATCTATTTAGTCGACGCCTCTAGAGCTCATTTTCACATTCAATCTCAGAGCTCTAGCATTCCTAAGGAGATGAAGGAACCATTGGTGCGGTGTTGTCGCTTTTTCAAGTGAGATTGGTTTTGTTTGTTTGTTTTTGTTTTTTTATTTTCGTTTGTTTGTTTGTTGTTTTTTTGTTTTGTTTTTTGTTTTGTTTTTGTTTTTGTTTTGTGTGTGTGTGTGTGTATGTGCGTGTTTTTTTTGTCATTTCACCTGTGTAAGTGTTGTTTTACTTATTTCTCTTCGAATTTGTTGGTGTTTCAACTTGTTTTAACTTGTAGAAGTGTTATTTTAAGGTTTTGTTGAAAATGCAACAAGATGATGGAGCTTAGTGAAAAGGAGTCACCTTCACTAAGTGGGACCGCAGGCTATTTTTGGCGCAAAGTCTATTTTTAGACTATGTCTATTTTTAGACATATGGATCATGGTCTATGAGTTGCAGGATTCTATTTGTGGATGATTGGTCATGTTGGTAAAAATAGATGGACTTCTATTTTTAGACATATGGGCGGAGTCTATTTTTAGACTTCCAATCTAAAAATAGAACAGTCGAATATTATTAGCTCTTAATAATATTTGGACTATAAACATTATCTTATCCTCTTGGAGCACTTCAGTTCGAGCTACGGATGTGGCACATGCAACTGCCAGAAGGAAATACTCTTTTCTTATGGGTTAGTTGAGCTATTGCATGATGGACTTCAGTTAGAACTCAAGTGGTTGAGTTTGGTGGAGTTGATTGAGGAGTTGATGGAGTTGTGTTCAGTTTGACTTGGTTGAACTAGTTGTATTTAGTCTAACTGCAGAATACACTAGTGATGAATGATGTGAATTAATTATTAATTAATTCACTAATTATTAACTCATAAAGCAACTAAAGAATACATCAGTTAACTCAGTGCATGGACAGTTTAGTGGAGACAGGTGTTAGAGGTTGAGATTGCTATCAGTTGTGACTATAGTTGTGCATGAGATGCATGGATTGAGTATTTCCAATGAGGATTGCGTGGTTCAGCCAAGGAAATACGAGTTTGGTTCAGCCATTCATCATTATTCTCATGCAGGATTTTGCAGTGGAGGCAGGCAAACAGTGGAGGAGATTTGAGGCATCAGATCTGAGCTAGTTTGTGTGTAACAGGTGGAGATAGTACTGAGTACTTGTGAGGAGTATTGTACTATGTATTGTTACATGTTCTCAATCATTATAATATACAGATAGTGTGGGGTTTTCAGCTGTATGCTTTCCCCGGGTTACATATTGTGTTAATGTGCGCATGCGATTGATGTTTCATTGTTTTTAATTCCGCAAAATTGATGGTCAACGTAAAGGAGGTTATGTATTATGCATGCATTCCGCAATAGTGTATAATCAAGATAATCTCTATGAATAAGTGTTATCTTATTCAAAATTTCTACATGGTATCAGAGCAGAGTTGATCATTAGATCTATTATTCAGAAAGTGTTTACATTTTATTTCTTCAGGTAGAGTCTGTATTCTGGCCAGGTAGCCTCTGGATTCATCCTTCTTTTGGAAGGTGAGATATCCGGTAAAAGCCCATACAGTCAATCTCTGTACAAGAAATACTTTGTTCTCACGAATTTTAGATCAGAAGCGGTTGAGTTTTGAGCTGGTGGAATTCGAATTTGCAGCAGTGTTTTCTTGGTGTCAAAGTTGAAATGTCTTTCAACGGATTGCGATTCGAGTATGCTCTTGAGGGCAGCTCGAACTATATTGCATGGAAGGACAGGATGGAGGCGGTGTTAGATGATAATGGGCTGAAGGAGTTCATAGAGGCTGAGGTCCCAAAGCCTACTGATACTGCGCAAGTTGATGCTTGGCAAAAGAAGACAGCAAAGTGTCGAAGGATTCTGTTGGAGGGCGTGAAGGATCACATTGTATCCAGCCTGCATGGAAAGGCTTCTCCATACTTGATGTGGAAAGTGTTGACATATCTATTCCAAAGCAAGAGTGACCAGAGGAAGTTGGCGCTCAAGGATAAACTCAGAAACATTAAGTGTGAGAATGAAGACAATATGCCCAAGTATCTCACGAAGTTCACCCAATGCTAGGATGAGTTGGGAAGTGTGGGGGTGATTGTCGATGATGAGGAATTGGTGAGCTTGGCTCTCCTTGGTCTTCTGAAGAGTTGGCATTCCTATCAGGACTCTGTCAATGGTCGGGAGAAATTGCCAGGATGGGAGAGACTTTGGTCGGATCTTGTGCAAGAGGAGATCAGACGGAATACCAGGGACGGATCTTCATCAAAGGCATCTGATGAAGAAAATTGCGCTTTGGCTGCGAAAGCAAATAAGGGGAAGGAGAAGGTTTCTCTTTTCGAATCCATTTCTTCCAATGATGGGAAGAAGGTTAACAAATCGAAAGTGCGATGCTTTCGTTGTCATGAGTTGGGCCATTATGCTGCAAATTGTCGATGGAGGAAATCCAAGAAGGGATCCGGGAAGGATCTGAAGGTGAGGCACTTGCTTCACAATTTGAGTTGGATTTCACACTCTTCGCATGCATGGTTTCATCCATGGTGGGAAGTGGTTGGTTTCTTGAGAGTGGAGCTTCTTTCCACATGACCGGTGACAAAAGTTTGTTCAGTACTCTGGAGGAGAAAGATCTCCAGATACTCATAGCGATGGGTAATGATGAGAAGTATAGTGTCTCAGGTGTAGGCATGGTTATTTTTCAGAGGGAGCATGGAGCTCGCCTTATCTTGACCGATGTCAAGTATGCACCAGGACTGGAGAGAAATTTGGTGTCGATCGCGATGCTGGAAGACAGAGGCTATGATGTAGTCTTCAGTAAGGGAAAGGTTTTCCTTAGACACATCATCACTAGACAGGTGAAGCAGATTGGTTCACGGGTCAGGAACCTGTATGCTCTTGAGGTTCAAGATGCATGCAAAGCCTTGAGTAGCGAGGCAATTGATGGAGACTTAGTGGTTGAGAGGGAGCATACATTACCTCTCAACATGCAGAGCTAGAAGAAGTCTCAGACGATTGTGGAGGAGCCACGATTGGTGCAGCAGCTTCAGAAGGTTGTGGAGCAGCCACAACAAGGGAAGCTGAGAGGAGATCGAGTAGAGACATCTACTCATGCAAAGACCTCCAGTAGGGGAAAACTTCGAGCCAGGTGGGCTGAGGGATCACATGCAGCCATACCTCCAGGCAGGAGGTGGGGCGATATAGAGTGATCGTCCCAAGGAGGAGGGGCAGGATCCTTGAGGTACCCAACCTCTTGGATGAGACCTTGCTACGGGAGCCCCGATGTGGAGTAGCAGGAACTGACTGATTGGGTAGAGACAAATGCGGATGGAGCAGCAGAGAGAGCGACAATGTAGGGAATCCCAGGACAGCGCATAGCTAGCAGGCTGAAGCAATGCAAGAGGCACAAGTGTTTTGCACAGTGCTAGTGGAACAGAGAAGTGTGCAATGGTGCGAGATGCATGGAGATGTTGCAGTAGTGCAGATGTCAGAGAGGAAGCACTTGTAAGCAGCAGGTAGAGCTTCAGCATCAGAGTATGTTCCTAACGCAACAGAGTGGTCAGTTGGGAGTGTTTTTGTTCCAAGTGTTCTTGGAGCAAGTGGACCGGGCAAATGTGTTGCATGCAGAACATTCCAAAGTTGTAGGATAGGGGTTGCAGATAATCCATATCTTGTTGAGAGGGAGTGTTGAAAATGCAACAAGATGATGGAGCTTAGTGAAAAGGAGTCGCCTTCACTAAGTGGGCCCGCGGGCTATTTTTGGCGCAAAGTCTATTTTTAGACATATGGATCATGGTCTATGAGTTGCAGGATGCTATTAGTGGATGATTGGTCATGTTGGTAAAAATAGATGGACTTCTATTTTTAGACATATGGGCAGAGTCTATTTTTAGACTGCCAATTTAAAAATAGAACAGTCGAATATTATTAGCTCTTAATAATATTTGGACTATAAACATTATCTTATCCTCTTGGAGCACTTCAGTACGAGCTACGGATGTGGCACATGCAACTGCCAGAAGGAAATACGCTTTTCTTATGGGTTAGTTGAGCTATTGCATGATGGACTTCAGTTAGAACTCAAGTGGTTGAGTTTGGTGGAGTTGATTGAGGAGTTGATGGAGTTGTGTTCAGTTTGACTTGGTTGAACTAGTTGTATTTAGTCTAACTGCAGAATACACTAGTGATGAGTGATGTGAATTAATTATTAACTCATAAAGCAACTAAAGAATACATCAGTTAACTCAGTGCATGGACAGTTTAGTGGAGACAGGTGTTAGAGGTTGAGATTGCTATCAGTTGTGACTATAGTTGTGCATGAGATTTTGCACATGCATGGATTGAGTATTGCCAATGAGGATTGCGTGGTTTAGCCAAGGAAGTATGAGTTTGGTTCAGCCATTCATCATTATTCTCATGCAGGATTATGCAGTGGAGGCAGGCAAACAGTGGAGGAGATTTGAGGCATAAGATCTGAGCTAGTTTGTGTGTAACAGGTGGAGATAGTACTGAGTATTTGTGAGGAGTATTGTACTATGTATTGTTACATGTTCTCAATCATTATAATAAACAGATAGTGTGGGGTTTTCAGCTGTATGCTTTCCCCGGGTTACATACTGTGTTAATGTGCGCATGCGATTGATGTTTCATTGTTTTTAATTCCACAAAATTGATGATCAACGTAGAGGAGGTTATGTATTATGCATGCATTCCGCAATAGTGTATAATCAGGATAATCTCTATGAATAAGTGTTATATTATTCAAAAATTCTACAGTTTTTGTTGGCATTTCACAAGTGTCGCATCAATTTTACTATTTTTACACCAATGGTCGTGGTTGCGGTGACTCTCCTCACATACTTGGTTTTCCTTCTGTTTAATTAGTTGTTGCACTTGATCTACATGGATGTACTTATTCTTAGTCAGTTTTGCACTCAACCTCCCATTATCACTCACTTCTGCTCGTTTTTCACACTTCCATCGGGCATATCTGCACTTGCTTTGGCCAAATCTTACCTTGCCCAGCTAGGCACGGCGAAATCCTAAGGCTCAAGCCACAATATTGGCCTCTGGAATTACGCAATGCGCAGTACAGGCTAGCTCCAACTACGCACTACGCAATTCCAGGGGTCAGCCTGTCACCTTGGCCACTGAGACTGCACAATGCGCAGTCTCTCCCAATCTCTGCCTAGGCTGGCACTGTGCATTGCGCAGTCTCAAGCCTCGGGCTTCACCCTTGCCTGTTGTGACTGTGTAGTGGGCAACTCCCACAGTGAGTCAGTGTCCCTGGTTGATAAAAATAGCACAATCCTTCTCTCTAGTTGCCCGACTTGTTGCTTGATCATGCTTGGAAGGTAGATTTGAAGCTATGATCCAGACAGATATTGGTGGTCACCCGCCTATTCCACTTGGACCTCCACCACTATTTCTTTCAGTCTTTTAGTTTCCTTAATTGTAGCACAATATATTATTTTTGGTAGTTTTTTCGGGTCCTGAACTTTCAAAGCCACTTTGATGCCCTAAACGACGTTTTTTTTGGAAAATAGGAAAACATGAAATTTTGATTGATGTTTGTAATCGAAAGTTGTAGCCTTTGGATAGATATTTCTAGTGAGGTATTGTGCACGTCAAACGAAGACCGTATGCCAAAGTTATAACCCCGGGAAGTTGATGTACCAATTTACCCAAACGGGGCCCATAATTTTTGCGCTTCATCTCATAGGGTTAGGTTTTTGGATGTTTAGGGTTTTCCATTGTTTCTCAATAATAAATAGGCCTTTGAGCCTCATTGTAACACGATTGAGAGGCATGTAGTTGCCACATCTCTTCTTAGAGATAAGTTACAATCGCCTAAGCTAGTTTATTTCCATTTTTGTATGTAAGCATATTTTAGTTATTTGATATTAATGAAATGGAGTTTTATTTCTGTTGCATCTTTGTGTATATGTGTATTTCTGTATTTTGTTGTGTTCCCTCATAAGTCTGGATTAGTGGTATCAGAGCGATCTGCTCTTTCTTTGCTTTTTCTTTACATGTCCCCAACGAGGTCAGGGTATAAGGAGTTAGGGCATGAACTAGTTGAACCTTTGCAAGTCCAGCGTCGCAAAACCCGACAACCTCCCATGGCGGAAGAAAAGAGAGATGAGGGGGCAGAAGATCCTTTCAAAATATTGCTTGAGCAAGCCCTCGAGCGACAAAGGAATGTGATGATGGATAACTTTGGCCAGATCCTTTAGCGACTACCCACAGGTGACACATCTTCATCCAGAAGCCACTTCGGAGGCGCCGCTCCTTTTAAGGTACAAGTTAACTTTGATATTCCATTATTTGAAGGCCAGATAGATGCAAACACATAGATAGATGGTTAAATTAGTTGGAAGGATATTTTTCAGTTCATGAATTTTCCAATTGGGAAAAGATTACTTTTGAACTTCTCAAAGTCTCCCCACATGTCAAGGACTGGTGGGAAACCTATTGCGAACAAAAGAACAAGACGAAATTCTCACTGTTTTTAGTCACACCCACTTGGAATTCTCTCCGAGACGCCATCAAGGAACAATATTACCCTATTGGGAGATATGAAGATAAATACATAAGTGTACCACATTATGGCAAGGAAGGGACCAAGATGTGTCGAAGTTCACAAATGTTTTGCATACCCTTCGTACGAAGTTGGGTATCAAGGATTCTTAGCAACATTTGGTACTCAAGTACCGCAGCTGTCTACATAAGTACATCTAGGATGAGATGGAGTTCCTGGACATCTCCTCGCTTGACATCGCCTATCAATAAGCTGTCAAGATCAAGCAGAAATTTAAACAGAAGAAGTGAGACTTTGGATCTACGAATGTGAATCAAGGGAAAGGCGCCCCCAAGTTGTAGAACAAAAGATAAAGCCCAGTCAGGGTGACTCGAGACAACCTGTCGAAGCCGCAAGCGAAGAACAATACCATGAAGACAAAGAAGGACACATGGAAGTGGTGTGAGTTCCATAAGAGTGCTACTCACAACATAAGTGAGTGTCGAGCCAAACAGTGATTGGTGGCCGAGTTGAAGGCTTCCGAATCATATGCATGTTCTTACTCTGAGTTAGAAACCAACAAGGGGGAGGACAAAGGGAAGCAGATTATTGATGCAGAGCCTAGTGTCACTGCTGCCACCACCAAGATCCAGAAGGATGAGCTAGAATATCTAGAGGAGGGGGAGCGACTCTTCCACTCACAGACGTGGGTGAATTGTTCTCTGTTGCAGTTCATTTTCGACAACAGGAGCTAAAAGAGCCTCATTTCAGCAAAGGTCGTGAAGCAGTTGAGCCTACTGACCACACCACACCCATAACCATACACCATCGAGTGGCTTCACCAAGGGCAAGATCTTCGCGTCAACCAACAGTGTTGCCTTCCCTACAACATCAAGCCCTTCATAGATTAGGTACTATGTGATGTTGCTCCTCTTGAAGTTTGTGATGTATTATTAGGTCAACAATTCTTATGGAATTAACATGTTGTGTATGAGTCTCACTTTGGGTGATAAGTTGTACAAGATATCGGAGGTAGTACCACCTACCGCCATTTCTTTGATCACTGTGAAGCAATGCAGTAAGATCATTTCCCAGACTGGGAAATTTGTTTTCCTTATGATTTGCCCTCAGGGCAAGAAGAATATTGCGGCCATGACCTCCAGATAGGGCTCCTCTGCATGGAAGAAGCAAATGGATAAGGTTGTGGAAGAGTACATGGACATCTTCACCTCACCCATAGGGGTACGTCTACGCTGCCAGTTCAAGCACTCAATCAATTTGACCCCAGGTGTGTCACTACCCAGTAGACCGATCTATCAACACTCTGTTCTAGAGAGCAATGAATTCAAGAGGCAGATTCAGGAGCTGTTGCAAAAATGACACATTAGGCCAAGTTCATCACCTTGTGGGGGCTCGATTATGTTGGTACAGAAGAAGAATGACACCTGGAGACTCTGTATTGACTATCAGGCACTGAACAAGATCATTCTCTGGAATAGGTATCCAATCCCAAGGATTGATGACCTTCTAAACCAACTTAAGGGGGCCAAATATTTCAGCAAGATTAGCTTGAAGTTTGGTTGTCACGAGGTACTGATCAAACCCTCCGATGTGTGGAATGCTACCTTCAAATCCAAGGAGGGCCTTTTCGAATGGCTAGTTATGCCTTCCGGGTTGACAAATGCCCCCATTACCCTCATGAGGCTGATGGATGACATCTTGCGACCCTTCACCAACTAATTCATGGTGGTGTATTTGGATGACATTCTAATCTTCAACCAGAGTTGGGAAGAGCACCTCCACTATATTCGGCAGGTTATCCAAACCCCGCGGCAACACAAGTTGCGTGCCAATTTGGAGAAATGCACTTTTGGTATGACCCAGGTTCAATATATGGGGTACATCATTGATGAGAACGGTGTGCATGTGGAAGAAACAAAGATACAAGTCATTCGGGATTGGCCTGCCCCAACCACTCTAACAGAGCTCTGTAGCTTTTTGGGCCTTGCTAACTTCTACCGTAGGTTCATGTTGGGGTTCTCTCATATCACTTAGCCCTTGAGTCAAGTCACCAAGGGAGGAGTGAAAGCAAAGTTCTATTGGTCTGAATCCCAACAAAAGGCATTTTTCGAGTTGGAGCATTGCCTCTGCTATGCACCAATGCTCACATTACTGGAGCTGCAACAACCATTTGAGATCGAGACAGATGCCTATGACTATGTTATTGGTAGAGTTCTTCCTCAGCAAGGGAATCCAGTGGCATATCACAGTGAGAAACTTTCAGACACAGTCTGGAAGTATCCCACTTATGACAAAGAGATGTATTCCATTGTGCAGGATTGCCGACAATGGAATCATTACATTATGGAGAAGGAAATGGTCATCCACACGGACCACCGACCACTGCAGTTCATACGGACAAGGGAAATTGCAAAACAATCGCCATCTGAAATGGTCCACATACCTGCAGCAGTTTCATTTGAACATTAAGTACAAGAAGGGAAGCACCAACAATGTTGCAGACTACCTCAGCCAACTGTTGTTCATGGCGCTGACCACTGTGCTCGACTCTTGTGGGCACGAGACTGCGGGGTGACCGCATCTTTACCAGAGTGATCCAGAATTTGGCAACACATACCAGACACTCTTTGAAGACAAGCAAGTTCCAAATTTTCACCTTCAGTATGCACTGTTATGTCACCTGGGACACCTTTGTGTTCCTTTAAGCGAGCGTGCCAAGATGATTTGGGAGGTGCACTACAGTCAGGTTTCTAAACATTTTGGGGTAGAGAAAATAGTGGCAGTGTTGCAGAAGTATTTTTATTGGTCGAACCTTCGACAACATGTTGGGAAGTACATCAGATCCTACACTGCTTGTGTTATTTCCAAACTGACCATCAATAAGCAAGTCCTATATACTCCTCTGCCTACTCCTAGTTGGCCTTGGGAACCCATATCTATGGATTACATGTCAAACCTTCCTTCTACTAAGCATGGAAACAACTATGTTTTCATGGTCATCGACAAATTTTCTAAGATGACCATTCTGGCGGCCTGCAAGAAGAGTATTGCAGCAGAAGCCACAACTAAGCTCTTCTTTGAACAGGTGTGGGTACACTTTGGGATCCCATAGTCCATTATGTTAGATCGAGACAATAGGTTGCTAAGTACATTTTGGTAAAGTGTCTGGTCGATGCTGGATACCAAGCTCACTAAGTCCATGACTTTCCACTCCCAAACTGATGGCCAAACAGAGGTCGTCAACAGGATGATCGTATGCATTATGCACATATATAACTTGCAACATCCACACACATGGGATGAAAGCCTCCCCTATGTCCAGCACAACTACAATGGAGCTCTCCATAACTCAACTAGCCACAGGCATTTTTCAGGTGGGATTGGGATTCCAGCCACCGTGTCCCATTGATGTAGCCATACCATTTGCAACTACTCTGGTAGATTCGACTCATGTTAAGTTTGAAACTGACAGGGCTAACAACTTCATGGAGCGCATTCAGCACATCCGCTAGTAGGTCCATGACATATTGGACAGAGCCAATGCGAAGTACAAGCAACGTCATGATCAACATCGGGTGCCACACAAGTTCTAGGTGGGCGATAAAGATTGGTTACATTTGCAGAAGGAGCGTCTCGCTGGAACCCACCACAAGCTTCACCCGCTCCGATATGGGCCTTACACCATCACTAAGGGTGTAGGGGACAATGCTTTTGAGCTCAACATTCCACCATTCCTTGGGCCACGCCCAGTGTTAAATTTAGACCACCTTCAACCATACTTTCCACCATTACTAAACACATTAGACATTGCAGAACAACTCACACCAACAGAGACAAACCCAGACTGCGTGGAAAAAGCCACAATTGATCAGATCATGGATACACACATCAAGAATACTTGCTAACAACAAATCTAACTGTGTCAGGTTATCAAACCTACCAACTCCTGCACCAAGGAAAGTGGCTCACTAGGGACCAAGTTCAACAGAAGTTCCCGATCTCATGGAGGCACTCAACGCAATGGGGTCCATTGCTTCCTAGGGGGGAGGACTAATCCAGGTGGATATTGGTGGCCACCCACCTATTCCAATTGGACCCCCACCACTGTTTCTTTTAGTTTTTTCAGTTTCCTTAATTATAACACAGTTTACTATTTTTTGGCAATTTTCCGGGTCTTGAACTTCCAGAGCCGTTTTGAGGCCCTAAACGACGTTTTTTTGGAAAACGGGCAAACAAAAAAAATAATTAATGTTTGTAGTAAAAGATTGTATTCCTCAGATATATCATTCTAATGAGATATTGTGCTCATCAAACAAAGATCAAATGCCAAAGTTACTACTCCGGGAAGTTGATGTAACAATTTACCCAAACATGGCCCATAGTTTTGGCGCTTCATCTGCCACAGTTAGGGTTTTGGATGTTTATAGTTTTCCATTATTTCACAATAATAAATAGGCCTTTGAGCCTCATTGTAACATAGTTGAGAGGCATGTATCCGCCACATCTCTTCTCAAAGATAAGCTACCATCGCCCGAGCTAGTTTATTTCCATTTCTATATGTAAGCATATTTCAATTCTTTGATATTAATGAAATGAAGTTTTATTTCTACTGCATCTCTGTGTATATGTGTATTTATGTATTTTGTTGCGTTCCTACATAAGTTTGGATCAAGCTAATGTTTGCTTGCTAGGAGTGTCCTTTTTGTCCCACAAGTAACACACTTGTGAAGCACTTCTCTCCAACAATCATTTTTATCATGGCACCAAAGAGAGTTGCTTCAAAAGAGACCACTGAAAGCAATATTGGGGAAGCAATTGAGCAGACATCAGTAGACTTGCTAGTGTATGAAGACACTTAGCTATTTATAGAAAAGGGTTCAACACTAACATGGAAACAAGTTAATGGATCTATTTCAACAAAGAGCCTTGAGGCAGATCTAAAGGACTGACAGGGTTATGTCGGTATCCGAGAGTCAGGACTACACAAGGTTGCATGTAGATATCCAACCTTCTCATGTGCGGATGTCATTGTCTATATAATATCAAACATTGATGAGAATACCATGACATTGAGTAGTGCCAGCGGGCAAAAGCTTGCCACCTTTAGGGAAGAAGATTATTAGCCCATGTATCACTTGCCCGAGCCAGTGCAGCGCATGGAATCATTCTTCTATGCCACCCACAACTATGTGAACACAAGAGACATTGTCAAATTATGGGTGAAAGAAACATCAAATTTTCGACAGACACATACCCATTTATACAAGGCAAAATCCCTCAGGAAGGCCTACCAACTCTTGGTTATCTTAGCTTGCAGTATCCATGGTCAATAGAGCACGCAAAACTATCCTAAAGGGTGGGCAGTCTTATTGAACCAAGTTGTGAATGAGGGGAAGTCATTCAACTGGTCAGATATGTTGGCTCGATAATTGAGAGCCCATGTAGCACATGCCTAGAGTCCTGCTGATGGTGAGCAAGTAAGGTTCTATATGTCTGCATATTTACGCGATGCAATCTGTGCACAACAACAATTCCCTGGCATGAACTAGACATGGACACCACGAGAATATGCAGTGCATATTTATTTCAAGTTGCTTTCGGATTGTTGTCATCGAGGAGTAATGGCACAACTAACTAACCACTTCATCATCCCGCTTTATAATCTCATTGGTTAAGAAGATCCACCTTGCATGTCACAAGGAGCAATGGAGGCGATAACAAACATCACAGAATGGTATGCCTCACCAGGTGGCACCTTCATCAGAATGTTTGGTGGAGAGAAGCCTTTGCATGTTTAACCAAGATATGCCACCATCAAGCTTGTCATGCAAGACGTGTCATATCATCTCACCATAGGGTTGTCAGTAGCTTTGCACAGGAAGAAGAAAGCACCATGGCCCGCTCTTCCTTTGCAAATTGGATCATAGGAGATAAATAAATTGAAAGTCGCGAATGTTGAGGGAAAGGAAATATTGATGTTTGCATTCGGTACTTGGGACTTTAATTTGTATGGTCCCCGTGGTATTTGTAAAGAGCACTGTGCGAGAGTTTACTTTCCGTGGATCGAAGGGGCATTCCATTGGCCAGAGGAGGATCCATGGAGGAATTTCTACAATGCCTCCAAACTCCATGAGCTGGTTAGTTTAGCAAGGACTTCATATGCTTCTCCATAAACGACAACAATTCTGGACGAAACAACATCAGAAGGAAACAATCCTATGCAAGACAAGGGAAAGAGGAAGATTGCTAACAGTCTAAAGGGAGAATAAAGTTGCAAGATGAAAGAAGATCCTATTATTATGAAAGCAACTTTAGTAGCATAAGGGAAGAGGAATTAGAGGATACAAAAAGCAGAGTAGAGGAAGAGAGAAAAGCAGAGGTTGCAGGAAGCAGAACTGAAGCTACAGGAGGCAGAGCAAAAAATGAAGGAAGAACAAGAGTTGAGTAGGAGATAACAAGAGGAGAAGAAAAAGAATGAGGAAGAAGAAAGGCAAAGTGCAATGACAGAAGAAACAACATTGATACAGGTTGAATAGAAGGAATAGAACCAACCAAGAGCTAAGGAGGAAGGTGAATAGATGTAGGATCGAGAGCTTTCTCAACAGATTGAACACTTGATTGAAGTAACAGGCGTGGAGATGGAAAAGGAGCCACAAGATGAAGATGTTGATCTGATTTCAGGTGCACCACATGTCACCATTCAGTGTCCACCACCTCCAATACAAGAGATCCTCGAGCAAAGAAGGGGATGTTGTTCCCCTTGGTGATGATCCAGTAATGGATGTGTACAATTTGACATTTGATGAGTTCCAAAAGAGGATTACATAGGCACGAAGAAAGCATTTTCTAGATTATCACGCATCACCTGCATTCGCTAGAGAAAGGGTGATAGTACCAGACACCAAGAAGCATCCAAATGCCATTGTTGAAGCCAACTTGGCCTTTGCAGGAGTAACAAGATCAAACATTCAATATTTGATGGTTGAGAATGACCAATTGGCACAGAACTTGTAGGCTTCCAGGCAAGAGGTTAAACAACTTCGTGCAGCAGCACAGAGTGTAGTTTCCGCATAGGTTTACCTGGAGGAGATGACAACAATGATAATTTTTGAAGTATAAACACTTAGAGAAACCATGCGGAACCTCTATGAGGGGTTTGTGACTATACATAAAGTAGTTATTTGTGTGCATGGCCTATAGTAGCAAAGCAAATATTTTGTAAAAACTCTCAAGAATATACAAGTTTCCATCATCTATAGGTCTCATATGTATGGTTGTTCAGCAGTTTATATGTCTTAGTGAAAACACACAAGATCCCATCTGTTGGTTCACTCACCAAATCCAAACTCAAGAACCAAGTCCGGCAGGAGATCGAAAAGTACTTGGAGCAGTTGAGACAAATGGCCACCAAGGAATATTTGGAGCTGAATAGATAAAACATGTAGAATTACATCAGTGGTCCTGTCCAAATCATAACAATGTTGCTTATGCTTCAGAACGAGCTTGAAATTGGTTCCAAGACATTGTACCCGGATGCCATGGACACTAGAGTCTACTTCGAGCCAGAGACCATCATGTAGTTTGGGGACATCATCACACAATACCAAGCTTGGCATCAATATGTGACCAAGAAGCAGCAAGTGGAGGTTGTTGAGCTAAAGTTCTCCCAGACTCAAGCATCATAGTGTTGTGTCTTGTTAGGCTATCAAGTTGTCTCTACCCTATTTTGTCTTATATGGGTACAGGGGAAAATTGTAATATTATTTGTAATTATGTTGTAAGTGAAATTCCAAGTGTAAACATTGGAATATGAAGAGTCATGACGTAATGTAATGAGTCATTTTGTAAAGAAGTTGAAGAGTCATGAGGTTAGTCCAAAGGTCATAAAGGGGAGTTGAAGAGTCACCCCCTCTTGTTATAAATAGAACCTCATAACTCATGTAAAGGGATTTTGGGAGCTAAACTTTTGACTAGGCTTAAGCTTAGAAGGAGCTTGGGAGTATTGTGAAGAGCCTTGGCTTCTTCGTAGTGTAGAACGAGTATACTTCTTTGGAGGAGAAGGTGTTCTCGAATTAAATGTTCCATTGTTGGGGCTAGTGGTCCATCAATGGTGTATGTATGAATGGAACTTTCAATTATAACAATAAAATAAGAGTCAACATGCTTTCATGCATATGTTGTGAATATAGTAAGACAATTCTTATTGTATTTGCAATGTGTGCTATTTAACTTATGCTTATGCTTATGAACTATTTCGTTTGCATTTGTATGCATTTTGTTGAATGTGTGTTGTTGTATTAATTCATCACCTTAACTTGTGGATAATTCCACATCTTAGCTTGTGATGTCCTTACGATCGTGTGTTACTTTCAAGATGTGTACTATTACAGGCTTCCAAGGGGCACACTTCCTTTTCCCTTTGTGTGTTGGAACCTTCATGCATCACACTCACACACTTGTTCTCACCCAAAGTACCGTACTTCACTCTATGTGATTTTGTAGTCAAGGCATAACATTACCACCCACTACTTGGACTCCTACTCCAAATGGTGTGAGGTAGTTGAGACTTCATATTGGGGAGATCCCTTGAATGTTGGCCGGTCCAGCATCATCAACATTTATGGCGCTAAAAGGAGGGCTAGATGACAAGTTGAGCCCTTGAAGTATGTTTTGAATTTTTTCACTCATTTAATGGCTTCTCCCTAAATCATAACCTCGACATGTTTTTCTAAACACATAAATATGAAAGTGTTGGCAAGAATTATTGATGACTTGTCCAATTTGAAATTCGATGGCAAGGGTGAAACAAACTTATTTAAGCACACCACATATTTTCTTGATTTCTTCACAAAGCACAACATCCACTGTGAGGATGTTGGTTGTAGGTTGTAGGTTGTTCATTCTCACGTTTGAAGGGCGCATACGAGAATGATGTAACACATTGCCTAATGACTCCATTCACTCTTTCGAACAAATTTTCATAGAGTTGTGTCGTGCTTTTGATTTCTATGATTGTAAAACTCTATGCAATAAAATTTTGAATTTGTGAAAAGCACCTGATGAATCTGTTCAGGATTTTCATGATTGTTTCATCCATTTTTGCTTTGAATTTCCTGAAGATGATGTTGATTGGTATTTCTTGGTAGATAAATTTCTATATCTTGTTCACATTTCAGAAAATCCACATGAGCTTGAATCTTTTGAACCTCTCCCAACATACCTCGGTATTAGAGATTCTAAATCTATGATGGATGGGGTTGCTGTGCAAGTGACCCGCCATCCCCTTCTCATCAAACAACTCTAGTTCCGCAGGTTGAGGTGGGAGAAGTTGAGAATTCATTTGTTGATCTACCACCATCTTTTCCCACCTCACGTACTCAAAATTTCAGCTATCCTTTGGTCCCTATGATCCTCCGAATTATGATGTGTTTTGTTCACTTGTTTCAAATCCCTCTTTTGATGTTAATGAGGATCAATTTTTGGATGGAGTTGGTGTTGAACAAGCAACTTGCGATATCATTTTCGATGAGTATGTGTGGGAGTCTAAATTTTAACAAGAATCTACGATGAAGGATGACCTCCTTCCTTCTGCACCTCTTCCACGATTTTGTCATTCTTGTTGAATCATGTGAATGTTGAAAATGGCAACAAGAAATGCTAAAAATAGCATTGCTATAAATAGCATTTTAGGATATGCTCCAACTCTGTTGGAAATAGCAAAAAATTGAAATGCTAAAAATAACATTGCTATAAATAGCATTTCGGGATAGATTCCAATTTTAATTAGTCCTTGAATTAAAATTAAAATCTAGTCTCACCAGCTGTTTGAAAAATAATTAATTAATTCATTATGGTTTGATTAGTTGGAGAAATTCAAGCTAGAAGTCTTTGTGAAGTCATGCAACAATTATCCGTTTGATTGAGGAGATTATCCCTTAATTAAGGAGATAAGGATGAGTTGTAATTAGTTAGCTCAATTAACTGAGTTAAGTCCAGTTAAATTAGTTCCAAACAGTTTGTGGAACTAATTGTGAGTTCAGTTAGTTAATGCATGCATTCACGCAACTAGTGTTCTCCAAATAACTAAATATTCTATCATAAATAACTCATGCATGTCAGTTCAGTCAGAGACCTAATTGAGATTAAAGACAAGGACATTGTACTATCAATTGGAAGAATTTTCCTATAAAGGAAACTCATCCATGTAGAAGGAATTATCTCCTTCAGGATTGCACAGTTATTTCAAAGGTTAGTGAGCCGTGTGTGAGGTAATTACACATAGGTGGTAGCTTGAGGACCCAGGAGAAATTGCACAAGGAAATAGGAGGCTTGGAGGGCAGAGGAAAGTCATATGTGTTGTCTATTCTGTCTATGAGCAACAGTGAGGGATTGTACTGAGAGCTAGATAGCTTGTGAGCTAAAGCTTTGTGTAATCCTGAGATATTTACACTTGTATGTTAATACAGATAGCAGGGTTTTTAGCTGAGGCTTTCCCTAGAGTATTCTTCTGTGTTTCATGTGTGATTGAATCTTCTTCTTTGTTATATGTGTTCTAATTGATCTTGCTCAAAATCAATTAAGATTCCACAAGTTTGTTTGTAGAAGTAGATCAAGTATTTTGCTTTAGTTACATTACATTATCAGGTGATCTACAATGAGAATTTCTACATGGTATCATAGCAAAGGTGATCAAAGTGGAGAATATTATACAAAGAAGGGAGAAGGGAGAAGGGATAAGTTTGAAGTTCTTGATTGTAGGTACAAAATCGATTTCTTATCACGTCTCTAAGTTCACCAATGGTGTTCTATGGCTTGAGACTCGAGTATGCCCTGGATGGCAGCTCGAATTACATAGAATGGAAGGATCACATGGAGGCGGTATTAGAGGACAATGGTTTGAAGGACTTCATTGATCAAGAAGTCCCCAAGCCAGCAACAGTTAATGCCCAAGAATTGGCGGAATGGAAGAAATATGTGGCAAGAGCGAGGAAGATTCTTTTGGAGCGAGACCATATTGTCTCGAGTCTCCAATGGGAAGGAGACTCCATTTTCAATGTGGAAGACATTGAAGGACCTATATCAGAACAAAAGCCACCAGAGGAAGCTGGCGCTGAAGGACAAGCTTTGGAAAATAAAGTGTGAAAAGGGCGACATGATCTCTACATATCTGAACAAGCTCACCACCTGTAGAGATGAGCTTGGAAGTGTAGGAATCATGACAGCCGGTGATGATAAGGCGAGTCTTGCTCTCCTCGGTCTTCCTAAGAGCTGGCATAGCTACCAGGACTCAGTTAATAGAAGAGAAAAACTGCCAGGTTGGGAACGACTGTGGTCAAATCTGATGCAGGAGGAGATCAGGAGAAGCACCAGAGATGGTTCTTCATCCAAGGAGGATGAAGAAAATTTTGCCTTAGTGAGTAAGGCAAGGAAAGGGAAGGAGAAGGATTCTCATCCCAAATTGAGTTCTTCTCATGGAGGGAAGAAGATTGACAAATCTAAAGTGATATGCTTTAATTGTCATGAGGTGGGCCATTATGCAACTAATTGTCCATTGAAGAAATCTAAGAAGGGATCCTCGGAAGGATCTGAAGGTGAGGCATTGGCCTCTCAGTTCGAATTGGATTTTACCCTCATCGCATGCATGGTTTCATCGATGATGGGTTGTGGTTGGTTTCTTGACAGTGGAGCCTCATTCCACATGACTGACGATAAGAGTTTGTTTAGTACCTTGGAGGAGAAAGACCTCCAGATGTGCATAGAGATGGGTAATGATGAAAAGTATAGTGTTTCAGGAGTGGGCATGGTTGCTTTTCAGAGGGAGCATGGAGCTCGCATCACCTTGAAAGATGTGAAGTATGTGTCAAGACTGAAGAAGAACTTGGTATCGATCGCAATGTTGGAGGACAAAGGCTATGATGTAGTCTTCAGTAAGGGAAAGGTTTTCCTTAGACACATCACCACAAGACAGGTGAAGCAGATCGGTTCACGAGTCAAGAACCTGCATGCTCTTGAGGTTCAAGATGCATGCAAAGCCTTGAGGAGCAAGGCAAAGGTTAGAGACTTGGTGGTTGAGAGGGAGAGTACATTACCTCTCAACAAGCAGCGCCAGAAGAAGTTTCAGACAATTGTTGAGGAGCCACAATTAGAGATGCTGAGAGGAGACCAAGTGGAGGCATTCACTCATGCAGAGACCTCCAGTAGGGGGAAATTCCGAGCCAAGTGGGCAGAGGGATCACATGCAACCATACCTCCAGGTGTGAGGTGGGGCGATGTGAAGTGATTGTCCCAAGAAGGCTGAAACAGGGGTAGGATCCTTGAGGTACCCAGTCTCTTTGATTAGACCTTGCTATGGGAGCCTCGATGAGTAGTAGCAAGACTGGCTAAGTGGGTAGAGACGGATGCAGATGGAGCGGCAAAGAGAGCTACAATGCAGGAGTCCTAAGACAGCGCAGAGCTAGTAGGCTGCAGCAATGCGAGAGGCACAGGAGTGTTGCACCAATGAAGGATGGCATAGAGAGGTGTGCAACGATGCGAGATGCAGGGAGTTGTTGCAACATCGTAGAGGTGAGAGAGGGAGCACTTGTCAGCGGCAGAGGGAGCTTCAGCATCAGACGGTGTTTCTAGCCCAACAGGGAGGTCAGTTGGGAGATCAGTTACTTACTTCTCAGTAACTGAGCTGCAGTGCAGTAGTGGGCAGCATGATGCAACATGATGAGAGGAGGTGTGGTGCGGATGCAGTGTTGGGGGAAAGGACCAGCAACAACACGGATGTAGCGGGAGGAATCTGTGTGATTGATGCAGTCAAAGATCAAAGTGATAGAGGCTAGAGCAGTCAGATACTGAAGAGCATAGAGGTGCAGAGTTTTCAGTCGACGGAGGCAATAACAGTCAGAGACTTTGATGACAGAGGCATCATTTTGATTCAAGTTGGAGATTTTTTGTGTCTTGAGTTGTTGGAGCAACAACACTTGAGAGAAGTGTTGTATGTAGAACATTCCAAAGGTTCAGGATCGGGTTCAAGTTGAATGCCTTTCTTGTTGAGAGGGAGCGTTGAAGATAGCAACAAGAAATGCTGAGAATAAAAATGCTAAAAATAACATTGCTATAAATAACATTTTAGGATATACTCCAACTCTGTTGGAAATAGCAAAAATAGAAATGCTAAAAATAGCATTGCTATAAATAACATTTCGGGATAGATACCAATTTTAATTAGTCCGTGAATTAAAATTCGAATTTAGTCTTAACAACTGCTTGAAAAATAATTAATTAATTCATCTTGAGTTATTTAGTTGGAGAAAATCAAACATGAAGTCTATGTGAAGACATGCAAGAGTTATCCCTTTGATTGAGGAAATTATCCCTTAATTAAGGAGATAAGGATGAGTTGTAATTAGTTAGCTTAGTTAACTGAGTTAAGTCCAGTTAAATTAGTTCCAAATAGTTGGAGGAAGTAATTGTGAGTTCAGTGAGTTAATGCATGCATGCAAGCAATTAGTGTTCTCCAGACAACTGAATATTCTCTCATAAATAACTCATGCATGTCAGTTCAGAGAAAGACCCAGTTGAGATTAAAGGAAGGGATAGTGTACTATCAGTTGGAGGAATTTTCCTATAAAGGAAACTCATCCATGCAGAAGGAATTATCTCCTTCATGATTGCGCAGTTATTTTAGAGGTCAGTGTTGTGTGTGAGGTGAGAATCACACAGGTTGCAGCTAGAGGACCTAGGAGAAATTGCGCAAGGAAATAGGAGGCTTGGAGGACTGAAGGAAGGCACATGTGTTGTCTATTCTGTCTATGAGCAGTCGTGAGGGATTTTACTGAGACCTGGATAGCTGTGTGAGAGCTAAAGCTGTGTGTAATCTCTCAGATATTTCCTTGTATGACAATACAGATAGCGGGGTTTTTAGCTTAGGCTTTCCCCTGAGTATTTTCTATGTTTCATGTGTATTGATTCTTATTCTCAGTTATATGTGTTCTGTTTGATCTTGCTCAAATGAATTAAGCTTCTGTAAGTTTTATTGTAGAAGTAGGTTAAGTATTTTGGTTTAGTGCATTACATAATCAGTTTAATCTACAATGAAATTTCTACATGGTATCAGAGCTAGCTGATCCATAGAGAAAATTCTACATGGTATTAGAGCAAAGGTGATCAAAGCGGAGAACAATATACTAGAGGAGATTTCGAAGTTTTGAGTTTTGGGCCGCGAGTTTTCAGAGCAGATCTGAAATTTTTTGTACATAATTTTCAGAAACAAATAGCAAATTTGGATTCCTTGCAGAAAAATACCCACAAAAAAATAAAAAAATAAAAATAAATTAAAAATAAATCAGCTTAACCAGAGTTCGGATGAGGGAGATATCGCTGATTTAAAAGTAGCTCTTTTTCTAAGAAATTTTGTGATGGTGGGAAAGATGAAACAGATTGGTGTGCTAGCCAAGAACCTGTACGCTCTTGAGGTTCAAGATGCATGCAAAGCCTTGAGGAGCAAGGCAAAGGTTAGAGACTTGGTGGTTGAAAGGGAGAGTAAATTACCTCTCAACATGCAACCCTAGAAGAAGTCTCAGACAATTGTGGAGGAGCCACAATTGGAGATGCCGAGAGGAGATCAAGTGGAGGCATTCACTCATGTAGAGACCTTCAATAGGGGGGAATTTTGAGCCAAGTGGGCAGAGGGATCACATGCAATAATACATCCAAGTGTGAGGTGGGGCGATGTGAAGTGATTGTCCCAAGAAGGCTGAAATAGGGGTAGGATCCTTGAGATACCCAACCTCTTTGATTAGACCTTGCTACAGGAGCCTCGACGAGTAGTAGCAGGACTGGCTGAGTGGGTAGAGATGGATGCGGATGGAGCGGAAAAGAGAGCCACAATGCAGGAGTCCTAAGATAGCACAGAGCTAGCAGGTTACAACAATGCGAGAGGCATAAGAGTGTTGCACAAGTGAAGGATGGCACAGAGAGGTGTGCAACGATGCGAGATGCAAGGAGTTGTTGCAGCAGCGCAGAGGTCAGAGAGGGAGGGCTTGTCAGCGACAGAGGGAGCTTCAGCATCAGAGGGTGTTTCTAGCCCAACAGGGAGGTCAGTTGGGAGATCAGTTACTTACTTCTCAATAACTAAGTCACAGTGCAGTAGTGGGCAACACGATGCAACATGATGAGAGGAGGTGCAGTGCGGATGCAGTGCTGGGGGAAAGGACCAATAACGGCACGGATGCAGTGCTGGGGGAAAGGACCAGCAACAACATGGATGCAGCGGGAGGAATCAATGTGATTGATCTAGTCAAAGATCAAAGTGACAAAGGCTAGAGCAGTCAGATACTGAAGAGCACAGAGGTGCAGAGTTTTCAGTCGACAGAGGCAATAGCAGTCAGAGACTTGGATGACAGAGGCATCATTCTGATTCAGGTTGGATATTTTTTGTGTCTGGAGTTGCTGGAGCAACAACACTTGAGAGAAGTGGTGCATGCAGAACATTCCAAAGGTTCAGGATCGGGTTCGAGTTGAATGCCTTTCTTGTTGAGAGGGAGCATTGAAGATAGGAACAATAAATGCTAAAAATAGCATTGCTATAACTAGCATTTCATGATATATTCTAACTCCGTTGGAAATAGCAAAAAATAGAAATGCTAAAAATAACATTGCTATAAATAGCATTTTGGGATAGATTCCAATTTTAATTAGTCCCCGAATTAAAATTCGAATTTAGTCTTAACAACTGTTTGAAAAATAATTAATTAATTCATCTTGAGTTATTTAGTTGGAGAAAATCAAACATGAAGCCTATGTGAAGACATGCAACAGTTATCCCTTTGATTAAGGAAGTTATCCCTTAACTAAGGAGATATGGATGAGTTGTAATTAGTTAGCTCAGTCAACTGAGTTAAGTCCAGTTAAATTAGTTCCAAATAGTTGGAGGAACTAATTGTGAGTTCAGTCAGTTGATGCATGCATGCATGCAATTAGTGTTCTCCAAATAACTGAATATTCTCTGATAAATAACTCATGCATGTTAGTTCAGAGAAAGATCCAGTTGAGATTAAAGGAATGGACATTTTACTATTAGTTGGAGGAATTTTCCTATAAGGAAGCTCATCCATGCAAAAGGAATTATCTCCTTCAGGATTACGCAGTTATTTCAGAGGTCAGTGTTGTGTGTGAGGTGAGAATCACACAGGTTGCAGCTGGAGGACCCAGGAGAAACTGCGCAAGGAAATAGGAGGCTTGGAGGACTGAAAGAAGGCACATGTGTTGTCTATTATGTCTATGAGCAGCAGTGAGGGATTGTACTGAGCGCTGGATAGCTATGTGAGAGCTAAAGCTGTGTGTAATCTTTGAGATATTTCCTTGTATGATAATACAGATAGCGGGGTTTTTAGCTTAGGCTTTCCCTTGAGTATTTTCTGTGTTTCATGTGTATTGATTCTTCTTCTCAGTTATATGTGTTATGTTTGATCTTGCTCAAATCGATTAAGCTTCTGTAAGTTTGATTGTAGAAGTAGATTACGTATTTTGCTTTAGTACATTGCATAATCAGTTTAATCTACGGTGAAATTTCTACATGGTATCAGAGCTAGTTGATCCATGGAGAAAATTCTACAAAATCAACTTTCAATCATTCTCAGAGCATGTGGAATGTCAATTTCTCATCCGGAGTTGGAGAGGACAAATCTGTTTAATCTGATCTTCCCAATCTCTTATCTTATGTTTCTAGAAATATAGAGGTTGAATTTTTCTCATTATCCATCACCCCCTCTTTAGGATTCGTCAAATCATGAGGATGCCTCTCTTTGTAATCTTGAACTTTCCGATCGTGGCTATCGTGATCCTTTCGTTGATTCATTTGATCAAGATTCTGATTTTTCCACTGTTGATCTTTCTAAGACACTGATCTTTGATGATACATCTTCTGCTAAATTGGAACTTCCCCAAGCTGTCAAGACACTTCAGCCCAAGGTGATAGTTATGTTAGGTTCTCGTAGTCTTGAGGTCAATTCCACTTTCGATCAGAAATGCATTGAACCTTTTGAGGCTCCTCATCACTCTATTGCACACATTGAAGATCAATCTATTTTACAATTTTCGCATCCTCCATATGTATCACACAATCTTATTGCTCAGTCCTTGGAGGAGTCTTACGTGACAAGCATGGTTGCAAAATGAAAAATTTCTTCTTTCTTTATGTTCGCTCATTTTCATAGTTCGAAAGTTTGTGCTTGCATGTCTTCAAGTCACAGTGTGTTTACACACCACCATGCACCCACATAATGTCTCCCATGCACATTTCTTTCTTTATTTTTTGTTGTGTACTTTCAAACTTCAGACATTTTGATTTGCACTATCTTATATTTTTTTGTGGTTATGATTGCATATGTTTCTTTACATATATTCCCTCGCATACATAGGCCATCTAATGCATCGATGGTTGCATAAGAAGTATCATTTCATGTGATTCTGGCCTATTCACTCTTAGGTTAAGAGTAGAGTAGTTGTTTGTTTTTCTTGTTTGTTTATTTGAATTAATTTCTTTTACTTTATGCTCCACTTCTTTCCTTTTGTTCGCTTTCTTTTCAGTTATAGGATAACTTTCGCATGAGACTGTGTTTGACTTTTGAAGCAAGCAAGGTGAAGTCCAAGAGGAAGTTATACTACTATCAACGCTTGATTGTCTGTTTATTCCCTCTCTTTACGTGAATCTTGCATTTCTTTTAGTTGATGACGTTTTGATGGAAAATACATTCCTTTTGGAGAAAGTCACAATGAAATCATGATGCTTGCACTTTTAACTAGTATTGGTTACTCTAACCAATCTTCTATTTTCAGTTAATCCTTATCAACTAAGTTGAGTAAAGTAAGGAAGGGAGGAAAACCTTAACAAGTATGCCAGGGGTGTATATAAATATCCTTCTCTGAAGGGGAAACCTCTCCTGCACTCAATAAGTTGGGATCCCTCTTCCACCCCCATGAAATAAATAAGTGCCTATGCACAATTTTTTGAACAAATAAAAATGAAATAAAGGGAAAAAGAAGAGAAAGGCTTCCTGCGCAAAGAGGTGAAGCAAACAACTTCGCCAGGGTACTGTCTAGGCTTGCTAGAAGGGGAGCAATGTTTGTTTTCCTGAATTGACTCCACTGGGGTACTGTCTAGGCCTACTGGCAGTGGAGCAACACCAGAGATGAAAACTAAGACTCTGACATTTTTCTTTTACTTGTGCATTTATATACTCCTCATACCCAATCAAAACAACTCAGTCTGACTTGGCTTGGTATGTGTGTTGTCGATAAAGAGAATGGTAGGGACTATGTCTTTAACTCATGCTAGGTGAAGAAGTTGTGACAATCAACGAACTGAATAATACTTCCAGAAGAGTTAGACCTATTTTGCATGAGACAAGATCCATATAGAGAGCTCGAGTTCTACTAGTGTGTTGCAAGTGTTGTAGTGACTACAACCACCCTACAATTTTCTTTCCTATGCTTCAATTTTAGAGCCTTCCTTCCTATCCAAAGGAGCTCGTCTTGCACTGATCTAGGTATTCTCTCTTCGATTGAGACTTATCTTTTTCATTTGTGATTTTTCTTACTTGTTTCCACACTTAGTTGATCTCCCAACTTGGTCTCATAGCAGTTTTGGGCTTGCCTCCAGAAACTGAACAATCCTTGAGGGCAAGTAGCCTTGATGATGGGAATTGTACAGTCCTGACTGGCAGTCAGCCTTGAGCTCAGAAACTGTGCAGTCATGGAAGGCAGCCCGACACTGGGTAATCCCTCATTGAGCTTAGAAATTGCGCAGTACACTGAGCCAGAAAGTTGCCTAGTTCCCCGAAATTGCACAATTTTTCCCGATAATATGCATGGAAAGTTTCCCTAGAAAAAGAAAAAAAGCAAAAATATAAAAAACAAAAAGCATCCCTAAAAATAAGGATCTATTTTTAGTATCTTGAAGTAGGCACTTTCACTATTTTTAGAAACTTCTGCCAAGTGTCACTTTTTCCTTGATTTTAAGCATGTGCGTCATAAACCCTAATTCACTCAAATCTATTTAATCGATGCCTCTAGAGCTCATTTACACATTTGATCTTGGAGCTCTACCATTCCCGACGAGATCAAGGAACCTTCGGTGCGGTCGTCGTCACTTTTACAAGTGAGTTTCACTTTTGTCATTTTTTTCTGCCACTTTTTGTCATTTCACTTGTGTGTGTTGTTTTATGTATTTCTTTTCGTAGTTGATGGAATTTTAACTTCTTTTAATTTATAGAAGTGTTTTTTTTAGGTTTTTTTTTGCCTTTCACAAGTGTCGCATCGATTCTCCTTTTTTTGCACCGACGGTCGTTGTTGTGACGAATCTCCTCAATACTTTATTTTCCTTCTCTTTGATTAGTAGCTGCACTTGATCTACATGGATGTACTTATTCTTAGTCATTTTTTCACCCAACCTCACATTATCTCTCACTTCTACTCGTTTTCACACTTCCATCGGGCAAATTTGCACTTGCTTTAGCCAAATCTTACCTTGCCCAGCTGGTCATTGCGCAATCCTAAGGCTCAAGCCACAAGCTTGGCCTCTAGAACTACGTAGTGCGCAATACAGGTTAGCTCCAACTACGCACTATGCAGTTCTATGGGTTAGCCTGTCACCTTGGCCACTGAGACTACGTAATGTGCAACCTCTCCCAATCTCTACCTAAGTTGGGATTGCACATTGCACAGTCTCAAGCCTTAGGCTTCACCCTTGGATATTGGGACTGGATAGTGTGCAGTTCCCACACTCAACCAATCTCCCTTGTTGATAAAAATTGCGTAATCCTTATCTCTAATTGCCTGGCTTGTTGCTTGATCATGCTTTGAAGGTAGATTTGTTGAAGCTAATGTTTTCTTACCATGAGTGTCCCTTTTGTCCCACAGGTACCACACTTGTGAAGCACTTCTCTCCAACAGTCATTGATATCATGGCACCAAAGAGAGCGGCTTCAAAAGAGACCCCTGAAAGCAGTAATAGGGAAGTAGTTGAGTAGACATCAGTAGACTTGTCAGTGTATGAAGACACTTAGTTGTTTATAGAAAAGGGGTCAACACTAACATGTCGACAAGTTAATGAAGGTATTTCAGCAAAGAGCCTTGAGGTAGATCTAGAGGACCGACAGGTTTATCTCAATATTCGGTAGTCATGACTACACAAGGTTGAAAGCAGATATCCAACCTTCCCATGTGTAGATGTCATCAGTTGGATATCTCACATATTAATGAGAAGACCATGACATTGGGTAGTTCCAGTGGACAAAAGCTTGCCACCTTTTAGGCAGAAGATTATCAACGCATTTATCAGTTTCCTGAGCTAGTGCATCTCATGGACTCATTCTTCTATGCCACCCACAGCTATGTGAACACAAGAGACATTGTTAAAGGCTAGGTGAAAGAGCCATCAAAGTTTCGACAAACACCCACCCATTTATACAAGACAAAGTCCCTCAGGAAGGCCTACTAGCTCTTGGTTATCTTAACTTGTAGGATCCAAGGTCAATAGAGCATGAAGACCTTTCCTGAAGGGTGGGCAGTCTTTTTGAACTAAGTTGTGAACGATGGTAAGTCATTCAACTAGTCAGATATGTTGCCTTGATAATTGAGAGCCCATGTGGAAAAGGCCCAGAGTCCTCCCGATGGTGAGCAAGTAAGGTTCTATATGTATGCATATTTATTGGATGTAATCGGTGCACAACAATAGTTCCTTGGCATGAACTAGACATGGAAACCACAAGAATTCGTCATGCATATTTATTGTAATTTGCTTTTGGATTGCAGTCATTGAGGAGTAATGGCACAACTAACTAACCACTTCACCATCCTGCTTCACAAGCTCATCTTTGAAGAAGATCCACCTTGCATGCCATGAGGAGAAATGGAGGCGATAACAAACATCGCAGATTGGTATGCCTCACCTGGTGGCACCTTCCTGAGAGTCTTTGGCAGAGAGAACCCTCCCCATTTTTTATCAAGGTATGCCACCAACAAGCTTGTCAAGCAAAAAGTGTCATATCATCTTGCCACATGGTTGTCAATAACTTTGCATAGGAAGAAGAAAGCACCACAACCGACTCTTCGTTTGTAAATTGGATTATAGGAGATAAAGAACTTGAAAGTCACGGATGCCGAGGGAAAGGAAATAATCATGTTCGCATTCAGTAGTCGGGACTTTAATCCATATGATCCCCGCGGTATTTGTAAAGACCACTGTGTGAGAGTTTACTTTTCATGGATTTACGGGACATTCCATTGGCCAGAGGAGGATCCATGGAAGAATTGCTACAATGCGTCCAGACTCCGTGAGACTGTCAGTTTAGCAAGGACTTCACAGGCTACTCCATAGATGATAGCAATTCCGGAAGAAACAACAACATAAGGTAGCAATCCTATGCAAGACAAGGGAAAGAGGAAGATTACAGATAGTCCAAATGGAGAACAAAGTTGCAAGATGAAAGCAGATCATATTATTATGAAATCATATTTATCAGCAAGAGTGAAGAGGAAGCAGAGGATATAGAGAGAGTAAAGGAAGAGAGAAAAGTAGAGGTTGCAAGAAGCATAACTGGAGTTGGAGGAGGCAGAGCAGAAATTGAACGAAGAACATGAGTTGAGGAGGAGAACAAGAAGAGAAACGAAGGCAGGAGGAAGAAGAAAGGCAAGGCACAATTCTATAAGAAACAACGTCAATCAAGTTGAAGAGCGGGAAAAGAATCAGCTAGTAGCTGAGGAGGAAGGTGAACAGATGCAAGATTGGGAGCTTGCCCAACAGATTGAGCACTTAATTGAAGTAACCGACATAGAGATGGAACAAGAGTTGTAGAATGAAGATGTTGATATGATGTCGAGTGCACCACAAGCCACCATTCTGTCTCCACCACCTCCAGCAATAGAGCCATCCTCAAGCAAAGAAGGGGATGTTGTTCCCCTTTATGATGATCTGGTAGTGGATGTGTACAATCTGTCATTTGATGAGTTCCAAAAGAGGATTGTATGAGCACATAGAAAGAATTTTTCAGATGATCACGCATCACTTGCATTCACTAGAGAAAGGGTGATAATGGCAGACACTAGGAAGCATCCAAAATCCATCGCCGAAGCCAACTTGGCCTTTGCAGGAGCAACAAGATCAAACATTTAGTATCTGATGGACGAGAACGAGCAATTGGCACAGAACTTGCAGGTTGCCAAGCAAGAGGCAAAATAACTCCGCGCAACAACACAAAGTGTAGTTTCTACACAGGTTTACCTGTAGGAGATGAGAGCAATGATACTTGCTGAAGTGTCAACACTTGGAGAAACCATGCAGAAGATCTATGATCGGTTTGTGACCTTACATAAAGCAGTTGTCCATTTGCATGGCTTACAACAACTAAGCATAGATTTTGTTAAAAATCTCAAGAATATACAAGTTGCGATCACCTATGTGCAAGAATGGACAATGTGATACAAAGGGGCACCTCTTGACTTAGTGAAGAAAATGAAGCCACAGACAGAGTTGGAGAAAGAGGGAGTTTGGATGTTGATCCAGAACAACTAGCAACTCGCCTCATTTATTGGTAGCATTCAGGCCTTAGATGTACATTTGTTTAGTAATTTGGATGTATTGGTGAAAACACACAAGATCCCATCTATTGGTTCACTCACCAAAGAAAAACCCAAGAACCAAGTCCAACATGATATTGAAGAGTACTTGGAGCAGCTGAGACAAATTTCCACTAAGGAAGATTTGGAGTTGAACAGACAAAACATGCAAAATTACATCCATGGTCCTGTCCAAATAATACCAATGTTTCTCATGCTTCAGAAAGAACTTGAAACTAGTTCCAATACACGGTACCCGTATGCCATGGAGGTAAGAGTCCTCTTCCAGCCAAACACCATCATGCAGTTTGGGGACATCATCACATAGTACCGATCTTGGCACCAACGTGTGACTGAGAAGCAACAAGAAGAGGTTGTTGAGCTAGATTTATCCCAAAATCAAGCATCATAGTGTTGTGTCTTGTTAGGCTTTCAAGTTGTCTCTACCCTATTTTGTCTTATATGGGTACAAGTGTAAATTGTAATATTATTTGTAATTATGTTGTAAGTGAAATTCTAAGTGTCAATATTAGAATATGAAGAGTCATGATGTAATGTAATGAGTCATTTTGTAAATAAGTTGAAGAGTCACGAGGGTAGTCCAAAGGTCACAAAGGGGAGTTGAAGAGTCACCCCTCTTGTTATAAATAGAACCTCATAACTCATGTAAAAAGATTTTGTGAGCCAAGCTTTTGGCTAGGCTCAGGCTTAGAAGGCGCTTAGGAGTATTGTGAAGAGCCTTGGCTTCTCTGCAGTGTAGAGCGAGTATACTTCTTTGGAGGAGCTAGTGTTCTTGAATTTAATGTTCCACTATTAGGGCTAGTGGTCCGCCAATGGTGTATGTAGGAATGGAACTTTCACTTATAATAATAAAATCAGAGCCGACACACTTTCATGAATATGTTGTGAATATAGTAGGACTATTCTTGTTGTATTTGCAATGTATGTTATTTAACATACGCTTATGCTTATGAACTATTTCATTTGCATTTGTATGAATATTGTTTAATGTGTGTTGTGTATTTATTCATCACTTTAACTTATGGACTATTCTTCATCTTAGCTTGTGATGTCATTATGCATGTGTGTTCCTTTCAAGTTGCGTACTATTACAGGCTTCCAAGGGGAACACTTCATTTTCCCTTTGTGTGTTGGAACCTTCATGCATCACACTTGACTTTCCGCAGGGTCACACACTTACTCTCACCCAAAGTTACCGTACTCCACTCTATGTGTTTTCGCAGTCAAGGCTTAACATTACCACCCACTGCTGGGACTCCCACTCCAAATTATGTGAGGTCTAGTTGGGATTTCATATCGGGGATATCCCTTGAATGTGGGCAAGTCCAACACTATCAACATGATCCTTTGATTTGTATCCCTTCTAGAACATTGTTCTCCCATCTGACGAGAACCTCTTGGAAACCATGGTCTCCAGGGAGCCATTATTAATATAACCAGAGATCCCGGAGTAGAGTTCCTTCTCTTGTGTTAAGCTCGTTAAAAAATGAAACAAGGTCACTTGAGCATAGTTCTTTTCCTATGTCAAGCTCATTAGAAAATGAAACATATCCCCTTCCAATTCGAGTCTTTGATTAGATATCGTAAATTCCCAGTTGAGTCTTTGAGTTGACCTCGTAAATTAACCTTCATTCCATCCGCCTGTTAGTAACTCATAGTATACTTAGGTGAATAAAATGAAGCTTGGGGTCATGTTCCTATAATTGAGGCATTATGTTGGGGGCATGCATACTTGTTTCAAGCATACTTTTCCTTTGTTTCAAACTTGTTTAAAAATGAAACTACTTTTACTCTCAAGCATAGTTTTCCTATGTTTCAAGCTTGTGCAAAAATGAAACCAATTTCAACCATAGTTTCCCATGTTTCAAGCTTGTGTAAAAAATGAAACCATTCTCATCCTACCTTTGCGATTGTTATTTTTATGAGCCTGTTTATGCCAGATGAGTCTTAGTTTTCTCCTTCCATAGTCACCATCTGCTTGGTCGATCATACACTTTCACTTGGTTGTTTAACCCTTTCCTGAGGAACTATTGCAATGAGTGGTCTTATTAGCCAACCTCTTAAACTTTTCAAGTTTTGAGCAGTTCCATCATGAACGGAACCAATTTCTACCCTTTATACCACTTTTTTCTCAAAGACGAGTTCTCTTTCAACTCTTTTCAAACTCCCTAAACATGAAAATATTGTCAAGCACTTGTCTTTTCGAACTCGTTAAAGTAAATGAAAAGAAGTATACTTATTAAGTTTAACCCCTTCCCGGACTGAGATAATTTTTTATGAAAAAGAATACTTTAGTCAAACATGACTAAAAGGTTCTCCCGGGTATCGTTTTATGCCTTTTTCAGGCCCAAGAGACAAATTTACGAAAATGAATCTTTGGAGTTTTCTTTTTGGCCTTTTTTGAAACTCTCTAAACATGAAAAAGAAGTTGGGTTACACCTCCACTAGGCTCATAAAAGCACCAAAAAACTTTGGATTCGTTGAATATGATGATACTGAGCAACTCCTTCTAAGGGTTCGTTAAAATACTCATAGGGATTCATTCAAAGGATGAAATTACAGATTAAGCATATGTTATCCTCCTCAATCTTGTCAAAAAATAAAGAAGTATTAACCAAAAATGGTTGGGGAAATTGGGAAAATGGGATACTCTACCTATTAATGGAAGTGAGTTGCTATTGAACATGACACTCCTTCACTTCATCCCCTTGACTGTTGGGTTGAAAAATTTTCTTGTCTTTTGGTTCATCACGCCATATTAAAGCCTCCTTATTTGGTTTTGGATCAATGCTGCCAACTCCATAAAGTGTCGTCGATATGTTCAAGAGAAGTCCTTCAGTTGATATCTACTACAATACCCCTAAGCCTTAATTCATGTCTATATTTCCTGAACTAGTTCCACATCAACATCATTTTGTCTCAAATCTTAATACTTGTTTCGTGTCATTGATGGGGGTTACATCAAGGCCCTCCCGCGACAAGTTGCTTCTTATCACATCAACTCATTATCCAGGAAGTTGACTTAGAAACTCCCTTTGGTACCTTAGGCCTTGCATACATTAATGACAATTTTCCTTGATCTCAGCAACATGTGTTCGTCATTGGCTTTCAACCAGAATATTATGTGTGGTGTTTGACTTCAACTCATTCATTCACACCATACAAATTGCACTATGGTACCTTGAGAGCCATTAACATCATCAGTGGTTTCTCTCTCGTCTGTTAACAACTTACATCATTGGTCGATAATCAGATGGTGTCTACCATGTTCAAATTCAACGCATTCATTCACATGGTTAGACTCGTACGCTCGATGATCAAGTGAACAAGATAGAAGATCTCGTATCTGGTTTCATCCATCCAAGCAACAATTTTAGGATTAATACTAGGTTACAAAGTATGATGGCTATAATCATATAGACGGTTATATGAGCATGGGTCCACTCTCTGTTATCAGTGGACGAGACTTCTTGTTCATTTTACATGTAATGATAGTTTATGTGCTAATCATAAGTATAACTCCCTCAACAAAGATATCACGATGAAAATGTATTGTAACATATGATGATCTCGACTAGTTGTTTTTGACCCCGAATTGTCACAAGGTAAAGAACTTAAGTCATCAGTAGCCACTCCTGACTTTGTACTTTAGGGGGAAATCTATTATAGGCAATTTTTTCACATATGGTCTATAGGCCTACAAATGAGATCAATCAATATCCATGAACATGTTGTCATCATCCCTTCACAAAGCCCTAAGCACGAATGTTCCAAAAAGTCCGAGTTTCTGGAAGCAATTTCTCAAAATCAATGTTTTTAGCTCCAATTCTCCCTCCCCTCTTGGTCACCTGTGTTCAACACATGTTTCTCCTTTAGGCACCAACGTTGGCCATCACTAGTTGCTCCCTTCTACAGGTGCTTTGATTCTAGAAATTTGGGAAAATTAAAAAAAAAAAATCAGAAGCTTCCTCTTCCAGAAGCTTCCAAAGGTTATTTTAACTATTTACCATGGATAAGAGTTTGAATCCTATTTGATCCTACCTTGGAGACTTCACCTCTTATCCCTTGAGCTCATCCTCCCATCATATGTGGATCTCAAGCCCATAATGGTAAATTCTAAACTACCATCCTTCTCCTATAAATTTACAACCATCCATAGCATCAGGGTTCACTTTTGGAGATTGATTGTGCCCTTATGTTGCTTCCTTGAACCTAAAGGAGTCATCATCTTCATGAATTAGGGTTGATATTGAGGTGTGCTTTGTGACAAGGAAGGACAAGTCAACTTGGGGAGATATCTAAAAGATCAACTAATATTTATGGTTGTAAAATCTCTCTTATTTCTATTAATATAGAGAGTATCTTGTTTTCCTATATGTGTTATGATATGTTTACACTCATTCATTTCAATGCCTTTTTGATTCATTGAATAGAGTTGTTAGATTATGCTACTTGGTTGTTGTAGATCCTTTACTTATTTTAGTCGTGTGGGCAGGTTCTAATTATAACACTTGGAGCTACAATTGGAGCTTACAAGAGAGGAGGAAAAGATAGCTTACTACCGATTCGAGGAAGGCCTCTTTACCATTCTCTAACTTATCTAAGGAAAACTCTATTCTTTTTGTCTTCTTTGTTCTAGACTAGTCCACTAGGTATAGGGAATTCACCTTTGTCCGCAATTGTAAATTCCGCATAACAATTTTGACTCCACAACTAGAACAATTTGGACGACTCTCCAGTGAAGGAACTCAATACTCTTAAATCTCAAGGTCTCTGGTAAAACAATGAGGTTTCTAGACTCTAATAGGTAACTCAAACTGCCTAAAGCAAATTCTTTCATTGTCTCTCAGGGCGAAGGTGTAAATGTACTTAGGGAATTTCATGGCTTGATCAACACACATGCCATCAAAACTCTCATCCATTGATATCACAATATTAGAAATTTATCTAGACTTATCCTTCTTGTTTTCATGGATAATGGGATGAGATTCAATGTTCCATATTATACTCAAGTCAATCCCTTACATTTTATACTTATGTTTTAATAGAGAAACTATGTTTGACTGCGTAGAAGTGATTTCCAATGAAATTTCATTCAAATTAGAAAATTATATAAAGACATAGATTTTTTATGATGACTTATCTATTTTTTTTAGGTGGTGGGACTATCAATGACCTTAGCATCAAGGAGTGCCTTAATAGTACACCCAATCACCATCTATTCAGAGCCTTATGGGCAATGAGTTATCTAATATCAATAATACTCTATTGTAATTTGTTTGATGGTATGCTTTTAAGGAATAATGTGAATACTAAGATTGAGCCAGTTCAAATTTGGTATCCTATTATGTGGAGACAACCTTTTCATTTCTCCCTCCTTCAAGATAATTTTGTTACAAAATTTAGACATATCTTTACATGGGTTGAAATTCAAAGGTTTACTCAAGAAGTGCAAGGCTTTGCATACAAGTAGAGAATCACACTTACATCAGATTGTATGGGTACAAAGGAAGTCCCTTACTTCTTCCTATGTTTATTTTTGATAGATAATCTGCCACTTAAGTGTGTATAAAATATTGCTCCTTATCAGTTTTGTTTGACAAGAAAAAGAAAAAAGAGTTTATCTCATTGCCCTTCAAGGTATCAGAAGTTGTTGTAAATAATTCTCAACACTCAACTATGATATATGGGACACTTAAGCCATTTAATTTGAAGGAAGCTTAATATATTAAAGGTTTTGAACCTGGAAGGTTATTCTCTGATCATTTGTCATTAATAAGGTATGGAAACTTGTTTACTAGGATTGTGAAAGAAACACGAGATAATGAAGAAGAAACAACAAATGGAAAGGAGAAAGGAAACTTTGTATAGAATGATGATCTAATTACACAAGTTAGTATGAATTCACAGTAGCAGAGAAAGACCAAACAAAGAGGAAAAAGCACCAATAATCCACAATCTTCTTCAACTCCTCAAGGATGTAAGAGTTCCTCTTCTACATAAAAGAAACAAGAAATAATCATGGTCAATGGAGATAATAATGATCAATGCTCTAGAGGGGGTAACAACGAAAAATCACCACTACACATTAGGTTGGAAAATATCATGTTGTTGCACCATCAAAGAATAAGACTAGTTCTAACAAGAAAGAATCCCAAGAATTGAAAGGTCCCATGGACATGGAGGTAGACAGTGCCACAATGTTTGACTAGGTGACACTTCGAATAATAGAAATTCAAAATATGACAAAAGAGTTGGCTAATAAAGAGTAAACAATATTTTAGGAACAATCACTAACTATGCACAATTCCCATTATAATAAATCTGAATGGAAATTAAAAATTGGAATGGTTAATGTAAAAAATAAGAAGGTTACTAAGAAATGGAAGTTTAATGTAGATGTTTAAGGAGTAGGACCTTTTGGACTTCTAAAGTTAGATGTGACTATAGGGGATGCTCTTGTCCATTCTATCATGGAATACAAGATTAAAAAAGATATGATTAAAGATGAGAATCATTGAGCTTGAAGAAGTCATGAGCGCTATGCCTTTGTGCATACCCGCTTTTTCTATTGTAGCTCCAAATAAGATACTACCAACTACAATCACCACACCCAAAAGGATAAAGAAGGTGGCAAAATTACTTACTAGAATCACGACTTATGTCACAAGAACATCAATAAGTGACCAAGTATCATTTTTGAAGCATGGGATATTTGCTTGTATTTAAGAAATCTCTCTCAAAGAATTTTTTCTTTTAACGATTATTTGCAGAAGGATCTTAACTATGATGACATTTTCCCAATGATGATTTAAATACTTTAATTTCAAAAAATTGCTATTATAAGTGATTTTTAGAAGACTCATCAAAGACCTCTATTAAGGAAGTGAGTAAAGCATATATGATCAAGATGGTATGCAATAATTCAAATGTTAAAGGATATTATAGCTAATTGTGCACACGGGAACAAAAAAGAGCATGCAATGGACAAGTTGATAGATATGTTGATCCATGAATGTATGCATGTTGTATTTTAAGAGAAGTGGTATTGTTAGTGGTGACAATGTTCAACATGGGATTATGTGGTGATATGGTTTGTGAATGACACAAGATAGAGGATTGAGAAGGCTTATTCAACATGGATCCAAAAAGCACTCGAAATATTTTTTGACACATAGAGACGCCATCTAAATATTTAGTCAATTAGGTAGAATCAAATTTCATATAAGAATGATTGAGAAAGTGTGAATTTATGGTAACAACAAGATCATAAGTCATTCTTTTTCTACCAAATGGATCAAGTCAATGACATACCATTTACCACTGGTATTCAAACAAAGCAGATGTTGCATAATATGGTGAAATAATCACATAATAGTATCAGTGCAATGGATTCAAAAATATACACAAACAAGAATGGGGCGAATATTCATTTAGACATAGATGCATATGTACAATTGTTTTGATTTCTAGTTTTTCTATTTATTTGTCTTCAACATTAACAATATAATTATGTAGCATCAATTGTACACCTTACTCATATTTGACAAGAAATAAAGTTGAGTCTCATTGAATGGGTTTTGTCATCCTAAAATAGGTAATTTGACATCTCATCTTAGTTCTTCGAACTTATTGATAAAAGTCATCAACTTAAACTTTAATGGGTAGTTAATGTTATGCTCTTAACTTGCAAAAAGATACCCAAATACAGAATATGCAAAGAAAGATACCCAGAACATAGAACAGTGAGAGACAACAACAAATATTTTATTATTTAGAAAGCAATGTTCACTGGCCTCTTCGAGGGGGCAACCTCCAATAGAGCAGAGCTTGATACAAAAATAAGACACGATGCTCCTCGTAGGGAGTCTCTATCCTTTATATATGACTCATACATGCAATACCATGGATCAATACCATGGGTTTTATTAATACCATCTATCTAATACCATGGCCCATTTGCAACTAACTGTGGTCCCGTCATTAATTGCGGGTTAACAACTTACAATTATTAATATGGGCTTTATTGACTCTTTACTATGACTCGATCCCACTACATAAATAAGGGGGTTAGGGTGGGACCCTAACATGCCCTCCCCCTTAAGAATAACCTTGTCCTCAAGGCTAAAGCTGCGGAAACTGCTGAAGAATAGTGGCTGGTTCCCAAGTTGAATCTTCCGAAGAGGTGTCTTTCCACTTGACGAGAACTTCCCTAATCATGCGGCCACGCAGGTGCCTTTCTCGTGTGTCTAGGACCTGTTCAGGTTGGAGCCATATTGACCCTTCCTCGTCCAATTCAGGTAGACTGGTTTGAATTCTGCAATTGTTCCCAATCACTTTCTTGAGGCATGAGACATGGAAAACTGGATGGATTTTTGCAGTAGGTGGCAAATCCAGCTTGTAGGCTACTTCTCCAATGCGCTGAAGTACTTGATATGGTTCGTAGAATTTTGGATATAGTTTCTGACAACCCTTGTCTTTGAGTGATGTTTTCATATATGGTTGCAGCCTCAAAAAGACCTGATCCCCTTCTTGAAATTGGCGCTCTGAGCGATGCTGGTCTACCTGTTGCTTCATGCGGTTTTGAGCTTGATGAAGATTCTCTCTAAGATGGGCGAGCATGGTTGCGCGGTTTTGTAGGAGTTGATCCACTGCTTGTACCTTTGAGCACCCCTTGATATAAGAAGTAGGAGAAGGAGGGAGTTGACCATATACTACTTCATAGGGAGTCATTTTGGTGGTGGCATGATAGTTGGTGTTATACCACCATTCAGCTAGAGGTAACCATTGTACCCAAAGATGTTGCTTTTCTGAAGTGAAACACCTAAGGTAGGTTTCCAGACATTTGTTGACGGCTTCAGTTTGACCATCTGTTTGTGGATGATAAGAAGTACTGAGTTTTAGTTGGGTGCCTTGGAGCCTGAAGAGTTCCTGCCAAAAACTACTGGTGAAGATCGGGTCACGATCGGACACAATAGAAGTGGGCATGCCATGCAATTTGAAGATCTAATCCATGAAAGATTGAGCAACCAAAGTTGGTGTAAATGGGTGGGGTAGGGCGCAAAAATGAGCATACTTCGAAAGTCTATCCACAACCACCATGATGACTGACTTGTTTCCTGACTTTGGAAGACCTGTAATGAAATCCATAGAAACCTTCGTCCATATTGCTGCCGGGATGGGCAACGGTTGTAATGTGCCTGGTGCTTTGATGGTCTCCCCTTTGTGGTGTTGAAAAACATCGCATTCTGCTACAAAAGTAAGGATGTCCTTTTTCATGCCTGTCGAAAAAAATGATCTTCTGGTGTGAGCATACGTCTTCTGAAAGCCTGAATGTCCTGCAATGGGGGATGAGTGCAATTCTGCCAAAATGCGACTTTTGAGGGTGGATGTTGGTGATATTATGACTCTGTCCCTGTAGCGAAGAATATCATCCTGCCATGAGTAGCCCTTGGTGGAATTTGGATCCGCCTGCAATTGAGAAATGAGTTGGGAGAGCCCGGGATGTGAAAACCATTCCCTGCGAGCCTCTTCAATCCATTCTGGAATGGGAAGGGAAATTGCTAACAGGGTACTTCCCTCCTCAAATTGGTGAGATAATGCATCTGCTACACTATTTTCTTGCCCTTTCTTGTAAATGATCTCATAATCATATCCCAGCATTTTGGCGAGCCATTTATTTTGTTGTGGGGAGGATAGGCGTTGCTCCAAAAAATATTTAAGACTGTGATGGTCTGTGCGGATTTGGAAACGTCGCCCCAATAAGTAAGGTCGCCAGGTCTCTACTGCATGTAAAATGGCCATCATTTCCTTCTCATAGGTAGATTGTCCCAGATTCTTCCCACTTAGTTGTTGGCTTGTGAAGGCCAAAGGTCGCCCTTCCTGCATTAAGACCGCCCCAATACCCGTACCTGAAGCATCACATTCAATGACAAAATATTGGGTGAAGTCAGGGAGTGCTAAGACTGGAGTGGAACACATGGCATTTTGAGAGCTGTAAATGCCTGTTGTGCGTCCTCATTCCAGAAGAATGAATTTTTCTTCAGGAGTTGAGTGAGGGGCTTCGCTATGCGACCATAATTGCGGACAAATTTGCGATAATAGCCTGTGAGACCCAAAAATCCTCTCAGGCTCTTCAAGGTCTTAGGTTGAGGCCAATCCTGCATTGCCTGGATCTTTTTGGGGTCCACCTTGACACCTTCACGCCCCACAATGTGGCCCAAATACTCAACTTCTTCCATGCCAAACGAACACTTGGACATCTTAACAAATAATTTATGCTTGCGGAGCAGTTGCAAGAGTAGATCTACATGCTGAAGATGTGCGGCCCAAGTGCAACTATAGATGAGGATGTCATCGAAGAAGACAAGGACAAATTTCCTGAGATATGGTTTGAGAAGGTGGTTCATAAGGCTCTGAAAAGTATATGGGGCATTATAAAGACCAAATGGCATGACCAGGAACTCATAATGGCCTTCATGAGTTCGGAAAGCAGTCTTTGGAATGTCGACTTCCTTCATGCGAATTTGGTGGTAGCCTGAGCGAAGATCCAGCTTAGTGAAGAATTGAGCCCCATTGAGTTCATCCAGCAAATCATCAACCATTGGGATGAGAAATTTATCTTTGACTGTCAACTTATTGAGGGCCTTGAAGTCTAGACACATCCGCCACTCCCCATCTTTCTTGAGCACCATGACCACCGGTGATGAATAAGGACAAATGCTGGGACGAATGGCACCTGCGTCCAAAAGTTCCTTGATTATTTTTTCTATTTCATTCTTTTGGGTGAACGCATATCTGTATGGGCGCACATTGGGGGGTTGGGCCCCTGGAACCAAGGTGATGCTATGATCATGTTCCCCTCTTGAGGGTGGAAGCTCATGAGGCTTGTCAAAGACCGGAAGATGGTTATTTAAAATCTGTTGCATCTCAGGATGAATCGGCAGAGACTTGGTTTCGACTACCTGGATGGCATTAAATTGAGCTATAACTCCATGATGGCCCTTTTTTAGCAATTTTTCCATCCTATGCGAGCTGATGATAGAAGGAGCTCCCGCCTGGAGTCCACGGAGGGTATGTGTGGAGTTGTTCTGCTTAAAACTCATATATAACTCCTGGAAATCCATTGTGATTGGCCCAAGGGTGCAAAGCCATTCAGCACCGAGGACAATGTCGCACCCTCCCATGTGTATGGCAAACATGTGGGTCTTCAACTGATAATCCCCCATTTGAAGTTTAACATTTTCATAGCGGCCTTCACATTTCATTGTGCCCCCATCTGCAATTTGGACTTGGAAGTTAGAAACTGCTCGTACAAAACAATGCACTGCTTCCGCGACTTTTTGATGCATGAAATTATGTGTACTTCCACTATCAATCAAGACTACTACTGGGCGATGTTTAATAAAACCTCTGATTTTGAGAGTTTGAGGTGAAGAAATCCCTGCCAAAGCATGCAGTGAAATAACTGGTTCGTCAGGGACATTGTCCTTTTGGTTGTCCTCTTCTATCGCCTCATGTTCCTCCAGTGGTGGATCTTCCTCCGATGAGCTGTAATCAGTGGCATCAATTTGAAAAAAATTGGGCTCCTTGCATTTATGACCTGGGGAGTATTTTTCATCACAGTAATAACATAATCCTTGCTTTCTTCTTTCGGCCATTTCTGCAGGTGACACCTTTTGAACCTTAAGTGTTTCAGTCATGTTCTGAGCCAGTGGGGGGCGACCCTTAGCGGTGAAATTTGGGTGACTGTACTGGGCTGCTAATGCACGTTCCACGTTACGAGCTACCTTGCAAGCCTCCGTCCATGTGGGAGGGTGGTGCAATAGGACGTGGGCTTTTATGGCTTCTTTAAGACCACTGATAAAACATTCTGTGTAGAACACATCTGAGAGACCCCTCGTGCGGAAGGCTAAGGCTTAAAAGGCTGTAACATATTCATCCACTGTGCCAGTCTGTCAGAGCTTAGTAAGACGACCCAAAAAAGAAGATTCCTGGTCAAAGCGTTCTGTAAGAGCTTTTTTGAAGGTGGTCCAAGTCACAAAAGGTCCATTGCAATGTTGATGCTATTCCCACCAATGCCACCTTTCAGTGTCCAAGTACATGCTCCCCACCATAAGATGAGTCTCATTATCTAAGATGTTATTTAGATTGAAATACTGCTCCATTTGTGCTATCCATGCTGCCGAGTGAGAACCATCAAATTTATGCATATCCAACTTGGGAGGTCGCAGACGGGATTGCTGGTGGGGGCCCCAGAGGTGAAGAGAGTGGCTAGACTCACCCTCACTGTGTCCATTGCCAATATACGCCTCCTCGTGGGCTTCCTCCTTGCCCTTCGGGATTATGCTATTTAGTCTGTCAAGCTGAATTTGGAGGGATTGCAAGGTTTGTTCAAGTTTGCCCATCCTCTCATTGGCCATAGCTTGAGCTCTAGTTTCTACCATGCACCGACCTGATGTTCTTGAAATTTTGGACCGCCCAATTTTTTTTTTTTTTCACTAAGAATTGAATGGTACCACCGTGCTCAGCTCGTCATCCTGATTCTGATGGGCTAGATCACCAATAAGCGCCTCGGGAGATCTCAAAATGTCAATGCTGCCAAAAGTCCTGCGAAAATCATGCCCCGGTATAGGAACCCCACACAACTACTCAGATTCGGTGGATCTGAGAGATCTGAATGGCGGATTGGATAGCTCTGAGTGGCGGAACAGATTGCTACTACGGATTTGATGGATCTAATAGATCGGAATGGCTGGTCGGAACTGCGGGACTGATGTCTGCTGCTGCACCCCTTTGTGCGAGCGGATCTGGTAGAGATGATGCGTGATCCCAAGATATAAAAGGGAACTATGGTATCGAGGAGTGTTAGGTGCTACAGATCGCAATATAAGGGTTTGACAGTAGTACTCAGCCCAATATTTCAGGGCTCTAACTAAGGAGGATCAACCGTACCCTTAGCCGTACAACCCGACTACCCTATCGTATGGGCGAGTAATCTCTCTGAGTGCTGTTCTCGATGTACTGTAGCAACAAGACGACCGATGGTTTATCTATGGCGAGGTTGCAGAGGAGCTAAGGGGCTTTCGATATACCCAAAAGGTACATGGAAGACAGTTCGTACGCGGTTCTGTCTAATGCGCTACTACTCGAAGGGGTACCCACAGGGGTTACAAGGGAGTCCAACAAGCGTGACCACCTCTTGTATTTCCTGCGTGCATGCCTCCCCAAATCCGCAGGTTTATGCGCTCAACGACAGATCCTGTGGTTTAAAGACGCCGGAACACGTCTCTAGCCAATTTTTTTTTTGCTAAGAAATGGAGATCCCACCGGCCCTGGAAAGTGCTCTGATACCACTTGTTATGCTCTTAACCTGCAAAAAGATACCCAAATACAGAATATGCGAAGAAAGATACCCATAACATAGAACAGTGAATGACAACAACAAATATTTTATTATTCAAAAAGCAATGTTCACTGGCCTCTTCGAGGGGGCAACCTCCAATAGAGCAGAGCTCGATAAAAAAATAAGACACGATGCTCCTCACGGGGAGTCTCTATCCTTTATATATGACTCATACATGCAATACCATGGGTTTTATTAATACCATCTATCTAATACCATGGCCCATTTGCCACTAACTGTGGTCCCGTCATTAATTGTGGGTTAACCAGTTACAATTATTAATATGGGCTTTATTGAATCTTTACTATGACTCGATCCCACTACATAAATAAGTGGGTTAGGGTGGGACCCTAACAGTTAATGCCTTCTTTAAAGATGATGCATTGATAGAAACAATTGATACAACAAGGTATTATGTTTTCTAATAAGTCACAACAATTACTTGTTTTTTTCCTTGATTTACTAATAATTTTTATCAAGACAATGTTTTTTTTAGTTGCTTGTAGAATTGTTATAAGTTGTTTAGTTTTACCATGTGCATGGCATGCTAGAAAACATTGGTTAAATAATGTCTATAGAATAACTAGTTGTGAGGATATAGGAAGAAAAAAGTTTTCAACATTAGAGGTAATAATGAATGGTTGCAATGATCCAAACTTTATTATCAGAAATTGGAATCAATTTTGTAATGAACTCAAAAATGAAGAGCATTTCTTGGGTTATTTTTCAAGGAGATGGATGTATCCATAAAAATTCCCAAAGAACCTATTGAGCCTTTCAGTTTCTTTTAAATTGCATTGTTGTTTGAATATGAAAAATTTCATAATGTTATGTACATTTTGTAGATACATGGGCAAAATATTATCGATATTTTTCTCATGCTAAACAAGAAACAAAGTGTCATTGCGACATAGCATTATTTAAAAAAAAAATTGTGATCATAAATGAAAATGCCCATGATCGATGGATTGGGTTTTCTACACTCTACTATTATTGGAATATGGACCATCAAAAGAAATCGAGTTTTGTAAATAATTACAAGTTGGAACATATCATAGAGAAATCTATTGAAAAGGTTAGAAAGATTCCTAATGACCATTATGTTCGACATGATCACATCCAAATATCTCATTGGGTGAAAAGTCAACCATATTTGAAAAAATATCTCATGGTTTGTTTAGACCAAACATTTAGTGCATGATTTTCCATGGGATATGAGAGGCAATATTGTAAACATATTACAAAGAGACAATTCTATGGAGATACATGAATTAGCTAGGTTGGATGTTAATGTTGATGCAACAAGTAATAAGTCTACAATCATAAGATATGATTATGATATTATTAAGGATCAAATAATTAAAATTATCCTTAGACGAAAATGTTGATCATTTCATCAATGAGATGGATGAATGTGACCTTGATGGATGTTAAGGGATTTTTGATAGATGCAATAGAAAGATCCAAGGAATAAAGTTGCAACCTCGACATTTTGTTTCAAAGGCATTACTAATGGATGAAAATTTGACAAATTTATTGTTGATATGAATGAGTTATGCATTAGGGATTTTGACTTTAGTTATAATAATAATGAGTGCATAATGAAGTGAAGCCAAATCTATTCGATTAGGAATAACAAATCCCAACAATGATAGAGTAAGAATCCATTGTTACAACACCTAAATATGGATGCACAAGCTTTTGAAGCTTTCAACTTGCATTTGATGGATAAATACAAATTAGATCATTCAATGAACACCTTACCCATTCAAGGACGTGATGGTGCTTCAACATTTGTTTTTAATGTTGATATAATAAAATACAATTTTTTTGTAGTAAAAGGTAGATTGAAGAAGAATTAGAGGCATTGTATGCAAAGAAAAATTCAATGATAATTGTTGGAGGTATTACTTCCAACAATTATGGATTTTATTTCTTTTAATGGAGTGACACATAGTGGAGAACATTATGATTTTTATATATTGGTAGGTGGAAGACGTGTTTTGTAAGACATGCCACTAAGGGTTATAAGGCATAGGTATTGCATTCTAGCAAATTCAAATTCAACACAAAAGTCATTCATCAATCCTATGCATCACAAACACTTGCAACCATGAATCAACAATTAGGTTTGTTTTCCCTTAAAGAGGAATTGTTGTTGTATTATTGGAGAGATACAATATGAGTTGTAATTTATTGATGCATTTGTATATATTTAGAAAACTTTTCTTCTATTGCACACATGCCAACACTAAGATGAAAAAAGTTGACATTACTACCTAATTTGGATTGATAATGTGAAAGTATAGATGTTTCGTTATTCATGGATGTTATTGTTAATGAACTTAATGATTTCAAATCACCATTAATTAACTTGATTATGCCTTCTAATGTGAAACATCTAGATGTCAAAATCCATAAATATAAATATTTAGAAATTTGTACCACCCACTTACATAACATTAAGGCATATAGTGGATAAATTAGAGATAATTTCCAATTACACCAAAATTTCTTAATTAGTGTGAAAAATATATTACATATATAATAATACATGTTTTCTTCATATTATGATAATAATTACTCATAATTTATCAATTATTTACTATAAGAAAATTCCAAACTTAACATATTATTAATTCTCTCCATAGCAAGAAAAAGTCATATGGGAAAGGATATAAGAAAGACAAAGGTTCAACAAGTGTAAGAAACTTATGGAGAGTGCGAGGTTCAAAAGGGAAATATCTATAATAAGAATCCATTATTATGTGATGATTGGGTTTCAATATAAATGACGGATATACATTATATCTATCTTGTCTTTGTCTAGAGGTTGGATTTACTCTTCTTTTAACTATAAATTATCTTCTGGTTCATAATTAGTCCATGTTGCAGGTAAGGCAGGGACTATAGTAAAAGAAATGGTAGGAATAACATTAGTTTCAACGATTCACTGTCACAAATAACCAATGTTTTTAGGCTTGAGTGTATTTTCAATAGTGAAATTTTTTTCACCATCTTATTTGGCCTCTTCCCGAGGCAGGAGGCTGTAACTATATGTTATATTCACCCTTTTCCTTCACTTTTTTAAATCGCTAAACTAATGATAGAATTACTGGAAGGCATTAAATGTTGTGGTTTAATGACTTGTGTTTTGACTGTATATTATTTTTGGGAAAAAAAATTAACATGACTTCCATGCGACCATGCTAGTATCGCAACCAGGTACTCCATATCTGCATGTAATCTGACACAACTTCACCACATTTTCCAACCCATCACTACTTGTGCGAACTATAAGCCTATGTGCGGAACATCTTGGAGGTATGCACTAAACTAATCTTCAAGGCCACCTACCTACTCTCGAAAGCGTCAAGTGGAAACTCGTGGAAAGAGGAACTACCATTTAAGTTGATCTTCCCAAAAGAGAGGAGAGCGCAAGTTCTGCTTTATTACTATGAACTTCCTTTTCCTGCCACTTTCTTGACCTCAGCCTTCGTACTGACTTGAACCTCTGACTGTGAACTGAAATTAAACTATTTCTATGCGACCTTGTCCATTGGGGTCCGATCAGCTGAGGACAAACACACAAAGATCTCATGTGCCAGGATTACAAGAACTTGTATCTAGCATCAAAGAACAACATCTTGTTGCGCTACGCTACCTTCCTTATTTTTCAGGCCTTCCTCTCAACGTCATTAGGCATAATAGCGTTTCCAGTGGCAATTGTCCAAGATGAGTATCTGACGCTTAGATTGGCACCCAAAACTCTCTTATTTCCATATTCCTCTCGAGGCATCTTGGTTTAGGAAGCAGATGAGGTGGAGAATTGTCAAGTAGATAAGTCTCAATCTAGTCCCGACAGAACAGATTCATTTCATTCCACATTAATCGTTAGTTATTCCTAACCCCAATAACATAGGCGATAACTCTTCTATACTGGTCAAGCCTCCTTTGCAAGCTCTCAATTAACGCCAGCAACAGAGGCGAGAGAACAACATTATCAATTTTTACCAGATACAACCATGCAGATTTGTAGGTGAAAACAATATCAAGAAAGCAGCAACAGTGTAGATTTGTAGGTGAAAGTGATTTCAAGAAAGCAACAAGGAGTACAATATTTCTAGATTTTCAAATAATGCATACCTAAATCATGAACAATGGGACTTGCAGCTGCAGGAGCCAACTTATGCTCCCATTGCTGTTGCTCGATATAATGTCTTTCCCACTCTCTTTCGTCCCTGCCACGTTCCATTTCCACAATCAAGGGATCAAATGAAACAGGCTCATGCTTGATGCTACTATTGTTGTGGGAAACTGAAAATGAGGATTAGAGCTTGATGCACATGCCAAGTGCTACTCGGTGGTGTAATTTGTGTTTTCCTGCCTGCCTGCGATGACCTTGATGCACTCCTGAGATTGAATGACATTGCCACGTACCTGAGAGAGATCAAACTTACTGCTTGGAAAGATTACGTTATTCACCATTTTTAGTAACCAATAGCTATATACGTTATGCCGACCATCACCCATTAATGTTTATTCACCATTTTTGGTTTTTTTCAATTATTACTTATTTTGACATTTATTAATAGTTTTATTTTTTTAATAAATAAAGTGCTTGTGGGCAGACTATAATCAAAGTGGATTTGGTCTTTTTGGGCTGGGCTATTTACCAGAGGCATAGGGTGCTATTGTAGGAGCCACTCTATCTATAGCTTGAATTTATGATCTTGATCTTTTATTTAATGAATAAGAAAGACATTTCATTAATGATAACCATAATAATGTCTTTTTACATTTTATGTTTTACTATTTTCCATCATATATCTTATTTAAAATTTTACATATTAAATGTAGTACTTTTTTTAATGAATATCCATATCTTAACACATCCCTAACATGAAGAATTATGATCTTCCAAAGTCAGACCAACACCCACAAATGATGGAAACCTTGATCATTCTGGATTCTAAGTTCATCATTGCTAGTTCAAAAAAAATTCTCACGACAAAGGGATGTGTTTCTTAAATAAAATCAAAGAGCTACGAGATCTCTTAGTATTTTCTAAACATAAGATGGAAGATATTTGTAGGATTTAGAACAAGCGAGTAGATCATTAGTCCAAAGAAGCATTGAATTTGTAATAAAAGTGTGATTATAGAAGCTCATGTAAAGACATCTTACCTTGGGATTGATGGATTGTACAATAAAAAAGGTTTGTTGGTAAATACAAGATCTGTAAGAGTGAACTTGTGTACATCCATAATGAATCTAGTGTGTGGGAATATATGTTTCTTCAACTCAACTCTATAGTTTAATGCCTTGCCTTACTTTCTAGTGACACGATTTGGAACTAAATTAGTATTTTGATTTCAATTAGAACAAATTTATGGTACATTTTGCCAGTTGATCAGTTTGAATTGATTCAATTGGAATTTTCTCATCACCATGTCGTCCCAAGCTGTTAGCAATCTATTAATTGATTCAAAAGCCGCAGACAAAGAGATCTACGAGTCGAAAGACATAGAATTGGCCCACAGTCATTCGTCTTCTTCTTTGAGACGAGCAAGCCATAAGCAACTCTACTTGATAGTCAGATACAAATGACTAAGATTTCTCTTATGTAATCTCTATGAAGTAATTATGGGGACCAAATTAAGTTTCTTGTTCCCTCTGGTCCCTTTGGCTATTCTAGCTGACAGGCTTCGACTAGGAAATGTGAGTAGAAGTCTTTTTCTCTTTCTATATATATATATAGGATGAAAATATTTGTATAACATCTCAACAAGTAGAGTATCGCTTTGTTTGCAGGTTTGGGTGTTCCTCATAAGTTTGCTTGGTCTTGCACCTCTTGCTGAACGTCTAGGCTTTATCACCGAGTAAGTGAAATTTTTCATGCATATATACATAGGTTCTGTGAAATTTATACCCAATATCTGGTCCTACAGTTCCATCTACCTTGTATTGCATATGTATATACACTAGGAATACAGAGACTTCATAAATGGCGATGATTTTTTGGTTTGGTGGACTACTCAATGCCACGTGTGGCAATGCAACAGAGATGCTCATTGCAGTGTTTGCACTTTACCATGGCAAGACCAATGTGGTCAAGTATTCTCTATTGGGGTCTGTACTTTCCAACTTACTTCTTGTGCTTGGTATATATATATATATATATATATATATATATATATATATATATATATATATATATATATATATATATATATATATATATATATATATATTTTTTTTTTTTTTTTGTGGGGGATTAGCAAACATGAAAAAAGAGCAGAGGTTTGACAAGGCAAGTGATATTTTTTTTTTCTTTTGTTTTTTCATTTATGAATATATTTAGGACACCAAAACAATTCCTGACAGATCTAGATACTCATTCGTGGGGACTCACTCTGGGTGTTGTACTATTGGTAAATGATGTGCAGGTTGTTTCTGGAATCAATTCCAGTCTTCTTATGATGGCCTCACTGTGTCTCATGCTACCCTTGGCTCTTCAACGGTCTATGGCATATAGTGAAGCAACTGTATCCACTCTAAAACTGTCTAGAGTCAGTAGCATTATCATGCTGGTAGCTTATGCTGCATATTTGTTCTTCCAATTAAAGACACACATGCAACTATTTGAAGAAGGCCAGGTAATAACTAAGTAATAAATTGTAACTATAGCAATTGCATTGGTTCTGGCACTTGATAGTTATTTACAAACAACACATTATACTTATATTGCAGGAAAGAAAAGAGGAAGAAAATGTGGAAGAACCATCCATAGGACTCATTAGTTCCATTGTCTGGCTCTGCGCTCTTACTGTAGTTATCTCCCTGCTTTCCCAGTATATTGTCGAGACCATTGAGGTGAACAATAGTTCTTTGCAAATGTTAAACTAATTTAGCTAATTATTTGATGTTGTTCTTGTTCATTTTACGAGAGAGCTCAATGGTTTGATCAGGACGTGGCAGAATCATGGGAAATATCTGTGAACTTTATCAGTATAATTTTGTTACCGATCATAGGCAATGCAGCCGAGCATGCTGGCGCTGTATTATTCGCTCTCAAGAACAAGCTCGTAAGTTGCAGATTTATAGATTAGAATGTTTTTCCTTACTTCCTTACAAGGGAAAACTTACAATGCATTGATCTCTAAATTTCCCTAGAGGATTTTTCTACTTGTTTTATATTGTATACTGTCAATATTTATAATTGAACTGTAACATATCTAACATTCAACAACTAAATTATTCAAATCTTTACTGATTGATGCTTCCTAGCTATTTGTCTTATGAAAACCTCTTCTTCTTTTTTTCCTTATGATAATTATTATTATCAATTGCATGGTATTAATAAGATTTTGAAAATTGAAGGTTTGAACATATCTCTATCTGTTGCAGGATATATCATTGGATGTGGCTATGGGTTCTGCCACACAGATTGCCATGTTCGTGGTAAGACCCGTATATAAAGGATTTTATTATATTGGTTTGTTCGATTATAAGGCGTTTTATTTTCTCCCAAATTCATAGTGAACGGATTCTAAAATTTTTTTGCTCCTCTTTCCAGATTCCCTTCATAACTGTTCTAGCGTGGATCATGGGAAAACCCATGGACCTCGATTTTCATATTTTGGAGACGGTTACTCTATTTGCCACAGTAGTGATAACAACATATATTTTACTGGTTTGATGTAATCACCATCACTTGCATTTTGTATCCTAGAAACTTATTTACTCTAGCATTGGCCTTGAGTAACAATATACAAAGATTCATCTGATTCATTTATGTTATGGAAATTAAATAAAACACTTGTTTTTTAACTATGTTGAAAATAGAAACAAGAAATGATAAAATAAAATCCAGAATATTCAATTTTTAATTTGTCCTTGAATTAAAATTGTGAATTAAAATTCGAATTTAGTCTCACCAGGTGCTTGAAAATAAATAATTATTTCATTATGGATTAATTAGCTGGAGAAATTTGAGTTAGAAGTCTTTTTGAAGTCATGCAACAGTTATCCCTTAAATTAAGGATATTATCCCTTAATTAAGGAGATAAGATTGAGTTATATTTTAGTTGTAATTAGTTAGCTCAGTTTACTGAGTTAAGTCCAATTTAATTAGGTCCAAACTATTTGAGGAAGTAATTGTGAGTTCAGTTAGTTAATGCATGCATGCATCCAATTAGTGTACTCAAGATAACTGAAGATTCTCTCATTAGAAACTCATGCATGTTTATTCAGAGAAAGACCCAATTGAGCTAAATGTCAAGGACAGGTTACTATCAGTTGCATGAGTTTTCCAATAAAGGAAACTTATCCATACAGAAGGAATAAGGTTCCTTGAGGATTGCACAGTTTTACAGGGTGTGAGATCAGTGTTACACTTGGTAACAGTAGGATCACCAAGGAGAAACAATGCAAGGAAATAGGAGGCTTGGAGGGCAGAGGAGAATGTTTTGTAAGAAGACTTGTTTTCCTGTGAGCATCCATGAGGATTGTACTGAGAGCTGGTTAGCTGTGGGAGCTAAGGCATTGTGTAATTCTGATATATTTCCACCTTGTATGATAATACAGATAGTGGGGTTTCTAGCTGAGGCTTTCCCCTGAGTATTCTTCTGTGTTTCATGTGCATTGATTATTCTTCTGGTTATATGTGTTTTTCTTGATCTTGTTCAAATCTTTTAAGCTTCCACTAATTGATTGTAGAAGTAGATTAAAGTATTTTTCTTTAGTTATATTGCATTATTAGGTTAATCTACAGTCAGAATCTCTACATGGTATCAGAGCTAGCTAATCTATAGAGAAATTTCTACATGGTATCAGAGCCAAGTTTATTGGAGTAGTGAACAGTATACAGAGAAGAGAATTTGAAGTTTGAATTTCGGGGTTGTAGGTGCAAATCGAATTCATATCATACTTAAAAAAAACAAAAACGAGATGGGACATTATGCGACTAATTGCCCATTGAAGAAGTCCAAGAAGGGATCCTTGGAAGGATCAGAATCCAAAAATCTACAATTAAATATTAAAATCAAGCCGGCATTCAGCTGATCCTTAAATCTATTTCCTCATAACTATTTATTTCCTTCCAATTAGCTCTTCTTATATCATCATTCATAAGTCCTGATGATGGATCCCAGTTGGGATTTGAAACATTGACAGAAAAATGGTTCATACTGTGGATTCTCCGGTAACTGAGTCAAAAGGGATTGATGCAGTCAGAGATCAAAGTGACAGAGGCTAGAGAAGTCAGATACTGAAGAGCGTAGAGAAGGATTGACAATAGTGCAGAAAGGCTAAGTCAACAGAAGCACATAGTTTTCAGTCGACAGAGGCAATAGTAGTCAGAGACTTTGATGACAGAGGCATCATTCTGATTCAGGTTGGATGTTTTTTTTTTTTTTCCCGGAGATTGCTGGAGAAACAACACTAGAGAGAAGTGTTGCATGCAGAACATTCCAAAGGTTCAGGATCAGGATCGAGTTGAATTCCTTTCTTGTTGAGAGGGAATGTTGAAAATAGCAACAAGAAATGATAAAAATAGAATCCAGAATATTCCAATTTTAATTTGTCCTTGAATTAAAATTGTGAATTAAAATTCGAATTTAATCTCACTAGTTGCTTGAAAAATAATTAATTAATTCTTTATGGATTAATTAGTTGGAGGAATTCAAGTTAGAAGTCTTTCTGAAGTTATGCAACAATTATCCCTTAAATTAAGGAGATTATCCCTTAATTAAGGAGATAAGATTGAGTTATATTTGAGTTGTAATTAGTTAGCTCAATTTACTGAGTTAAGTCTAGTTAATTAGTTCCAAACTGTTTGAGGAAGTAATTGTGAGTTCAGTCAGTTAATGCATGCATGCATCCAACTAGTGTACTCCAGAAAACTGAAGATTCTCTCATCAGAAACTCTTGCATGTCTATTCAGAGAAAGACCTAGTCGAGCTAAATGTCAAGGACAAGTTACTATTAGTTGCATGAGTTTTCCTATAAAGGAAACTCATCCATGCAAAAGGAACAAGGTTCCTTGAGGATTGCACAATTTTACAGGGTGTGAGATCAATGTGAGTGATCAGTGTTACACTTGGTAACAGTAGGAACACCAAGGAGAAACAGCACAAGGAAATAGGAGGCTTGGAGGGTAGAGGAGAAGGTTTGTGAGAATCCTTGTTTACCTGTGAGCATCCAGGAGGATTGTACTGAGAGCTGGTTAGCAATGGGAACTAAGGCATTATGTAATTCTGATATATTTCCACCTTGTATGATAATACAGATAGTGGGGTTTTTAGCTGAGGCTTTCCCCTGAGTATTCTTCTGTGTTTCATGAGCATTGATTCTTCTTCTGGTTATATGTGTTATGCTTGATCTTGTTCAAATCTTTTAATCTTCCACTGATTGATTGTAGAAGTAGATTAAATTATTTTGCTTTAGTTATATTGCATTATCAGGTTAATCTACAGTCAGAATTTCTACATGGTATCAGAGCTAGCTAATCTATAGAGAAATTTCTACAAAGTATACCATGCAATGCTTGTACAATATGTAACATCAAATTACATGAAGGAGCTAGTGTTGCTGTTGTGTTACTTAGTCATTGCAACATGCTTCCTTTTGTTGCAAACCTCCCTCACAAAGGGTAAGGATCCTCTTGAAGGGATTATCAATATCCTAATAAGATTTTAGTTATTTTTTTATGTTCATTGCAAATTAAGGAATATTTGGAAATATGGTGAATATTAATAAAGTCAACTATTTTACTTTACTAATTTTTTAAATATTTATAAATATGTAATGTAGTGGTACTTAGATCTTCAATTCTAATACTATTTAATGCATTATCTGGCAGGCCATCCTCATCAAGCTGTAAACACTCCCTATTAACAAGAATCATATAGCTATAGGAACTCAATAAAAGCTCTGCCTTACAAGTAGCTTGTGTTACATGCTAGGTATTTCCAAAGGATGTTTTACATATCTGTAATCGTAATCGTACTCTTTGAGGCTACATAATTGAATTGTAAGCCTTTGAATTTTCATTTGTCCTATTTTTCTTTATTGTTACTTGGATCTCTGAAGATCGTGTTGGACAGTCTAGCAAGACTCTGGTTCTTGTGGTTGGTTTAATGGCTTGGACCGTAAGAGTGGGCTTCTATTGAATAGCTTGGTGAATGATGCACATTAATCACTTTGTCTATCCTTTTACCTATTTTTCTTGCAAATTTGCCTTATTGCAACGTTGTTGTTTACCAACTAATTGCAATTCTTATTTGAGTCAATATTCCTCTATCCTTGTGAAATTTAGTATATATTAATTTTCTGTATCATCTCTAGTTAGTGGAGACTTTAGTCTTCCTCTATGACAGTATAGTTTAGGTTGATGATAGCAAAGAAGGAAAAAACTTTCTTTTATCTTCTGTTATATATGATTGAAACTTTTAACCTAGTTGGAAGGATTTCTCACATCCATGGAAAAACAACTAGCTGTAGGAATTTACCTCTTGTTATGAGGCTTATGTCAGGCTTTGCACAGAAACTAGCATGGAGTTCAATTTTCTTTGCAACTAAAGCAGATGTTCTCAATCTCAAGCACATGATCAGTTCAGTCCTTTTGTGTACAATGTTTTGGAGTCCAAATATATGCCTCCGAGTTTTGATCATTGTCGAATCAATGCGTGCAAGTCTTTAAAGTTACCATTTACTTCCTAATGCAAGTGGACATGAGCTAAGAAAAACAACAAGAAATGTTTAGATGGTGGAGGAATAACCTGTTATAGAGTTTTATTAACCCAACGTTTTGGACTGCCAAGTGAGACCATCCTCAAGGGATATGTCAATAGATTAAGAAGATATTAATGATATATTCGGAGATAACCTTACATGTATATATGGATTATGTAGAGGAATGATATAATAGATTTAGTCGGCCATAATTTAAATAATTTAGTAATATATTAATAATTTGGAAATTTAAACATTAGGTTTTTAGTTTAATAATTCATCATAATACATCATTTTAATATAATTTTTTAGTGTTAATTAGTTATGATTTATTATCTTATTTGATTTATGAAAGTTTTATTACATTATTTAGTTCTAAATTTATGGATTACTTGTAGGATAATAATTACTAAAATTTTATTAGAATGTAAAAATTCTCTTTGAGTATCATTATATTATATTTACATACTCAAAGAAATTTTTTACATTCTAATAAATTTTTAGTAATTATAATCCTACAAGTAATCCATAAATTTAGAACTAAATAATGTCATAAAACTTTCATAAATCAAATAAGATAATAAATCATAACTAATTAACACTAAAAAATTATATTAAAACGATGTATTATGATGAATTATTAAACTAAAAACCTAATGTTTAAATTTCCAAATTATTAATATATTACTAAATTATTTAAATTATGGCCGAATAAATCTATTATATTATTCCTTTACATAATCCATATATATACATGTAAGATTAGCTCTGGATATATCATTAATATCTTCTTAATCTATTGACGTATCCCCTGAGGATGGACTCACTTGGCAGTCCAAAACGTTGGGTTAATAAAACTCTATAACATGTTATTCCTCCACCATCTAAATTCTCCTCACCTGTATGGACCCATTATTTAAAAAGAATAAATGTTGGTGGAAGGCTTGTGTGTGGTATGTGTTAAGCTTATATGCAATAATGATTTCAAAATGATCAAATATTGAAAAGTCTTTTCATGTTTTGTAGTCTAATTCATTATAATGTTGCACCAAAACACCCACACATAAAGGAGCTTATAACTTAGTGTGGTATAAACTGTGAATTAGTTACAATACTTTGCATCAATTGTGGCGATTGCTAGTTTGACATTTAATTTGGCTAGCTCTATCAAAACAGTGCTCAGACTTGATTAGGATTATCATTTTCATCGATAGGTGGTTTGTTTGTGTTGGCTTTTGACGAATGAGCTGAGGGACTCTATATACTTCCCGCTCAAGGCAGAGACTAGTTGCCATGTAGCCTCCCCTGTTCAAACTATCTATCAACTAATTTTTAAACTATTATTGATGAAAATAATATTATAATACTTTAATTCATAATTGTACGTTTTTAATGTTTTGTACATGTTATTGATGAAAATAATCGCAAAAAGGCAGTGTTCATGACATTAGGCTTGTATGACACGTGCTTCACTTGCATTTAGTATTTTTTTCAATGTGTTGAATATTAGTACACTTCTTTTTGTAAATAGTTTTTGTTAGGATCCTTGGTGCTTATATGTTTTATACTCATTTTGACTTCTACTATACCTACACATTGTTTTACCCTCTGGAGATCCACCATGGTTTTTTTAATACCCCACTTGGTTTTAATATTTTTACTTGGAGTAATTATATATATTATCTAATATTAACATAATATTTTATATATTTTCTACAACCTCCACAAATTACATCTCATCATTTGTCTCCCCGATAATACCATAACTACCTATGAACTTTTACTATACCTATAGGACTACTTTGCACTTAACGGATCCACCATTGTTTTTGTAATACCTCACTTGGTCTTAATATTTTTAAGAGGAATAATTATATGCATTATGTAATATTAACATATAGTATATATATTTTTCTACAATATGCCACAACTATTAATCAACTTGACCATGATTTTCTAGTGTTAAATGGGATATATATAGATGTTAAGGCTCTTAGATATAAATATTTGGAAGCATTTACCACGACTTGCTTTCATGACATTGAGATATATAGTAATTACTTGTAGATAATTTTGAATTACATTAATACTCGTTGTCTCTAAAATTTGGAAAAAGCATTTTTTTTTACTACAACAAGAAATTTGTATTAAGCAAAAATTTGTTGCTAAAAAATTGTATTAAGTTAACTCTATTGCTAAAAATTATACATTACAAGGAAAAATTCTTCAATGGTTCTAAAAAGAGGAGGGAAAAATACCATCCTCTCCCAAGAAAAGAAGAAGGAGGTAGAGGAGGGGGATCCAATACTAGACCATTTGAGAGTTGACCCTATTGCTTCGTGAGAATAAGAGTATATTCTTACAAAATGCTTGCACAAGATAATACAAAAACAAAACATTTCTAAGATTTAATCAAAACCGACCCCCCACTAGAACCATGGGAGGCTAAAGAATGATGGGCACCAGATTTTGGGGATGTCTTGCTTTGATCTTTTCTACTTCTTGTTAATGGAGGGGAAGATTGTTGATTTCTTTTTAGAACATTTGAATGGGAAGGAGAAGAAGAGGAGAGATTGAACTCCTTCTCTTCCTCTGAACCAACCTATGATTCCTTCTTATTCGAGGGAGGGCTTTTGTCAATATCCTTAGAAGTAGTCTCTTCCTTAATAGGTGAACTAATGTTCTTTAAAGGAACTTGATTTGAATTTGGCAGATTTTCTTCAACTATGACTTCTAACTCAGATGACTTTAAAGCTTCATATCTTGAAGAAGAGAAATTTGGAATATGCACCACAGTTTGATTTTCAAGTCGACGTTTCAAGTCCAACTAGGACACATCATCAGGACAAGATGTTTGAGAGAAGAAGCTAAAGGGATAAAGCATAAATAAAGATGAAGGAAAGGGAAGAGAAATACAAAATCCAACAAAAGGAAAACTAACCCTAAAAGCCTAAAAACCTAGAAACCGCAAAAAACAAAAAAGAAGAAGAAAAAAACAAAACAAAACAAAACGAATGAAGAAAAGAATATAAATTAAATAATATTAGGTTCATATAATTAATGCATTAGGCTTTAAGAAACACAATAAAATATTAATAGTTATTAATGTAGACTATGTCTAGTAAATTAATATTAAAGAATTAATATATATATATATATATTTTTTATCGTTAAAAGTCTATCTAAGCTTCTATTATATGTACAAAATAAACTTACAGACAGTAGAGCAGTTGATCCCAGGCCAAAAGATGCGCCTTGGGAAGGTTCGTTCTGAGACTAACAGCTCCCACGCAGGGGTAGCAGCAACTGAACCAAAATTTCTTGACACAGTGATTCCAAAAAAACCAAAACTTCTGGAGGAACCGAAGAAGTGAAAACATCAACCTACTACTTTGCAATCCTAAGAACATAACTGTTTCTGCCCGCGCAGGGGCGATCGATCAAGACTGACTGAACAAAACAGGAAAGAGAAATGAAACTGGGCCCATCATGCATGGGCCAGACATACAAATTCAGAAAATACCAAATAGTCCGACGCGTTGAGGAAGCTGTGACCGTCTTACCCTCAGGGGCCTTGGTCGTCTCTTCGGGTGGCAAGAGGAGGGACTGAGTGAGGCTGGGGCTCACTGTCAGGTTCTTCATTAAGGCTTGGGTCCTCAACCACGTAGCACCATCCCCTTCCTTCTGGGACACCTGCCCACATTGCCTTCCATGTTGCCTCGTCCATGCCAGGTGGTGCCGGCCCCAAGTATGGTCCGGTGTCGTTGTCCTCCTCCGTTCCCAGAGTAGCCTGTTCGGCCTGCGGCGTCTCCTCCATGCTCCTTTTGCCTTTGTCCTCTTTGCTCGAATTCTTTGGCAAGGTCTCCATTGTCTCCATTGTCTCCAGGGTCTCCATGCTCGCTCTCGCTGAAGACGTTGCCACCATACCCGCTGGAGCTCCCGCTTCTTCTCTCTCAGGAATTCTTGTAAACATAACAGATATATGGGCATTGACCCCTGTGGCATCCCCTGAGTCACCCAAGGTGAATACCACTGAGCCAAATGCAGGCAGCAGAGGCCCTCCTTCGCTTGAACTGCCCACTTCCACGAATTGCCCATGCTGCAGCTGCGTTGCTCTGGCTCTCCGGTGGCAGTAGCAGCAGCAGCAATGATGGTGTTCGTCTGCTGCAGGGGTGCGAGAGGAGGACCCTCTTCCTGGTCCTCGTCTACTTGGCTGCCTTTGCCGCAGTTTGACCATGCCTGCTTTTGTGCTTCTCTTGAATGCACAGACCACTTGAATTGCCAAGCACCCTCCCTCTGTGTGCCAATTAGCCTTTTGAATCTCCCACTGAGCCAGAGAGCCCGAGAAAATCCACCACTGCAGTCTGTCACACCACCAAAAACAGTGGCATGCCAAATTTTGCACAGCAGCAGAGTTTCTGGCTTGCCTCGGCTCCTTCTTCCTTCTCTTCCACATTCTCCTGGATTTATCATGCCAGGGGTCTCGCATTGTGCTCTGTGATCGAGAGCCGAGCTTCCCCTTCCCCAGAACAATAACTGCAGGCCGCCCCCAAACATTAAACACCATGAATGCCGTCGCGTGTGTGCTGAATAGCCAAGGAAAGGCGGTGAAGCTTGCTCTTTAATGACAGCCACGAGGCGGCACATGCTTGACATGTGGTCCGTCCTCCCCTACCACGTAATCACCCGCATCCGGGGGATCAATATCTTTGTGGAGAATGTTTTCACATTCCTTTTTCTGTTGCGCATTCAGGATGATGTCCAAATTCCCTTCTCGGAAGGCTTGGTTGCTGTCTACCCCTATGTTTGCCAAGAGATCCGCCATTTTGTTACCTTCTCTTTTGGTGTGATTGAAGGAGAGGGCATTGTGACTGCTCAGATCTTGGACGAGCTTGCTCAATCTGGCTTCTAATCTCCAACTATCTGCCACTTTCCTAGCTTGGGAACCGTTCTGAATGCGAGTAGCCATATTTATTAGGATTTGAGAGTCTCCTTCCACTATAAGCGGTTGAAGGTTGTGTCGTTTTGCTGTTTGGATCCCCTGCCACATGCCTTCCAGCTCCGCCGAGTTATTGGTATCCCATCCCATGGTTCCTAGGTAGATCCGTATGAGTGCACCTTCATGATTTCTTATAATGCCTCCATACCCTGCTGGCCCCGGGTTGCCTTTTGAAGCCCCGTCGAAATTAAGTTTGTAGGTATTTATGGGAGGGGCTGTCCAACTGTGATTCTCCTTTCCTTTGCGCTTCACCATTGGTTGGGTGATTGATTCTTGTGGCAATTGCAGCATCCAATTGTTTAGGATGTTTTGCTCTTTATCTGTTGTGGGAAGATCCTCTTTGCTCCAAGTTTTCAGCAACATGGTTTCTTGTAGGTTGCTGTGTATGCTGTTCCAAATGCTGTCATTAGTTCTGCTTTGATTTTTGAATATGCGCCTGTTCCTCTCCTTCCATATATTCCATAGTAGAATGCCTGGTATAAGATTCCATAAGTGGTTGAGAATCTCACATTCATAGGGTCTTTTGGGCCATTGTCGAATAGTGCTGACGATGCCTTCAGCTTCCCGTCCTTTCCTTTGGCATTTGAATTCTACTTTTTCCCAAAAGTGTGCAGTTGTTGGACAAGTTTGGAGAAGATGCTGCAACGTTTCTTCATTTTGAGAGCAGTTATGGCATCTGGAAGGTCCATGAAAGTTACGTTTTCTTAATTTGTCCCAGGTAAGAATCTTCCTGTGCCCAACTAGCCAGAGGAAGTGAGAAATTTTTGGCCAGGTTTTGAAGCTCCAGATTCTATCCCAAAGGGGATCTGGTTTAGTGGGGGAGGTGCTCAGCAAATTATAGGCTTCTGAGGTGGTGTAAGTCCCCTTGGTTTGGTATCCCCATCTGAGGATGTCCTCATCGGTTTCCTGTCTGATTCTTCTTTTAAATAATTCGTTCTCTAATGCCATTATTTCCTGAGGATTTGTGCTGTTGGTGATGCTATTGCTTGATTGCCATTGCCTGATTCCATTGTCCACTTCCTGTGTCCAGAATTGGTGTACCGTGGCTTGCTGCTGCTCTTGTCTGTGAGGAATGATCGAAGCAGGGAGCACATTTGACAGTTTGGGCATCTGATTCCATGCATCATTCCAAAACCTAGCATTGTGTCCATTCCTTACTTCCCAGAAGCTGTGCTTTTGAATGAGCTGATGATGTTGTTTGGCTGCATTCCAAATGAGAGACCCATTGATGTTAGGAGTGAATCTAATGAGCTCTGCTTGGGGCATTCTATTGGTGTACTTGGCACTCCAAATTTTAGCCCACAATTTCTCTGGATTTGTCACCCACTGCCACCAAATTTTTGCTGTCATGATTGTGTTACTGTGCTCGGGGTCTCGAAGTCCAATTCCTCCCTTGTTCTTGGGTTTGCAAACAGTGTCCCATTTCACTAAAGCCCATTTACGGTTGGTTGCGTTACTGCCCCACAGGAAGTCGCGCTGCATGGTTCTTAGTCGCTTAAGGACCCATTTGGGTGCGGCTAATATAGAAAAGAGATAGAGCGGCATGGCTTGCAGAACCGCTTTGAGAAGCACAACCCTGCTAGCCAGATTCAGGGATCGATTAGTCCAAAGATTGAGCTTGGTTTCAAGTTTTTCTAGAAGAGTTCTCCAAGCCGGCTGCTTGATGGCCGACGCCGTGAGGGGGGCTCCCAAATACGAAGAAGGAAGAGAGGCAGTTTGGAAACCCAGGATACGGGAGACAGCACGTTTCACAGTGGGTGGGGTGTGGAAGAAAAAGATTTGGGATTTGGAATTATTGACCTGAGTTCCAGAGGCTTTAGAGAAGTCATCGAGCAAGGATTTCAGTCTAGAGGCTTCTTGTGCTGATGGATAGCCGTAGAGCATGGTGTCGTCTACGAATTGCTGATGAGAGGAGGCTGCAGAATTATGGACGGAAAGGCCTTTGAGCTGATTGGAGAGCAGGGCTTGCTTGATGTGCCTGCCTAAACCTTCCGCCATGATGACAAAGAGGAAAGGTGACAGGGGGTCTCCTTGCCTTATACCTCTGGAGGGTTTAAAGGGCCGTGAGGGCAATCCATTGACAAGGATAGAGAAATGGGAGGATGAGATGAGGCTCATGATCCATCTTATCCAAGAATCACAGAAACCAAAGGCTTTCAGCATTTGCTTGATATAGTTCCAGCTGAGCTTGTCGAAAGCTTTGGATAGGTCAATTTTAAGAAGCATACCGGCTTGCTTGGTAGATTGGAGAGAGTGAATGATTTCATGCGAGAGGATGATCCCGTCCATGATTTGTCTACCTTCTACATATCCTGATTGTTCCGGGGATATGAGCATGGGTAGCAAGGGTTTGAGACGGTTAGCTATGACTTTGGATATGACTTTATAAAGGACATTGCAGAGGGCTATGGGTCGGTATTTATCAGGGGTTAGGGAGTTTTCCTCTTTGGGGATTAGAGCAATGAAGGTGGAGTTAAGGGAGGGGAGCATCCAGCGAAGGGCCCTGGACTCTTCAACTATTTGCCATACCTCCATTTTTACTAAGTCCCAGAAAGCATGAAAAAAAGTAGATGTAAAGCCATCAGGGCCAGGGGCCTTACCTTCTTTAGTCTGAGCCATTGCTTCATCCACTTCATGCATGAGAATCGGACGCATTAGCAGCTCATTGTGCTCTTCTGTGACAAGCTTGGGGATGTTTTTTGTGATCTTGTCAATTGCTTGTTTCCTGTCCTCCATCGGTTCCTGATGCACCTGTTTGAAATGATTGATGAGGATTTCTTCAATCTTTTCATGTTCTTCTTCCTTGATCCCCTCCGGATTTATGATGAAAGGGATTTTGTTGTGCATCCTCCTTTGCATCGTGGTGTTGTGGAAGAACTTAGTGTTGCGTTCCCCCTCTTTTAGCCATTTAATTCTGGACTTTTGTTTCCAATAAATTTCCTCTTGTTTTCTGCGTTCCTCTAGCTGGTTGTATATGTGTTGCTCCCTGCACATGGTAGCTTCCGTGTGCCCTGTGTTGATTATTGTTTGATGCAGATCCTTTAGCTCCTGATTGAGATCTTGTTGGGCTTCAAAAATGTTCCCAAAGGTTTCCCGATTCCATCGTTTGAGGTGATTTTTTAGGAAGCGCATTTTTTGTTGCAGCTGGTACATACTTGAGCCTTCCGGTGGGATGAAGGAGGTCCATATGGTTCTGACAAAGTCGCGGAATGCTGGATGAGTTAACCAAAAACCCTCGAAACGAAATGGTTTTTTGGTGTTATTCCCTGGTCTTTGCCAATGCAAAGCAATTGGCCAGTGATCCGAGCCCGAGTGAGCAAGAATCTCCGCTGTGAAGTCACCACCTAGGTGGATCGCATTGTCTGAGATTAAGAAGCGATCTAACTTTGACGCGATCTGATACTTTCCACCTCGATGATTACTCCATGTGTAAGTTCCATTGCAGTAAGGCATGTCTATGAGCGAGGCATTGCATATGAAATCCTTGAAGTGTTCTGCTTCTGGCTCCAGTCTGGATCGTCCTCCTGTCTTTTCCTCTGTTTTTGTGATCATATTGAAGTCACCTGCAACGATCCAGAGCGGATGCTGCCTGTTGGCATTCAGCGCTTCTATGGTATCAAGAAGTACTTTTTTGCTTCCTCCCTCCTGAGGAAAGTAGACATTGGAAAGGTTGCCATGAACCTTGGTGCCTAGGATGTGAAAAGCAGCTTGGATGAGATGATGAGAGGCATGAAAGTCAGTGAGTTCGATTGCTTGAGTATTCCAGGCAATCGCTAGCCCCCCCGAGGCTCCTGTTGCATCAACGGCTACTGAGCGGCAGCCAGGCCAGGCTTTTGAGAGTATTCGTCCCAGCGTTTGACTGTTGCATTTGGTTTCTTGGAGGAAACACATCTGCGGTCTTTCCTGTTTGATCATGTTTTTTAACATCCTTGATTTGTTCGGGCTGTTGAGCCCGCGTAAATTCCAAGAGATCAGCTTCATGGGTAACTGGTTTGGGTGGAGCTAAAGTACTTCGTTAGCTTGGCATATCTCCCAGAGTCCACCAGGAGTTTGCCAACCTCCATGGTTCTCTGAAGATCTGTTTTCCTTCCTCTTTTTTTGGAGTCCGACTGACGCTGGTTGCTATCCCATTCGCTTCCTGGTTGAATGCCCAATTGCTGTTGATTGTAGGCTCTGGAGAGAACTTCTTCCAACTTTTCTATTTCAGTTTCTGCTATGGAGTGATACGCTTCTTTTCTGCAGGCTACCTCTAGCCCGATAATATCCAGTCCGTTGAGATCAATGCTTTCAGGTTCAACCTCCATAATGTGAGGAAGGTTCGCCTCTTCTTGAGTTTTTTCAGAAATTATGCTGGTAGCTAATGTCTCATTCTTCTCCGTTTCCATCGGCGTTTTCTCTGGTTCTGTCTGGCGCTTGCTGAGGATGGTCGGGATTAGTGAGGGAGTCTTTGAGCTGGGAAGGGAGGTGGAGGGGAAGGGGTGGGTGGAGGAAGAAGGGCTGGAGGGGTTGATGTTATCAGGTGTGACTAAGTTTTCAGGGAGATCTTTCAGGGATTCAAAGCTGTTCTTAGAGCCAGGGTTATGGGTTTTGGGTTGCTGCAACTTAGAGGCACTTTGGGGCTTTTTCTGAGAGCGCCTTCTGTGGGGTACTTGGGTGAAGCCATCATTTGGAGGAGGGTTAGTAGCTTCCTGCGAGCTAGCCTTTGCCGTAAGGGGACAGTCCCTGAATAAGTGCCCTAATGCATGACATCTTCGACACCGGAACGGCACATGTTCATAGTCAAGGGACTGCGTCCATTCCTCATCGCGGTGCGCTAGGGTTAAAGAGTCAGGGAGGGCTTCATTGAGACGAATAAAGACACAGATTCTAGCATAGGAGATATACTTACGATTTTTTGTGTCTTCTGATGCTCTGATGTATTGTCCTATTCCATCTCCTATGCGTTTCAGGTGATCCTCTTCCCAGTACTCGTCGGGGAGTGAGTAAAGCCTGATCCATACCGGAGCCCATGTGAGATCCTCTTTGTCAGGGTTGAAACGGGGCTTCCAGTTGGTGATGTAAAGACCAGCGGAGTTGAAGAAATACGGACCCCCGCCCAAGATTCTGAACTTGTCTTCTAGACAGTAGAAGATAGCAGTGAAGAAGCCCTTCGGTCCCAACTGTAGGGAAACATCTCCCTTCGGCTTCCATTTAGCCGCGATCCAGCCTTTTAGGGCTCGTTCTGTTGGCCAGAACCCTATGAATTTCCCTATGATAGCGTGATCGGTCATGAACTGAATCCTACTGTCGATCTTTTCGCCAGATAGTTCGATGCGAGGTCTGATCTTGGCCACCGGTCGGCATGTGGAGGAAGTGACTGGTGTTTCAGTTGCCTGAGTCTCCTGTTCTTCCGTATTGTCCTTGTCATTCTGGGTCTGCTTCTTTCCTTTGCTTAAAATATTCGGATCCAAAGTTCCGAAAGTCACTTCAGGTTCCTTGCTGGGTTGTGAGGGGGAGGGCGTTGTCGCCCCCCCCAGGGGTTGAGCCATATCTGTGCCTTGTACACCTGCAGCTCTGTCACTCTGCTGCAGCAGAAGTTGGACAGAGTTTGGGCCAGAACCTGCGTACAGAGTACTCCGTTGCAGAGTCTCGCGATGCAAACCCTAGCCGCTCGAGCGCACTCAATCCACAAAAGAATTAATATATTAGTAATAATATATTATATCAATTTATTTAAGAAATATATTCATAAACCTATTAATATTTAAAAACTAAATAATATACTAATAGATTAGTAAATTATTAATAATATATTAATTCATTTATTTTTTAAACGAAACAAATAGATTTCTATTATAAAGCCTAGATTATATGATCATAACCATTAACGTAGGAAAAAACAAAACGAGCTTCAATTATCTCCGTTGCTTCCATATTCCAGTAGATCCATAACAAAGTATTCTCCCCCCTAAGAGCTTTATGAGCTATAACTATTTAATAATATCTACCATATACTCTAATAAACTGACCCAACAACAAAATATACTTGCAATACATATACTAGAGAAATTTAAATAGGCTCAAAGGGATTAGGTTCGTCTGCTCCATTTCATAATACTTCTTTTCCTTTGCACGTTCCTGCAACATTTATGCCGCCTCTAGAGAATTACTCATGCTTCTTTCCATCAAAATCAGTCTCGACGTTCATGAAATCCTGAGTACTTGCAAAGAAATTGAAGATTGACACTTCAACATTGCTTGTCATCATCTCTGCCTCCAACTTGGTGAATTTCTGCTCCACCTTTGCTTCTAGACCTTCAAAGTTTACTTCAACTAGTTTATCATTGGCTTCCCTTCTACTCTCTATCAAGCCCAATCTTTTGGAAATAAGATTAATCCACACCATTAGCAATTTAAACAAAATTTCCACCATTTTCTTCCACCTCTCCATTTCAGGCTCCATGAACCTCACACCTGCTGATGCCAAAGTCAAATATTCCAGTTATCTGCAAATGTGAAGGGAGCATTACGGAAACTGAAGTGTGAATGGCTGAGAGACCGTAGCCACCTTCTTAAATAGACATCCCCCCTCCATTATTCCATAAAAAATTACCTTTCTCTCCTTTAAGACATGATATTTTCCAGAATCCAAATGTGTTACAAAATTTCCCTTCATGAGGAGAGGAGTTAACATTCTTCTCAGTGAATTTATGATCAAGGATGAGAGGGGTTTCGATCTTCCTAGCTTCATAAATGCGATCAAGGTGGATCTCTGTACGCCCAACATTCAAACTGTCCAATTGTCTAGAGCTAAGATCATGACATGATTAGAGGAGATAATTATGTACGAGAGATAATCACGTATCAATATATTTTTAATAATACCTCCAAGTGGTCTCTCCTTAATAACTATGACCAAACCTTTTCTCATGTGAGAATTAAACTCCTTTATTCCAGATTTCAAAGAACACCATCTTGGATAGCTCTTTGATCAAGGCCTATCTGCATGGTTATGGCATGAGGGAAAAACCTCTATCATTCCCACTATTCTCAATGGCTCCACATTCGATCTCAACTCCTTGGTTGGTGAGTCGATCAACCTCTCCGTTGACGAGTCTCATAACATGAAAAAAGGAGACTTCTTTGAATTTGTAATTTGAAGAACAATTCTTCTTACAATAGGAGGGGTTGGAGATTTAACAGACAATAGAGACTTGGATATTGTTCTGACAACAATCATCGAGTTCCCTAACGATTTTATCTTTCTTATGCCCCTTTTCTTTGCCATATCTAAACCTTTCCATAATGCTAAATATTCACCTTTATTGTTTGTAGTTGTACCTATTCCCTAAGCATAACTAATCTCTTTATTTTCCTTGGGGCTAAAAATCACCCCTCTTGCTCCCGCCGTCCCTAATAATATATAAATATATTAGATAATATTGATATGTTAATAATATACTAATAGAATATCATATTAAAATTAATGTATTAATATTTATGTAATGTAATAAAATATATATTATATCAATGTAGTGTATTTAATGTATTAATTAATTGATACATTAATTCCAAGGTATTCATGTATTAATTTACAATGGAAATTTAGTAATAGATTATTGTATTAATATTAATATAATATACTAATAAATTAGTATTTTAATATTAATGTAATAAAATAATATATTAATATAATCATGCCATATGGTACTATCAATAATGAAATTAAACCTTAAAATACAAGGGATAATTAACCCTAGAGATGAGGGATGTGAGGGAGTCAAATTCTACTTACTTCAAGTCCGCCATCTGGATGGAGGTTGTTCAGATGTTTCATTATCTCGAGCCCTCACTAAACTTTATTTTGAAGCATTGATCTTATTTTGAGATAATTCTAGGGACTTATAGGCAGATATGAGACTTAGAATGGAGGGAATGTTCAACAAGAGTAGAGGTGCGAGTGCATTGATTGTTGATGTCTGCTCCATGCTCCTTAATTCTTATGCTAAACGATATTCCAGTTTCACCAATGTAGATTCTTCCACAAGAGCAATTGATTTTGTAAACCCATTTAAGTTGTTGCTGATCAATTTTGTTTTTTATTGATTTCATATTGTGTTTTATTGTTTCTAGCAGTTTGAATACATAACCAATATTCCATTTCTTGAGAGCCTTAGCAATTTTCTCAGTGATGCCACAAATGTATGGAAGATGAGCCTTCCTATTTGAGGGTTTCACTTTCTCAACTTTAAGAGGGGGGTGGGTTGAGGTGGGGATCATATCTATTATTGGAGGGAGGAGGCAGGTGGCATTCAAGCATGCTGGAATGAGGCCTCTTAGATGGATGATTCTTGTGCTTCCTTGAAACTAGTTTGAATGGTCCTTTCTCATCATTAATTGAGAATATGATGGAGGGATAGAAGGAGACTGAGATGCTAGAGCTTTTGGATACCCTTTTTCAAAGTGCCTATACTCATGGAAAAAAATGCATTTAAAAGGAACCGGCTAACCAGCCTTAGAATTGGCATCTTTTTACATCCTCTTTTGCCTATTCTTAATTCCTTTTTAGTTGCCTATGACCCTATATCAGTCCATTCTAGTGCTTATATTTGGGATTTGGAAATAATTTTTTTCATTGCATTTCCCTAGTATTTCATATGAATTTATGATTAAACATTGAAAAAATATAATTGTTGTGTTTATCTTTAAGTTAATGTTCAAGAATGAAGTACCAGAAAGGTTGTAATGCAATTTGTAATGTCACCAGAGGGTTTTTCTTGGTCTCAGTTGTTGCAACACTAGTGTCACGACTCCTTGCTGCAAATCTAGTGTCACAACTCCCTATTATAACTCTTATGCCGCAACTCCTTGTTGCAACTTTGGTGCCATAACTCATTGTTGAAATTCACTCCTATAAATTTGGTGTCACAATTCGTTACTGCAACTTTGGTGTCGCAAATTTGGTGCCACAACTCATTGTTGAAACTCACTCCTATAACTTTGGTGTCACAACTTGTTACTGTAATTCTCGTGCTGTAACTTTGGTGCCACAACTCGCTACAACAACTCTTGGAACTTCGAGTCAAGACCAAAACGATGAGCCATTCGAACTTGTTAATATAACTCATTGTTGCAACTCTTATGCTATAACTCGAGAAACTGTTAGTCGACACCAAAAGCATGAGCCATTAGAACCTTGAGTTGATCAGAGACTCAAATTGATGTTGTTACATAATTGTTGTTCCATTATTTCAATTTGGATAAACATGATGATGTGAGTCGTCAATAAGTATTTGGAATCATGTATGGGTCATTCATTTTTTGTTAATTGTTAGCCAACCACTTGAAAAAACTGTGGAGACATATTTATTGTTTGCTAATTGTTAGCAAAACATATGAGAAAATTGTGGATCTCATTTATTGGTTGTTATTTTATTTTTAAGCAAAATTTATGTATAAAAAGAGTACATGTTTCATTCCATGGGGAGGACTCTTAGAGAAATGTCTGAATCATAATGAAATAGTTCAATTATTAATCTTTTATTTTAATTGTAGCTTGTGATTTAATAATTAATTAATTTATTTTATTTCTTGAATATTTATTCCCTTTGCATAATTATGAAATATTAATTTATCTTAATTAGTTTATTTAATTAAATTAATTTATGTTGTCAATGTAACAAGTGTTGATAATTATCAACATTCTATTTTATGGAGGCAGGGCCCACTCAAATAAAACAGTGTGTTCTATAATTTAGGTAGTTCTCTTTTCTAGTTGTGTAATTTAACTTCTCAATTATTTATTCACATAGAATTTATTTTATTTGTTTATGTAATTAATGTCTGATTGTATGATTTTTTCTGTTTATGATATTGACTATTCGGGCATCGATTTATTTACCAAATTGATTATTCATTTTTCTTAGTTGCATCTCAAAGTAGTTTGCATTCAACTATGTTGTTGAATAAATATGCTCAACATAATTATTACATTTGTTCGTCTTAGTAAAAACATTAATCATCTTGGGAAGGATTAGTCCTTTCATTCATTTCCTACTTGTTTGGCTTGTTCTACATGTGATGGGATTTACAACAATGAGCTTCCCAAGTTCATTGGGTATAAGTGTGTTATTTCAATTCTGCAAGTGTGTTTCTTTTAATTCCAACATGTGTGTTTCTTTTTCTACGAATGGTTGAAAGTTGAACAAGCCAACCATCCATTTTTGAAAGTGTGTTTACTTTCTTGTAAGCGTGTTTACTTTTTTGCAAGTGTGTTTAATTTTCTGCAAGTGTGTTTACTTTCCTACAAGTGTGTTTACTTTCGTGCAAGTAGCTTTAATCACTTTACTTTTGAATTCGTAGAACCTTCCCAAGCTTGTGAATTGTCTATACTGCATCTGCAAAAGCAATCATTGATACTAAAACCATAAAACAAACTAATGGAAGTGGAAAGTGTAGCATGCATATATAATGCACGGTAACTCGCAAGTTCCATGTGAGTCACGGGTTGACAATTAAATGCACAATCTTTTAGTTGTCTTTCTAAGTAATTAAAAAGATAATTAAAAGGTTCGTCAGTTTCTCATAATCCAGAGCCTAAACATGGAACTAGCCCTCCAAGTCAAGTTGAATTACCACATGGAGTCCTTTTGAAAAATCCATTTCAACAAATATTCTAGCACAAAAGAAGTTGATTGTCCTTGCCCTAAGAACTAGTAATGTAGAAGCCCAATTCACCACCTATGGCTTAAAAAATACCATCATTGTAGCAAAGAAGGGGAAGATACAATATTCTAATATAGATAGGTGCATAATATATTTCCATGGTAGTATCAAAATCTAGAATCTAATGGGTGATAAACATTCCCGTGGAGCTCATGCAATAGAGCCCAAATCTATATATAAGATCCATTGTTCTCCTTGCTTTAAAAAACAAAAGCAAAATAATTGTTTCCACAATATAAAGTACCAATGGGCTCATGACCTGCCCAATTGTTATAGATCCATTCTAAAACAAAGCTATAAATGGTGCAAGTCTAGTTAACTTACTAATACCCCCTCTTTCATTAAGGGTATTAATGTTTTTATTCATAGAGGCAATAATCCCCAAATCAAAGGAAGGAATTGTACTTGTCCTTTTTATAAATGTACTCTAGGGTAAAGAACAAATGACCATCAATGCCAGTGTAGGAAATACCACCCATTTTACAAATGATGAACTCAACGACCCACTTGTTTTAATCAAGAACAATGTAACAAACTGTAACAACCCTCGTGAAAATTTCATGTAATAAAAGTAAATAAAGGAAAAATAATAACCACGGATGATGGGACACCTATTCCAAGCTGAATGTTGGGCAAACTCCTAGTGATGGGGATCACTTGTGATTGGTTATGGCTAAGGCTTTGGAAAGGAAAAATGGCATTTTTGGCACAATTATTTATGAAAATAAAGGAAATTAGGAGAAAAGGGAGGTTTAAGGTCACATGTTTCATGTGAGGAGGAAAATGAAGGAAAATAATGGAAAATGAAGAAAATAGAGGCCTCATTCATAAAAAGGATTTTGAGGATTAGTTGGTAACATTTTGTCAGTTTAGTGCTTGAGCTCTCTTCTGTTCTCTCTCTCTCTGATACTCTTGGAGACTTAGAGTTTTCTTGGAGCACTCTTGGTGGGTGTGGCATACTTGGATACTTGGAGCAATAAGGCAAAGGAAGAGTAGGAAAGCGCAAGAAGGCATCGAGATCAACAACTACATTATATTTGCTTGTAGGTATCGAGTTGCATGTATGCTTCCTTCACTATTTTTGGCATGCAAGGCACATACATGTGGTTTCTTGGTTGTGATCTATCATTGGCATGGAGGATTGCCTAGCCTTGCCATTTACTGGAGATCCATGGTGATTGTGAGTTTACTTTCATTGTTTGTTTTTGGTTGGTTCTCAAGTTTCCGTAGCTTGGGTTGAGTTATTAGTTCCTTGAAGTGTTAGTTGGACAAATGCTCTGGAAGCCCTGTAACAACTTGGGTTGAGTTACTATTCTTGGAAACCTTGGTTGGAACAAACGCTCTGGAAGCCCTGGAAGGCTTGAATGGAGACCAATCTAATGATGGTTTCGTGATGTCCGACCGTGAGGTGGAATCACTGTTTGATGGGTTAACGTGGATGGCCTTTGGAAGCCTTGGATGAGTTTTGATTGATGTGTTCAATGGGATCCCACATTCATGCTTGGAATATGGCACGGGGGTGAATGGTTGAAGAGAGATTTGGCTCAGCCATTCTACGGTCGGGTGGAACGTGGAATTCCCATCCCGGGTTTGGATTTTGCATCATTAATGAAAGGTTATTTATCCTTGTATTTCTATGAGAATTTTGATGGATTATATGTGGTCTATATGAGTATTTTCTGCTACTATTATGTTGGTTATGTATGTGTTTTATGACAACAACTATGTGTGGCTCTCGTCATGTTTTTACTTGTAATTGAATGATGAATGTATCTATGACCTAAGAGATGAAATGGAAGTTGATGCGTTGAGGCATCAGTGGTCCTTCACGATTCTCAGCTAAGTTAGAGACCCCTATACTTAGAACTGTTATTTACACCTGTAGATTACATATTCACGATATGTTTGACGAAATGCCTGTCATGGCTAGTAGGGGTCCAATCAAGGTCTTGAACAAGTGTTTGCTTTAGTACTGTCATTTCCATGTTATTTTACTGATTTGAAGGGATGGTTAAATTTTGAGCAGTGACTTGGGCTTTGGGCCTGAAAAAATGGCTCAAATCCCAGAGTCCCTGGCATAGAACTGACAATTTTGGTCTCTGGTTGCTCGCAAGCAAGCGTGTGAGAGCAAATTTGGGTTTCTGGTCGCCCTCATGCCTATAGCATGGGAGCGACTGAGGCTTAAGTTGTACAAAATATCAATGGGACTCCAAGGCGAGATGTCTAAAGTATTGGTTTGGTTCCTGTAGCTGATAATTAATGTTTGTATGGTGTGTTTCCATTGGTTCCACTTCCTTAACGTGACTTAGGAGGTCAAATCATATCATAGTGGCCTCTTGTTGCATGTTTACCCCGGCTGGCCGGTTGCTTGGGTAGATGTGGGAGGAGGGTGTTACAGAGTGGTATCAGAGCATGGTTCACCCCTCAGACTGGATGGGCTATGTGTTGGTCATGCATGCATGTCAATTGCATATGTGTCTCTCACACTTACATTCCATGTGCTTGTTGCATTTGCATGATGTTTTTCATGGTTGTAGTGATGTCATCATGTGAAACTTGAGGTTGTTGTGGTGGAATGCAACGTCGTGAGTGTATGACTAGTTACATGTCGATTTATGTCGCTTACATGTATCATTGTAGTATTTTGATTGCAATCTTGCTTGTTGGTTACATTTTGTATGCTTGGTTGCATGTATCATTCTTGTAGGTTTGATTTCAAGTATCATTCATTCACGCTTGATCATACATGTTTATGCATATGTGTGGATGGTTATGCATCGCTTATGCATGTTCATGGTTGCATGTGGTCAAGTGTATAGTGACATAATGATGGTGGTTTTCATGCATGAGGTCGTGGTGTGTGTTGTTATTGAGGTCATGCATTGATGACTGGACCCTAGCTAGAATGACAGTTGCATGGTCATATGCTTATGTTTTATGTTTTTATATGTTGTCATGATTATGTTATACATGTATCACACTGATTTTTTGATCTTTCAGACAAGGTATCCTCCCCGAGCTATACTAAGGTATGTTGGTTTATTGTGATTTGGTTTAGCTGACATGATACACCTTGCAGGAAGAAATATCAAATGGCTAGCAAGATGGTTGATTACAAATACTATCCCTATGAATCCGAAGAGCAAAATGGTGTTGGGAACCCTTCCGATTTGGCAGTTACACTGAGAAGATTAAAGGAAGAGATAAGGAGTTGTAAGGCAGATAATGACAGAATCATATAGGCACAGGAGAAACAAGTAGAGGTAAATGCAATAATACTTCAGAGTTTGTCAGATTTGCAATGACATGGACCACGTCGGATCAGCTATGAGCAGGAGGATAGAACTAATGGGACATATGGTAGTTAGTTTCATGGTGGTCACAAGTCAGATAAAGATGACACAATTAGAGATGGAGATGGTTGGACACTATGAATAGGAGAAGGGATAGACATAGGTATGATTCTAGTTCTGAATCAGATAAGCACCATGATCATCATCGGCATCATCCTTACAGGATAAGCGATAAGGGATATTTGCCGGATGAGTTTAAGAAAGCGAAGCCACCAACATTTGATGGAGAGATGAAGAAACCATAGGATGCAAAAGCATGGTTTCTTGGCATGCAAAAATTCTTCAGGTTGCATGACTATTCAAAGAACATGAAAGCTAGAGTGGCTACATTCAGTCTCAAAGGTAAAGAAAACATTTGGTGGGAAGATGTGAATAATTTCAGATGCATTCATGAGGATCATTTGACATGGAGTGAGTTTGAGTGACTATTCAAGAAAAAGTACTTGTCAGAGAGATACTTTGATGATAGGGAAAAAGAGTTTTATGAGCTAAAGATGGGATATATGACAGATGATGAGTACACTAGCGGGTTCTTAGAGTTACTGAGGTATGTGCCTTATCTCATAGAGGAAAAGGCCAAGATTCAGAGGTTCATTAGTGGGTTACCAGTTGCATTTAAAGATAGAATTGAGTTCGATGAGCCTAGATCATTGGAGGAGGCCATTCGGAAGCTAAGGCATTGCTATGAACAATCGAAGCACATAACCGAGACTAAGTTAGACTGGAGAGGTAATGCAAAGAACAAAGGAAAATGGGACAGAAAGAGAGCAAGACCTCAAGATACAAGTAACAAGGAGAATGTTGCACCAACTAAGAAGTTCAATGCATAAGATAGAGGACTGGGATTTCGATCATGAGAACAAAACAAGGAGACAGGCTGGAAGCCTATAGAGTGTTGGATTTGTGTCAAGGATCATTGCAAGAGATATTTCCCGCATAATCAGGGTGGTAGGCCTTAGATACACAATGCACAGGAGGCACAGACTGTTGGGGATGTTGGTTAGAGTATTCCACGTATCTATGCAACATTGGATAACAAACAAGCAGAGCATCAACAATCTATAATTGAGATGGGCGGTAAGCTTTGTGATCAAGTTAGTTCTATTTTGATTGACCCCGGATCTAATTATAGCTATGTTAGTCCTAGCTTGGTGCCAAAGTGTGGTTTGAGTAAGGAATTGCGGGCAAAGTCTTGGTTAGCACAGTTGGTTACAGGTACAAAGAAATGATTTCATCATTGGGTAAGAGCTTGTGCATTTGATTTGAATGGTATGCCTACCACAACACATTTGAATGTATTACCATTGGGTTCACACACTATGTTGTTGGGCATGGATTAGTTATATCTTCATAGAACCAAGGTAGATTGTTATGATAAAGACATTGAGTGTGTTGATGACAATGGAGAAACAAGAGTATTACAGGGTAAGAAGAAAGCTACATAAGTTAGGATGGTGACAACTATGCAAGCAAAGCGTAGTCACAGGAAAGGGTGTAAGTTATTTCCAATGCACATTTCTAGTGATAAGGGTAAGGAAGTTGAGTATATAGATGTGTTGAGTAGATACCTAGTTTTACAATAGTTCAAGAATGTATTTCTTGAGGACATTACCGAGTTGCCACCTCACAGGGAGGTATAATTTTCTATTGAGTTAGTGCTAGGGGCAGCTCCAACATTAAAAGAACCTTACAGGATGAGCACACTTGAGTTGGTTGAGTTAAAATTGCAGCTGAAGGAAATGTTGGACAAGGGATACATTGGGCCAAGTGTATCACCTTGGGGAGCACTAGTGTTGTTTGTAAAGAAGAAAGACAGAACACTCAGATTATGCATTGATTACAGGCATTTGAACAAAGTGACTATCAAGAACAAGTACCTTTTGTCGAGGATTGATGACTTGTTCGATCAGTTGAAGGGAGAAAACGTGTTCTCGAAGATTGACTTGAGATCTAGATACCATCATGTACACATCAAAGAGGAGGAAATTTACAAGACCGCATTCAGGACCAAGAATGGGCATTATGAGTTTGTTGTAGTTCCATTTGTCTTCACTAATGCTCCATCTACATTTATGTGTTTGATGAATAGTGTGTTGTGTCCATATTTAGATAAGTTTGTTATTGTGTTCATTGATGATATACTGGTATATTCTAAAAATGAGGAAGAACATGCTGAGCACTTAGCAATAGTGTTGCGGTTGTTAAGAGAGCATAAGTTATATGTTAAGTTAAACAAGTGTATTTTCTTTTAGACTGAGGTACATTACTTGGGGCATGTTGTCTCCAAGGAAGGAATTGCAGTAGATCCATAGAAGATAAGAGCCATCATGGAGTGGGTAGCTCCTAAGAATGTGGATGAGGTGAGATCCTTCATGGGTTTGGAAGACTACTACATGAGGTTCATCAAGAACTTCTCATAGATTGCTTATCCTATCACATCATTGCAAAGGAAAGTAAGAAGTTTGAATGGACAAAGGAGCGTGAGGCTAGCTTTGAGAAATTTAAGCATTTGTTGACACATGCACCAGTGCTACAGATTGCAGATTCAGACAAAGAATTTGTAGGATGCACAGATGCTTGTAAGAGAGGACTTGGTCGAGTCCTCATGTAGAATGGACAAGTGGTATGCCATGAGTCCTAAAAACTAAATGAGCACGAGCATAACTACCCCATGATTTGGAGTTAGCAGCGATCATACATGCATTGATTATGTGGAGACACTATCTTCTTGGCAAAAGGTTTGTACTTATGAGTGATCGTATTGGGTTGAGGCATTTGTTTGACCAACTGAATCTGAATGCCAGGCATGCTAGATGTTTGGCCACGATCAGAGAGTTTTATTTTGAGATTAGGTACATCAAAGGTAAAGAGAACATGGTGGCATATTCTCTCAACAGCCGGGTACAGGTAAATCACTTGGCAACTATGAGCTCCTATGGGACAAACTTATAGGATAGTATCTTGCAGGCATGTCAACAAGATGTCAGGTATATGGAGATTGTGTACAGGTTGCAGCAGGATGTTGGTATAGGTATAGGTACATGTACATGTATAGGTAGTGGTAAAGATACAGGTATAGGTGGAAGTAAATGTACAGGTACAGGTGCAAGTGCACATGGTATGGATTATTGTCTTACAGTAGATGGGGACGTCAGGTTCCGAGACAAGATATATGTACTGGATAACAGTGAGCTCAAGAAAGTGACCTTGAGGGAGTTTCATGCGAAACCTTATTCAAGTCACCCAGGTTATAAGAAGACATTAACTTCAGTGAATAGATTTTATTATTGGCCAAATCTGAAGAGGGATGTAGCAGAGTTTGTGGCTAGATGTTTTGATTGTCAGCAAGTGAAAGCAAAATGTAAGCACTCAGGTGGACTGCTACAACTGATTGCAATCCCATAATGAATGGGAAGTCATTTCCATGGACTTCATTACAAGGTTTTCGAATATAGTGAGACAACATGATTCCATTATGGTTATTGTGGATAGGTTGATGAAGGTTGCACATTTCAATCCGGTGAAGTCTACATTCTCATCTAGTGATGTAGCACAGGTATTCATCCATGATGTAGTCAGATTGCACGGTGTTTCGAAGAATATTGTGTCAGACAGGAATGCAAAGTTCACTTTCAAGTTTTGGAAGGAGTTATTTTTAGGTTTGGGCACATAGTTGGCTTTCAGTACGACTTATCATCCGCAGACAGATGGATAGATAGAGAGGGTCAACATGATATTGGAGGACATGTTGAGGATGTATGTGATGCATCAACAACGAAAGTGGGAAGAGTAACTTCCATTGGTAGAGTTGCATACAACAATGGGTATCAGGAATCTTTAAGAATGAGTCATTTTGAGGCATTATAAGGGCGGAGTTGCAACACTCCCATGAGTTGGAGTGATCTGGTTAATAGGGTATTGATTGGACCAGCTATGTTGGTGGACATGGAACATGAAATGCAGGTGATCAAGAAGAATCTAAAGGCAACACAGGATAGGTAGAAAAACTATGTAGATCGGAACACGTTGTTCAAGGAGTTCCATGTTGGGGAACATGTGTACTTGTGCATCAAATCTAAGAAGACCTCCTTGTGGATTGGATCATGTGCCAAGATGTTACCACGATTTTGTGGACCCTTCAGTATCGTTGAGAGGATTGGACTAGTAGCCTATTGACTTGCACTGCCTCCGACAGTGAAAGTCCATGATGTTTTTCATGTATATTTGCTTAAGACGTATGTTAAGGATGTTAATCATGTGATTGATTGGTCTGTATTGTAGGTGGAACGAGATGGAGAATTCCAGCCAGAACCTCAGTGTATAGTGCAGAAAAAGGTGCTCATGCTCCGAAATTGGGCAAGCACATGTCCTTTGATTTGCTCTAGTCTGATTATACTTCAAAGAAAAAGTGATCTGATCCTATATGTGAACCAACAAGGTGATCTGATTCAAGCATGTTGGCCATTGCAGTTGACCGTCGCAGTTGTAAACGCTAAAATATCCTACATAAAAGCATTGCAGTTGACCATCGCACCTGTACCCTAATTAGATGAGGGTCGTGCCACTCTTGTTCAGATTTGCCATCTCTCTTCAGTAGTTTACTAAGTAGTTCATGTCATGGGATATGCTATGTTTCCCTAAGGTGCAATGGAAGCACTTTGGTCCCGATGAAGCTACATGGGAGATGGCAAATCAAATGTGAGTTATGTATCCCTCCTTGTTTTCCGGTTGAGGCAAAGCTGTTTTGGCTTGGTGTTTTGGTATATATTTTGATGATGTTGGTTTATGTAGATATGTATATGGATGTAAGTACCGCCATGAGCTATGTTATAAAGCGCCACTATGCGATATGTTGTTATGATGTCATGTTATTATGTTGTTATGTTGGTTTGCTTCTCAATAGGGCGATCATTGTAAATACTGCATCGAGCTAAGTTATAAAGCTCCATCGAAAATTTATATTTTGCTTACAACAGTTTTGTGGTTATAGGTGTTTTTGAACACCGAGAATAATGTTCCCCTAAGGAGGAGGGTTTTGTAACAACCCTGGTGAAAATTTCATGTAATAAAAGTAAATAAAGACAAAATAATAACCACCGATGATGGGACACTTATGCCAAGCTGAATTTTGGGCAAAATCCTAGTGATGGGGATCACTTTGAAATTGGAAAAGGCAACGACTAAGGCTTTGGAAAGGCAAAATGTCATTTTTGGCACAATTATTTATGAAAATAATGGAAATTAGGAGAAAAGGGAAGTGAAAGGTCAGAGGTTGCATGTGAGGAGGAAAATGAAGAAAAATAATGGAAAATGAAAAAAATAGAGGACTCATTCATAAAAAGGCTTCTAAGGATTAGTTGGTAACCTTTTGTCAGTTCAGTGTTGAAGCTCTCTTATATTCTCTCTCTCTCTCATACTCTTGGAAATTTTGAGTTTTCTTGGAGCACTCTTGGTGGGTGTGGCATACTTGGATACTTGGAGCAATAAGGCAAAGGAAGAGCAGGAAATCGCAAGAAGGCATCGGGATCAGCAACTACATCATATTTGTTTGTAGGTACTGAGTTGCATGTATGTTTCCTTCACTAGTTTTGGCATGCATGGTACATGCATGTGGTTTCTTGGTTGAGATATGTCATTAGCATGGAGGATTGCCTGGATTGGTAGTGGATTGCCTAGCCTTGCCATTTCCTAGATAGCCATGGTGATTGTTACACAACATTTTGTCACTATCCCTATACTCCCCGTTCCTTGATCCTGGAGGACCTCTACAGTGAACCCTGCATTTGTCTTCATGAAGAAACTCCCATTGTATCCCTCTTCATGAGCAAATAAATTCACTTTTGCACCATTTGCCCTGAAACTTCTGTTTTGCCCATTTTACAAGACCGACGCTAATGGCCTTTGTCTCCCCTGCGCCGATGTGCAGAGATTAGCACTACTCTTTGCGCCAATCGGAGCGACTGAGCTGTGTGTCACTCGCGCCGGTCCTGTGATGGAAATTTTTTTAATTTAGAGTTCAAGCTTCCAGCTCTAGAAGCTTCGTAACAGAAGTATGGTAAATGGTTTGGCTAGATGGGGTCAAGGATGATTGTTTGGGCTCCTTTCCCCTATAATGATGGAACTACCTCAAGGGATAAGTCTTTCTCCCATGAGAAGAGGATCCATCTCCCATCCATATTTCCTATATAAACCTCCCTTCTTCCCAAGCACAAACTAGCTGCAGAGTTTTTGGTTGAGTGTTGATGTTATTTTGGTTTAGAGTAGACAAGCAAGCTATTACTAGTTGTGTGAGGGAGATGTGTGTTTTGGTTTGGAGTGAAGTATAAAGGGAAGAGCCTTAAAACTATTGTTGATTGAGGCCATCATGGAATGCTAGCAGAAGTGTGTGGGAACCTGGTCTTGTCAGAGGAAGACTACAACGTCAAGACAAATGGTTGTAATCTCTCTTTGATATTAATATATGCAACTATCGATTGATTTCCTACATGTTTTGTAATATTACATATTCATGGCTTAATGTTTCTTGACTTGTTAAGTAGGTTGAATTGCAATTTGTCTATTATTATGTTTGTGTGTTGTTGTTGTTTACTTGTTTCAGGAGCTTGAAGAAGGAAGCGAGAGATTGCTGGAGCGAGCAAGCGAGGACATCATCAAGTAGGATAAGCGGACCAAGAGGTAGGCCCTCTTGATTGATTCTAACCTAAGGAAATCTTCCATAGAATGTATCTGTTGTGGCTAGACCCATTATCGGGCTAGAGGAATTCGTTCATGTCTGCACTTATAATTTTACTTCACCACAAATTGGTGACTCCACTGGGGAGATCCCAATCCTTTTGTTTGTCTTGGATTTCATGATTTCATGAGAACTTTTCTAGTTCCACATTTTCCCTTTGGTTCTGTTTCTTTTCTCCTGCTTACTAGTCTGAGTCTAAAATTCATAGTAGCAGATCTGGTCCCTGTTTTCAATTTTTTTTTTCCTTAGTTACCTCGATTAACACGCTTAATCCGCTGACAGTCGCGCTGACCAGCCTTTGGCGCTTGTTTAGTTAGGCAGTCACGCCAGTGCCTGTAAGTGAAGATTAGGGCTTGACCCCAATCTTGGCCAATGTGTTCTGCTCTTATGATTTTGACCCCGTAAGCCTTTTGGACCGTCTTCTCCTTAACTAGAAAGCTTCATTTAGCTTGCTTTGTGTGCTTGCTTGGTTTAGCCCACCCTATGATGTGTTAAGTCTGGCCCTGTGTGAAGTTATTTTTTATTTTTTCTTTGAATCCCTCGATCGGTGCTATTTTTGGCCAAAAAGTCACGCCGATCAGCCATCAGCGCTAGTTGTAGTCCTAGTCATTTGTGCCGATCGACACTACTTTTGGCCCAAAAGTTGCTCCAATCTCTGATTTAAGAAAAAATCAGCATTTCTCCCATTCCAGTGCCAGTGTGTCTTGACCCTCAGATTCTCTTGTTCTGCCCATAAGTGACTAAGATGCTTTGCTTTCAATTGAATGAGTAAAAGAGTCTCGTTTGTTCTCTTATTTCGAGTGTCTCTTTTCTCTTTCCAAGCATTTATTACATTGCTTAGTTTCTCGATTGAAGCTTTATGTGTCTGGTTGGTTTGATTTAGGCAAGAAGTTGTTTTTAGTTTCATTTATAATGCTTTGGATTTGATTGATGCTTGTTTGTCCGGAATTGTGAAAATTTTCATTTAAAGTGCTTTATGTGAAAGATTCATTTTGCATTTTATGAAAATGAGAACATCATTCTAGTTTACTTAAGTGAAAATATTGCATTAGTAGTGTTATTGAGAAGCTAGAATTGCATCATCATAAGCATTGGAAATGAAATGAAACTTCTTATGTTGTTATAGGAAGATTAAGTGCATTTAGGAGATTTATTAGAGAAATATTTCATTCTTCGATTGTTGCATTAATTTTGTGTTCTCTATCTCTCAATTAGTGATAACTTTCATCGAAGACAAAGATATCTTTTCTCATATAGCTGCATGTAGGAGTTTTTCCAAATGATAGCGGTAGGGCCTTGTAATTGAAACCTAATTCAAGATCAACCGTTAAAATTTATTGAATTAACCTAAGGAAGCATTGAAACTTAACACTCACATTTAGTGGTCTAGGCTAGAGACGTGTTCCGACGTCTTTAAACCTAGCAGTTGTCATTCGCTTCGGCACTAGACAACGCTAGTACGGATTTGTGCTCCCTGTACTGTCGAGTATATAACAGGATACCCCTCTAGGCTGCAATCCTTTATCCATAGGAAGCCGAGTTAGCCACCTTGCAAACGTGATACATTGAACATAGCATTTGGGGAGATTGCCTGCTTGTACTTCTCGGTTCGTCGGGAGGTATTTGGCAGTTCACGGTTGCCTGGTAAGCCTTTTTACCTAGATCATCCAGAGCAATCATTTTTTATCTTTACTGACTTTTTAAATTTGAAAAGATCATCGAGCACGTGTCCTTTCGAGCTCGTTAACTTCGTAAGCGACTAGAGTTACATTTTGCCCTTTTCTTGACTCTTAAAACATGAAAAGGCAAAGTTTTGTTTCATTGTTCTAGAATTAACTTCCCACGAAATATTCCTGGTAAAAGTTATCTTCCTTAGTGTTTCTTTAAAAGTCGATTCCAATGGCAACATTCCCAGAGTCTACTAGTCAAGGGTTCCCCTCGGATGGGAATCCTAGTCCTTTTCCTTCTTTTGGAAATGCTGGTGCTCCTTATATGGCAATGTTGTCCCTCCCTAGGTTAACCATTGGTTTACCTGTCTGGTTATTTTCGACCTCGGTGATCCCGAGTGTCCCAACTCCTGCCCCGCCATCTCCTTCATTCGAATCACGTCACGATGATTCTAAGGTTGACCCCTCACCTTCTTCCCCTATTTCTTCACCCTCCTCTTCTACTTCGCTTGGTGAAAGTTTCAAGTCCAGTAACTAGTAAGCTAAGAAGAAGAAGTCAGATAAGCAAGAGGACAACCGTGCGGCTATTACTCCAAATGCACCTCTTGTAGACAAACCTTATGATCCTCCACAGAGGGTCGAATTCCCTTGCAGGCTATGTAAGGGAGACCATCTCCTTTGAGACTGTCATGGAATTCCCAAAGTCTTAAAGGTATGGTATCAAAATCTAGATCGACCATCCCCATCGACCTCTGGAGATCATTTCGATGCTGCATCCTCAGTTAGTGATAGTAAGAAGAAAGGGAAGATTAGATTCCCCTGTAGGTTATGTGAAGGAGAGCATCTTCTTCACTTTTGTCCTCTTATGGAAAAAGCTTCCAAAGTTTTGGGAAACCTTGTAGCTCCTACACCCCAACTTCCTGTTGGTTATCAGAGGCTTTCTTTTGACCCTCTCTTGGTTGCTAAAGAGATTGAATTGGATTCATCTCTTGCCCATCCTCCTCTTCCCGATCGTGACTCCCTTGTGTCTATTCCCGACCAACCATCGGTCGAAAAGAGTGTCAACTTGGCTCCGCCTTCAATTGTTCACTCTGTTCCCGAAGAGAGTAGTGATGATCATACTGCTCATGTTCTTCTCATCTTGTCAGATTCTCATGAATCGAAGCGTAACCCTCCCGTCTCAGTTGTTTAGGAGAGTCCTTCTCCTATTCCTGTACATCATGGGGGAAATTGTATGATACCCCCACCAAGTAGTTTTATCATCTCTTTCAATTGGGGGCCATTGACTACTTTCCGCCTCCCATCTTATGTGCCTTTCCAGATGACAGTACAAGCCTATAATATGGTAGTACCTGGCACTATATTAGATGAAGGTGTGTCTATTAGCATCATGCCTTCTACTACTTGGCAAGCTTTGGGCTCCCCACAGCTTGTGCCTGTCACTTAGAATCTATTGGCTTTCAACGGAGGAACTAGTCAACCCTTAGGGATCCTTCCGAAGTTGCCTATTACTTTGGGAGGAAAGACTGTCTATATAGATGTGATGGTAGTCCAAGGTTCGTTAGATTTCAATCTTCTCCTTGGATGCGACTATGTTTATGTCATGGGAGCTCTTGTTTCTTCACTTTTCCGTGTGGTTTGTTTTCCGCACGAAGGGAGAATTGTGATTATTGATCAACTGTCATTCATTGGTCACCAGGTGCCTCCTTTGCAACCATCATCCCCTATTGGCTCTTGTTTGCAAGCAGTACCTTCCCCGCCATAGGTCAATTATGTGGCTACTTGTTCCGTCTCCGCATCTGCTGATGATCACACAGATGGTATTGTACATTATGTACTGGGGGCATTGGAACTCGATCTGTCTTTGGTACCAAATGACATGTATTCCTCCCAGAGCATGGTTCTTCCGTCTAGTGAAGACCTCTTGGGAGCCATGTTCTCTTATGGTCCATGATCAAATTACGAGGATAATTCTTTTTCTGTGTCAACCTCGTTAAAAAATGAAACAATGGATGAGGATAGTTCTTGCTCTTGTGTTAACCTCGTTAAAAAATGAAACAAAGGGTGTGGGCATAGTTCTTTGTCTGGTGTCAAGCTCGTTAAAAAATGAAACAAGGGTCTCAAGGATAGTTCTTTTAATGTGTCAACCTCGTTAAAAAATGAAACAAAGGGTCATGAGGATAGTTCTTTTACTATGTCAACCTCGTTAAAAAATGAAATAGGAGTCATGAGCATAATTCCTTGTCTTGTGTCAAGCTTGTTAAAAAATGAAACAAGGAGTTATGAGGATAGTTCTTTTACTGTGTCAACCTCATTAAAAAATGAAGCAACTCCCTTTTCCAAATCGAGTCTTTGATTAAGATCTCGTAAAATCCCAGTCGAGTCTTTCCAAGATCTCGAGAATGAACCTTCATTCTATCCACCTGGTTGATTGAAATGAAGCTTTGGGGGCATGTACCTCGATTGAGTCATTATGCTGGGGGCACGCGAACTTATTCAAGCATAGTTTTTCATTTCGAGCTTGTGTAAACATGAAACCAAACCCAAGTAGAGTTCTCCATGGTTCAAGCTTGTGTAAAAATGAACCCATGCCCAATTTACATCTCGTGATTGCCGTTTTTATCAGCTAATTTCTACTATATGAGCCTTGGTTGTTTCATTCCATTACCACCATCTCTTTGGCCGATCATATGCTTTCACTTGGTTGTTTTTCCTTTCTTGAGGGACCGCAACGATGAGTGGTTTTGTTAGCCAACCTCTTAACCATTACATGTTTTGAGCAGTTCCTCCATTGCCGGAACCAGTTGCTACCCTTTATACCACTCGTTCCTCCAGGACGAGTCACCTTTAAGCTCTTTTCTGACTCGTAAAAGATGAAAAGATTGCCGAGTATTTTTTCCCTTTTGACTTGTAAAAAAGAATAAAATGGGGGGTATGCTTTCAACTCTTTTCCGACCCTTTAAAAGTGAAAATATGGTCGAGCCCTTATCGTTTGGAACTCGTTAACGGATGTGAAATGTCGTGTTCCCAGTGTAAGTTTACCCCTTTTTCGGGCTGGGAGGCACTATTTATGAAAAAGGTACTCCTTGACTGAAATGGTCAAGCGGTTCTCTCAAGTATTGTTTTCTACCTTTTTGGGCTCAAGAGACACAAATGTACGAAAAGGGACCATGTGGAGTTTTATTTTACGTGTATTTTTCAAACTCTCTAAACATGAAAAAGATACCGAGTTACACCTTTTTCGGACTCATTAAACTAAAAAACGACATCGGATTCGTCACCATGACAAACGCGAGCTTCTCCTTCCTAGGGCTCGCTATACTTATTAGGTTGGATTCGTTTGAAGGATGAACTTACAGTGCAAGCATATGTTATCCCCTTCAAGCTTGCGATCAAAAAATAATTGGGGTACTTGCTAGAAATGGTGGGGGAAAATTCAGAAATCTATCAGTCATGTCGGCAACTCACTCTTGAACATGACACTCTATGCTTCGTGTTGGGTTGGGACATCCTCCTTTGCATCGTTGACCTTCCTAGGTTTGGGTTGTTCATTCTTTGCCTTCCATTTTATCTCTGCCACGTCGTCATGACCACCGATCCCATGGATCCAAAAGCTGCCAAACTTCCAGTTGTGTCGCTGATATGTTCAAGAGTTGTCCTTCTGCAGTTACACTTACCTCTGATTCTCTGTATCATCCAAAATCATTTTGCATCCTTTCATCTCGCGTCGATGATGTGGGATCCATTATGGCCCTCCTTCAATTCGATCGCTTTCCTTTGACTTCAGCTCATTATCCAGCAAGTTGACCGAGAGACTCCTTTAGAGTACCTTAGAGCTTGCATGCCCTAATGGCAAGTTCTTCGCACTCGATGAAAAGTTCACATCATTGGCTTTCGATCGAGTGATTTCACGGGTGTTCGACTTCAGATCCTCTATTCACATTCTGTGAATTGTGCTGATAGTACCTTGAGGACCATTGTCATTATTGGTGGTTTATCTCGTGCTTGTTAACAATTTACATCATTAACTGGTACTTAAGCGACTTTCTAGCATGTTCGACGTCAACACATCTATTCACATGCTAGGATCGGTACTTTGATCGGGTTGTGTTGCAGCGCAAGACCCTGGACTCAGATCATAAAAGTCTAGTTTGCAAAGTGATGTGACATAGTTATGATGATATGCATGTCTCTATCAGATGGCTGGCTGCGACCAGACCATGAGTTATCATATGTGATCCTTCTCATTATTGGATGGCTACGACCATACCTTGGTTTCGTTATGATCCTCCTTGACGGATGGTTGCGCCCATACCTGGATCTATTTACATGATCATTCTCTGGATGGCTGCGTCCATGCCATGATTCATGTATCATTTGACAGAGATCTCAGTCTATGTATATGTATCTGTACTTTCTTGCAGGTTTTCTGATGGCAGACCGGTTCCCCGCACTGATTTATAAAGCATTTCATCCCTCACTCTCGCTCGGCCTTCATGCTTTAGGGGCATCTATCACACAACATTTTGTCACTATCCTTGTACTCCCTGTTCCTTGATCCTGGAGAACCTCTATAGTGAACCCCACATACTTTGCCTTCATGAAGAAACTCCCATTGCGTCCCTCTTCATGAGAATATAAATTCCCTTTTGCACCATTTCCCCTGAAACTTCTGTTTTTCCCAGTTTACAAGAGCGGCGCTAATGGCCTTTGTCTCCCTCGCGCCAATGTGAAGAGATTAGCACTACTCCTCGCGCCGACCGGAGCAACTGAGCTGTGTTTCAATTGCGTCGGTCCTGTTATGGAATGTTTTTTAAATTAGAGGCGAAGCTTCCAGCTCTAGAAGCTTCATAACGGAAGTCTGGTAAATGGTTTGGTGGGATGGGGTCGAGGATGACAGTTTGGGCATCTTTCCCATATAATGATGGAACTACATCAAGGGATAAGTCCTTCTCCCATGAGAAGAGGATCCATCTCCCATCCATATTTCCTATATAAACCTCCCTTCTTCTTGTTAGCTCTGCTACATACTTCGGCATTTGTTGGGTCAAAGACAGCTTGGCCGCGTTGTTTGTGCTTAAATAAAGCTCGCATCAGTCGCCTACTCCCTTTCACCCCACTGCCTCCGTTTTTCCCCTTCACTCCACCTATACTCTCATAGCCCTCGCTATCTCTGTTTTCCTCTGTAACCCTGTATAAATCCATATTCCCTTTAAACAGTCCGGGCACCGAGTTTAAACTATTATGTAACCACGATCACGCGACCCCGTGTTTCTGTAACCTGTCGCCATCCTTCGTTCGCAGCCGTTGATCGTCCTGATCCAACGGTCCCCGCTGCCAAAACCTTTTTCCCCCACGCGCTAAACCCCGTTTATTTCCTCGTCGTCCGATCGTTTGCCGCGCGATCCGATGGCATTCACACCTCCCGCGCCCGTAAGATGCCCACACATTAACCCGCGGGGAAAGTGGTTTTCCGCCGGTCCCATCTGCCACGTGTCGCGTGATGACTCGTATCGCGAGCCCGCGTACGTTTACCACCCACCTCCGAAAAGCGGTGCGGGCAATACCGCTTACCGCCCATCGTACCGTCCCCTGCTCGTTATCGTCCGCGTATCTTCCGCCCCCGACGATCATTAGATCTGCCCGTATAAGATCCGACGGCCCTCGTTTATCCCGCTCACATACCTCCCGATACTCCTTATCAAGCGCTCTCCACCGTCCATCCATGCGATCCAACGGCTGATCTTCCTCCTCCATTCATCCGCCATGCAGTCCTCTTATCCTCGACCTGTACCATGCAACCGAAGGATGAAGGTGGCCAGCTACCTGTACCCGACGCAGTTACTCTTCAACAACTGCATTCAAGAAACAGAGTGGCTGAGAAGAAAAGGACCAGCCTTGAGCAGTTAAAGAATTTATCAGTTATGGAACTCCTTCTGTACAACACTCCACCTGTTCAGGAAGGAAAACCGAGCAGCATAAAAGGTCAATTTTGTTCATTAAAGCATGCAGATTGTAGAAGAGACCCATTTTAGATAGTTAAAGTGGTTGGTGGTCCATTATGACCCCTCCACGCATAGAATAACAGAGCATTTTTGTAATCAACCTCTATATATACCCAGAACACAGATGGGATGAGGGTTGATGGTTGTTGTTTTGATGTAAGGTTCAACTTCTGGAGACTGTAACTACTTTGATACTTGCAGCGTTTGGTCTTCATTTTCAGTTAATACAAGCTTATTTTGTTGTTAATTGCTCACTTTCCATTTCTACTCTGTTCTAGGCTGTGCCTGTTATGCATTTGTTCATGTGCTCTTGATATTTAGCATTAGAGGGGCTGTCATCCCACCTCTGTGTTGAAGTCTAGTATGTATCATTGAATGTGTTATGCAGGTTTTTGTTTACTTAGTGCCAGAGAGCTGTCATCCTGTCTGTGCATTAGGAAATAGATTTGCAGACCTCTTTACTGGTTGTATCCGGCCATCATAGGGTCTTGTGCATCTGCTGGTGTGGTCAGTGTTCTCCATGTTCACCTAATCCTCAAACTGTGAGTAATTGGTGGTCTAAAGCCTTGTAGTCTAGGGGTGTTCACCCATGTCTGGAGTTAAGCATAGTAGAAGTGGTTATCTGGCTTGGACAAGCATCATTCCTTCCATTTATCCATCTCCAACATTTTGTTGAGTTTGTAATGTTCCCGAGCATCTCCGAGATACAACCTAGGAGAGTTTCTTGGGGTGATAACACTTCCCAAGCACAAATTAGTTACAGAGTTTTTGGTTGAGTGTTGATGCTATTTTGGTTTGGAGTAGACAAGCAAGCTATTACTAGTTGTATCTACCTAGTTGTGTGAGGGAGAAGTGTGTTTTGGTTTGGAGTGAAGTCCAAAGGGAAGAGACTTAAAACTATTATTGATTGAGGCCATCATGGAATGCTAGCAGAAGTGTGTGGGAACTTGGTCTTATCAGAGGAAGACTGCAATGTCAAGACGAATCGTTGTAATCTCTCTTTGATATTAATATATGCAACTATCGATTGATTTCCTACATGTTTTGTAATATTACATATTCATGGCTTAATGTTTCTTGACTTGTTAAGTAGGTTGAATTGCAATTTGTCTACTATTATGTTTGTGTGTTGTTGTTGTTTACTTGTTTCAGTAGCTTGAAGAAGGAAGTGAGAGATTGCTGTAGCGAGCAAGTGAGGACATCATCAAGAAGGATAAGCGGACCAAGAGGTAGGTCCTATTGATTGATTCTAACCTAAGGAAATCTTCCATAGAATGTATTTTTTGTGGCTAGACCCATTATCAGGCTAGAGGAATTCGTTCGTGTCCTCACCTATAATTTTACTTCACCACAATGATTGTGGGTTTACTTTCATTGTTTGTTTTCGGTTGGTTCCCATGTTTCCTTAGCTTGGGTTGAGTTATTAGTTCCTGGAAGCCTTGGTTGGACAAATGCTCTAGAAGCCCTGTAACAGCTTGGGTTGAGTTACTAGTCCTGGAAGCTTTGGTTGCATAAATGCTTTGGAAGCTCTTTGTGGGTTGAGTTACTAGTCCTGGAAGCTTTGGTTGCATAAATGCTTTGGAATCTCTTTGTGGGTTGAGTTACTAGTCCTGGAAGCCTTGGTTAGACAAATGTTCTAGAAGCCCTTGGTGGGTTGAGTTACTAGCCCTAGAAGCCTTGGCTGGACAAATGCTCTGGAAGCCTGATGACAACTCTGGGTTGAGTTACTAGTGCTGGAAGCCTTGGTTGGGAAAAACACTCTGGAAGCCCAGAAAGGCTTGGATGGAGACCAATCTGATGATGGTTTCTTAATGTCTGACCATGAGTTGGAATCACTATTTGATGGGTTGAGGTGGATGGCCTTAAGAATCCCCGTGTGAGTTTTGATTGATGTGTTCTATGAGATCCCACATTCATGCTTGGAATATGGCACAGGGGTGAATTACTGAAGAGAGATTTGGCTAAGCCAATCTATGGTCGAGTGGAACGTGGAAGTCCCATCCTGGGTTTGGATTTTTCATCATTAATGAAAGGTTATTTCTCCTTGTATTTCTATGAGCATTTTGATGGATTATATGTGGTCTATATGACTGTACTTCATGAGTATTTTTTGTTGCTATTATGTTGGTTAAGTTTGTGTTTTATGACAACAGCCATGTGTGGCTCTCATCATGTTTTTACTTGTAATTGAATGATAAATGTATAAATGACCTAATGGATGGAATTCCAGTTGATGCGTTGAGGCACCAATGGTCCTTATCAATTCTCAGCTAAGTATGAGACCCCTATGCTCAGAACTGTTATTTACACCTATAGATTACATATTCACGATATGTTTGACGAAATGCCTGTCATGACTAGTAGGGGTCCAGTCAAGGTCTTGAAGAAGTATTTTATTTAGTACTTTCATTTCCATGTTATTTTACTTATTTGAAAAGATGGTTCAATTTTGGGCAGTGACTTGAGCTCTGTGCCTGAAAAACTGGTTCAAATATTGGAGTCGCTGGCATAACACTGACAATTTTGGTCTCTGGTTGCTGGTAGGTGATCTGAAATGGGGGTTTGATAACTTGTTATGCTCACAAGAACCTCCCACTCAAAGCTTGACAAATAAATGATCTAGCTTATATATGACATTTGTAGAATTAAATACTTGAATCATGTGTATGTTTTCTTTTAACGATTTAAGTGCTTCAAGTCCATTTGTTTTTGCTGATATTAAACGCATATAACAGCCATATAATGCAGCAAATAAACAACCACACATAACAACAAATTTAATCTAGGAGTTCACCCAAATATCGTGGGCTACGTCTCCTTGAGCTTTTGTCATCTTGCCTAGGCTCTTTGGTAATATGGAAAAGTTTTTTTTACAAGTTCCACACTTAACTCCAAAGGTTACCGAACTGAACCAATGGACTTAGAATACCATCTATATCCCCGTCATGGCTGTCATCACTCCAAACAGATCTAATCTTCCTTAGACTTGATTCCTTCAATCAGTGCTCTGAGCTACCCTGAGCTTCTTGATGGCACTAACTCCTTCATAATTCTTTATCTGTCACTGAAACCTCTTCTACTGTCTCCAACACATATCAGAAACCAACAATAGATTGATCATTTTCTCAAAATGAGCACTGCATCCCAAAACTAGGCCTTCCTCCATGGTTGGCACTAGGCTACCTGAAACTTCCCTATAGCATCTTGGCAATTAGAAGTATTCAAATGCTTCTGCAAATCTCTGCAATGGATTCAGAAGGCTTTTTACAGTCAAGATTGACTGTTGGTTTGCTGACAACGAGTACTAGTAGCTCCTACAATTGCCTCCAACCCCTGGTGGCCCTGAGCTCCAAAATCTCCCTGAATGAAAATCTATATGAAGATGACTTCTTCAGCTTCTCTGGACTATTCCATTAGCTTCAGAAGGCTCCAATTAGCCTAGCTAGCCTCTTATTTCACTCTCTCTTTACTCGAAAACTACTCATGGAGTGCATTTAATCAATATCCCCTAGGGATACTCCACCAAATTTGGTGAATTGCACTTAACTCCAGTTAAATTTAGCATAATCACCTTTTTAGCCGCTCCGCCAAGCTGACCATCGGAGGTGAGCTGTTACAATAACTATTCGGACACGCATATGAGGCGGCATAATCCCGGCGGTTAGGGATAATCCTCATCAGAAGCATTTCAAATAGCGGAATCTCCACCGTCGATCTATCCCACTCGATCCAACGGATATCGCGTCATCCGCTCACCAACTAACCCGGACGATCTCCACTATCGATGTGACCCATCCAATTGAACGGCTATATCACAATCTTGCGCAGATTCTTGCACGACCGATATCAGGTCGAGAGCGCACGAGAAAAGTAGTTTTCCCGTGCTACATGTCAATTGCTAAGGTTAATTGCGTGAAATCGTAGAATACCATTTATAGCTTTTTGTTCACGCGAGATACCGTTTCCCACTTTCCAAATACTACCCACATGCTCAATACAAAACTTAAAGAAAGACGTTTAAGGAAAGGTTTAGCGCTTACCCCAAAAGGGAATATTCTAAGGAATATTCCAAGGTATATTCCTTGGAATATATTTTTTTTAATATTTCCAAAGACCAAATTAACCTTGGTTAAATGTCCATAAATTTCAATTTTCTAGACTTTTCAAATTACAATAACTCCTTCATACGGTGTCGATTTTTCGAACTGTTCGCAGCGCCAGAACCAAGAAGACGAGATCTATCTGGTCGCTCAGGTGAACACTTTGAAATTTGAGCTATCATTTAGGTCATGGTTCAGTATCTGATCACTCCTCCCCATTAGGAATATTTTGGACCCCAAAAGATTGATATACTAATCTGTACAATAGATGAGAGTACATCACCCTCTTCTTTCAGCCTCCATACACTTGCCTTGCATGGCTAGTGCCTTTGAACCAAAACTCGAAGGTAGTCAACACTTCCCTTCCTAGATGCACTTGTCCTCCTGTTAAGAACTGTCTTCCTTGAACTCATTCAAAATTTCTATTGAGAAGTTTACAGAAGGTAGCTGAACATTGCTTCCTTGATCATCGACCCAAGGTGGCTCAAACAAATGTGAGATTACATCATAAATATATGCATACTAAACTGAAATTTGCATATGTACCAATGAAAGTATGTTTTACTATGTCAAGAAGTCAAACCACTTCTTACCAAGCCACTTCTATGGGCTCTTCTGCTGCTGCAAATCTTCTTCTGACATCTTGTCAAAAACAACATAATGCAAGAAAAAAAAACAACTTGACGACATAAATTCACATCATGTGAATCATCATCATGTCTCTTACATTTGGGTGTACAAATGAACGACTAAATCACAAGCCGACAAAAACATACCTTTTCAAATCACTGACTCTCCAAGTTAAGCATCTACAAAAAGAACTTGACGATTCTTTTTCAAAGTAGAAAGAATTCCACCTCTTTTGAAAACACTTCATCATTATCTCCCTTTTTCAATCTTGGAGACAAAATCAACTTTTCCAAGTTGATATGACATTGCATGCGTGTTTAAACAAAGCAGTCGACCATCAAGTCTATTTACACATACATGTTCAAATACAATGAAATCATGAACATTCCTTTGTTCATACATACCATTCTCATGCATGTATTCCATTTTCAACTTCCTCTCAAGAACAATCATAAGTTCAAGATCCTCAATCATATGTAAATGCACTTACAAAGCTGAAATGATCATAATTTTGCTGCAATAAAGCGAGTCTCATACTCAACTTTTTCATTCACCTTTTTGGTAAAATCCTGCAACTTGCATTCCATTGGCAAAGAAATGTATCAAATCAAAAGACATGCAATCCTTTAATTGGATAAGAACTCTAACCATTTCTTACCAATCCACACCAAAGGCACTTCCTTTAACTTCACATTGACATCAACATGTGAATCATCCTGAAACACATCAATTATGGAAACTTCCTTTCCACTCTTGCCATTCTCTTTTTCCACTTTCTTAAAATTTCGTGGAAGCATTGTTGGATTCAAAATCCAACACTTTTCAACAATATTTCCTTGCTTATGTCAATAAGTGCAACACATGTTCATCCTCTTTATAGCATAATTTTCCTTGTCCAATGGACTTTTGGCTTATTGCCTCCTTTTCTTCAAAAGTTTCCTGTATGTGGCCATTTTCTTCCAACATCTAGAAACACTATGGTTAACCAAACCACAAAAGGAACATGCAATTTTTTTCCAATGCTTATGTGGAAATTTACCATGCTTATAATGACCTTTCTCTTTCACCTTTTTTTCTTTCATGAGAAGGTGAATTGAATGAAGAATTGGCTCCCTTCGGAACACCATCAATCTCTTCGATGATTTTAGGGCTTTCACAACTCCCTTGCTTGAGTGCATGCTTATGAGCACCTTCTTCTTGCAAAGTATGTTTCAAACAATTGCATTCCCCATGAATACAATCTTTACAAACTTGAGGTAGAGAACCTAAAATGAAACTCCTTCTAGGAATGTTTCAATTGCCTTCATGGCTACTTTGGAACTTTCTCCACAAGATTTTCCATAGCCAAGATCCAAAGACTTAGGCCTTTCCTCAACCATTATTGGCTCAATAATTCCCTATGCATTTTTTCCTAATCCTTCTCCTTCATATACCATTTTTGACATCAACTTGAACCCTATGCCTCTTGTATGTTTTTCAAAAGAACCAACATAAACATTCTTTGAGGAAATTGAAGACAAACTAGGATTGTTTACCTCTTCTTCAAGATGATGCTTGACTAAGGCTTCTTTGGCAAAAAGGAGCTGTGTCTCCAACTCATGCATCCTTTCTAGGTTCATATTTGCAATATGAAGTTGGCTCTCCATTTCCTGCAATTTGTCAAAAAGCAACTGCTTCTCTTCCCTCATGGAATTCAACTGCTCTCAAAGTTTTGTGCTCTTCCTTTCATCTTCATACATTTGTTTCACCATATCCATCATGATGAACAAGTCTCGCTTCATGTCTTCATCAAAGAATCTTGTGAAGGAGGAGCATTTTGAAAACTCACTTGTAGAAGTTGTTGTTATCAAAATGAACAAAAAAACTTCAACAAAATTCACAAAGCTTTCAAAATCTATTGACAAAACTTCTGAATTAAATGGCTGGAAAGTAAAACTCTTATTCAAGAAGTATTTTGCAAACAAACCCTCTTGTGATTCAAGGATTTCCTTGAGGTCCTTTGGGTAATGAGAATGCCTTCAACCCTTCTTCCTTCATAAACTCAAACAACAGTTAGTTTACAAACAATCAAACAATCAAATTCTTTGTACTGTTTAAACACCTTTCAAGTCAAACAAGCAACCTACTGCTCTGTCAATCAAGCAACTTATTTCTCTGTCAATCAAGCAACTTATTTCTCTGTCAATCAAGCAACTTGCTCTGATACCACCTTGATCTGAAATGGGGGTTTGATAACTTGTTATGCTTACAAGAACCTCCCACTCAAAGCTTGACAAATAAATGATCTAGCTTATATATGACATTTGCGGAATTAAATACTTGAAACAGGTGTATGTTTTCTTTTAACTGTTTAAGTGCTTTAAGTCCATTTGTTTTTGCTGATATTAAACACATATAATAGCCATATAATGCAGCAAATAAACAACCACACATAACAACAAATTTAATCTAGGAGTTCACCCGAATATCGTGGGCTACGTCTCCTTGAGCTTTTGTCATCTTGACTTGGATCTTTGGGATTATGGCAAAGTTTCTTTTACAAGTTACACACTTAACTCCAAAGGTTACTGAACTGAACCAATGGGCTTAGAATACCATCTATATCCCTGTCATGGCTGTCATCACTCTGCAAACAGATCTAAGCTTCCTTAGACTTGATTCCTTCAATTAGTGCTTTGAGCTACCCTGAGCTTCTTGATGGCACTAACTCCTTCAGAATTCTTTAACTGTCACTAAAACCTCTTCTACTGTCTCCAACACATATCAGACACCAAAAATAGACTGATCATTTGCTCAAAATGAGCACTGCATCCCCAAACTAGGCCTTCCTCCATGGTTGGCACTAGGCTGCCTGAAACTTCCTTGTAGCATCTCGGCCTTTAGAAGTCTTCAAATTCTTCTGCAAATCCATGCAATGGATTCAGAAGGCTCATTACAGTCAGGAATGACTATTGGTTTGCTGAGAATGAGTACTGGTAGCTCCTACAACTGCCTCCAACCCCTGGTGGCCCTGAGCTCTAAAATCTCCCTGGATGAAAATCTCTATGAAGGTGACTTCTTTAGCTTCTCTAGACTATTCCATTGGCTTCAGAAGGCTCCAATTAGCCTAGCTAGCCTCTTGTTTCACTCTCTCTCTTCTCGAAAACTGCTCCTAGAATGCATTTAATCAATATCCCCTAGGGATACTCCACCAAATTTGGTGAACTGCACTTAACTCCAGTTAAATTTAGCATAACCACCTTTTTATCCGCTCCGCCAAGCTGACCGTCAGAGGTGAGCCGTTACAATAACTGTTTGGGCGCGCATATGAGGCAGTATAATCCCGGTGGTTAGGGATAATCCTCACTGGAAGCATTTCAAATAGCGGAATCTCCACTGTCGATCTATCCTGCTCGATCCAACAGATATCGTGTCGTCCGCTCACCAACTAACCCAGACAATCTCCACCGTCAATGTGACCCGTCCAATTGAACAAACGTCGTGCAATCTCGCGCAGATTCTTGCACGACCGATATCAGGTCGAGAGCGCACGAGAAAAGTAGTTTCCCGTGCTACGTGTCGACCGCTAAGGTTAATCACGTGAAATCGTAGAATACCATTTACAACTTTTTGTCCGCGTGAGATACTATTTCCCACTTTCCGAATACTACCCATGTGCTCAATACATAACTTAAAGTAAGACGTTTAAGGAAAGGTTTAGCGCTTACCTCAAAAAGGAATATTCTAGGGAGTATTCCAAGGTATATTCCTTGGAATATTTTTTTTAATATTTCCAAAAACCAAATTAACCTTGGTCAAATGTCCATAAATTGTAGTTTACTGGACTTTTCAAATTGCGATAAATCCTTCATATGGTGTCGGCGCCAGAACCAGGAAGACGAGATTTATCCGGTTGCTCAGGTTAGACACTCTTTCAAACACTTTGAAATTTGAGCTATCATTTAGGTCATGGATCAATATCTGATCAGTAAGCAAGCATGTGAGAGTGACTTTGGGTTTCTGGTCGCCCTCATGCCTATAGCATGGGAGTGACTGAGGCTTAAGTTATATAATAGATCAGTGGGACCCCAAAGCAAGTCATCTAAACTATTGGACTCATTCCTGAGGGTCTTATAGTTGATAATTAATGTTTGTATGGTGTTTTTCCATCGGTTCCACTTCCTTAACTTGTCTTTGGAGGTCGAATCATATCATAGTGGCCTCTCGTCGCATGTTTACCTCGGCTAGCCAGTTGCTTGGGTAGATGTAGGAGGAGGGTGTTACAAAAACACCACCAATTCTTAAAAATTGACACAAAATAGATCAACCATGTGGGCCAGGCAACTAAAAATTCAAAATTCGAAATTTGCAACAACACTAAAACAACCACTACTTTTCATGGCCTACTATCAATATTGGAAACTCTCCTAGAGAAGCAACGATGCCTAGGAAACCCTAGTTGTTTGCTCCCTCGACTCTAGTTCCATTTGATTAGTTTTTCATTCTAAAATTTGGAAAATGCATTACACAGTAGAACAATGTGTGTTTTCTTCATATTGTGATATCAACTAATTATTAATCCATTTTTTTTTTTATAGATTAATTCAAAATTTGGCATTCTTTTTGTTCCATCTATAGCAAGAAAATGTCATGCAGAGAATGATATAGGAAAAATAAAGGTTCAACAAATTTACGAAACTTAAAGTAATACTATGAGATTCAAAAGGGAAATATATATTATAATAAGCTATTATATGTGTATTAGAAGCAATTCTAGTATATTGGATGCCTTTTGCATGGATCCCCAAAAGCGTCTTGGAATAAATCAAGAGAATTTTCTTAAACTTCCTTTGGGCAGGGATGTAGGAACATGGGCTACTACCTTGGGTTAAATGGGATAAAATGGAAATGCCAAATCTCTTGGGAGGCCTGGGATTGAAGAGCATTTTATTATTCCCAAAAGTCTTGGCAGCTAAATGTGGATGGAGGTTGCTCTCAACGCATTACTTATAGACATCGATAGTCACTCAAGAATACATTCCTCCAAGCTCATTGGAAGATTGGATAAGAAGGGTGGACAAGACAAGGGCCAACATCTCAGTGATTTGGAGGGTTATCTTAAATTCTTTTGATCTCATTGGAAATGGGCTAGCATGAAGGGTAAGAAAATGTGACAAAGTGAGACTTGGCCTCGATCCATGGCCTAGAAGTGGATAGGGGCATTTGCTGCCCCTCCCTCTAATCGAATTTTTCAGAGATAAATGATTCTTAAAACTTGGTCATATTGCTAGCCCTTCAAATTATTTAATTTAGATATAAGGATGGTTATCTTTCAAAGAATTAGGATTATAGGAGTAAAAAGAAGTGTGGCAAGGCTACTTGCAAGCTTTGTCAGATGACCATATAAGATTGATAGATAGAGATCTCGAACTAATATTGAGTTTCTCCCGTTCAGGAAACTACATCCACAAGGTTTGATATATCTCCATAATGGGTGGTAAAGTTTTAGCAGATCATAAACGATGGTGGAAAGTGATTTGCAAATCTAAGTGTTCTACTGTAACAACCCTAGGTTAAAATTTCATGTAATAAAGTTAATAAAGGAAAAATAAAACCAAGGTCATGGGACATGTATTCCAAGCTGAATGTTGGGAAAAACATCTTAGCGAGTGTTGATTTGGTTTATTATGGATAAGGTGAAATTGACAAAGGCAATGGAAAAGGCTTTGAAAAGGGAAGAGGCATTAATTGTCATTTTATTTAAGAAAATAATGGAAATTAGGACAAAAAGAAGGTGAAAGGTCATAGGTTGCATGTGAGGAGGAAAATGAAGGGAAAATATTGAAATGGAAGAAAATAGAGGCCTAATTGATAAAAAGGCTTCTGAGGATTAGTTCACATCTTTAGTCAGTTTAAGCTTTTGCCAGTTCAGTTTTGGAGCTCTCTCTCTATTATCCCTACTCTCTCATACTCTTGCACACTTAGAGCATTCTTGGAGTACTATAGCATTGGATAAAAGAAAGCAAAGGAAGGAAAAGGAAGGAAAAGAAAGGGAAAGGAAAGCAAAGATCAAGCAAGGAAGAGTTGAATCAGGCATATACAATGGGATTACTTGCAAGTATCGAGTTGCATGTATGCTTTCCTTTCTAGTTTTGGCATGCATGATACATGCATGTGTGTATTTGGTTCTCTTGCTTTCAGTGTCTTAGATCTTTCCAGGTGTGACAATGGTTTCAGCCTTGCCTTGCCATTTCCGGATAGCCATGGTGTGATGGGTTTCTTTTACTTGGTTGAGCTGGATTTCTGGATGGTTTGAAACTGAGTGGGGTCGTCTCAGGAAAATTCCTAAAAGCCTAGGAATCCCTTGACTGGTAAATGGCGAGATACGCGATAAATATTGAGGGTGGAGACAAAAGAATTCGTCACGGTTTAGGTGGAGAGATTCGAAGGCATCCATGCTTGTTTAGGGCCTAGTGATCCCTTAACCGGTATATGGCAGGATTGTGGTAAATCTTGGAAGTGTATGTTTTTTGTTTGGACCTAGGAATCCCTTCATTGGTATATGTAGGATGCACGATAAATCTATATGGAAAGCACTACTACACTCAATGCCTATGATCAGAGACAACTTGGTCTGGAAAATCAGAGACGGGACCCTGGCTAGGATTGGCATCGACCCATGGGCTGGCAGTGGAGGTAAGCACACTCTGCCACAAGACTTGGTTGAACACTTACTTGCTCGCAATATCAAAGTGATTGCCCAGATTGCAGACAGGGAAACCTCTAATATTTTTCATCAGGCCTGGAGGACAACACATCAATTAAACCTCCCTCCTAGATGGCATCACGCATGGCAGACTTACAGGGAGGCCCTGATTGAATCTCACATCAGAATCATTGAGGGGCCGGACGAACTAATTTGGAGCCAGTCTGAGAGCGGTTTTTACACACCAAAGGATGGTTACGCCCTTCTTATCAATCACAAAAAGCCAGAGGTTATTTTGAACTGGTGGAACAGCATCTGGAAGCTCACAGCATCACCGCGATCCAAGCTCTTCTTCTGGTGTGTCCTAAGGAACAAGGTGCCCACCGAAGAAAACCTATCGCACAGAGCTTACCATGGACCTACCTGGTGTGCGATATGCAAAGAAGCATCCGAATCCACAGAACATCTTTTCTTGCGATGCAGGTTGATACAAGAACTGTGGACCGCTATCAAAAACACCATTAATTACACTGGCAACTGGGAGGGCACTGATCTATCTGAGGCTTGGACAGATTGGGCGTCGCGGCACAAAGGAACAAAGATTGTTAACCTTCCTATTCTTGTAAATTGGCACATTTGGAAAGCACGAAACCGAATCATCTTCAATGACCAACCTGTTTTCTGGCAAATGGTGGAGGCAGGCATTATCGCAGCATATAGAGAACTACCAGACCCCCCGCCCCCGCAAGTGCGTCACCCTCACCCGCCTCCCCGAATAGATCAAAACACACCTTGGGCATATTTTGATGGGGCCGCAAACCAGCAGAGTTGTGGGGGCGGTTTCATCATATACAAATCCGAGCAACATTATTACAAAATAAAAGCAGGACTGGGAATGGGAACAAACAATTTTGCAGAGCTCATTACCCTCCGTCATTTACTTCATTTTGCTTTGAGTCATCATATCTCTTGCATTAACATCTTCGGGGATTCAAAAATCATCATAAATTGGTTCAACAACATATCTATTTGTCACATTCACACACTCAGCTTTATATTGAATGAAGTTCTTGAACTCAAAGCAGCTTTTAACAACATCACATGTTCACACATCTACAGGGAACATAACGAGAGTGCTGACAAACTATCCAAGGAGGCCTCGATGATGGACAGAGGAGTATGGGAGATCACAGAGGTTCAAGGCCAACAGGAGTACAAATACTACCATCGTCCATACAATGATCCGAGATATCAGCATGCACCTGAGCAACAAATTATCTGATGAATTTTTGTACATGACAGAAACAGTTGTTTGTATGTTTTGAACAGTTAGGAAAGCCGGAAGGCATTTTTGTAAACAGGTTTTTTATAGAATATTGGAAGATGACCCTGCGAGGTACATCTGATCTGATATATATGAACAGAATCCTTTTTGTAATTAACAGGCACACTGTGAATAGTGACCTCAGGCATATGCGCATAGCATCTTCAATATGTAATTTTCTATATAATGAAAGTTACGGATTTTTCCAGTGGAAAAAAAGGATGCACGGTAAATCCTGGTTGTATCGATGAGGGTTTCAGGCATAGGAATCCCCTAATTGGTAATGGCAGGATACATGGTAAATATTGAGAAGCCTTGGTTGGTTTTGTTTTGAGTCTCACATTTATGCTTGGAATATGGCATGGCTGAAAGAAAGATTTGGTTCAACCCAATCTATGGTCGGGTGGTATGTGGAAGTCCCTGACTTGGTTGGATTTTGCATATGTTAATAAGAGCTCTTTTTCCTTTGTATTTAATGAGTAAATGTACTTGTTATTATGTGGCTTTGATGACTATTCTAACATTGCTATTATCCTGGTTACACGTTGGTTATAAACATGGTTTTATGTCAGACTTTATTTATGGATCTCATCATGTTTTGATTAGTAAATGAAATCTAAATGAATGTATGACATAATAGATGATAATGCAGTTATTGGAAGAGGGCATCAGACCTTCTTGACGAATCTCAGATAAGTATGAGGCCCCTATGTTCAGATGTGTATTTATGATTTGTACATTACATGTTCATGATGTTTTTGACGAAATTCCTGTCATGGTTAGGATGAGTTAGGTCAGGTTCTTTTTCAAGTTTTGCATTAGAGGCCTTGTCTTCTTGTTATTTATCATTTTTGAGATTTTCATTAAGTTTTGGGAAGAGGCATGGGTCCTAGCCCTGAAAAAGTGGTTTAATCTCGCGGTTGCTGGCACAAAACTGGCTGACAAAGTCTACAGTCGCATGGAAGCCATATTGTGGGAGCGACTGGAGGGCTTTAGTCACGTGGAGGGCTTGACATGGGAGAAAATGGGGGTTTAGTTCAGTTAAAAAGAAAGTTAACTTAGGGGTTGGGAACTTGGAATGGTTGGTTAGCCTCTAGGGGTTTTGTAGCTCTTGAGGAAGGTCAGTTTGGTTTTGGTTTATTGATTCCACTTACTTAACTATACTTAGGGAGTTAAATAACATCATAGTAACTCTTCATCGCATATTTACCCCAGTGGACTAGTCCAACTTGGGTAAGTGTGGGAGGAGGGTGTTACAGAGTGGTATCAGAGCATGGTTCACCCTTTGGACTAGATGGGCAGAATGTGGTTGTCGTGCATGCATGTAGGTTGTATATGTGCTTGTTATGTATGCATGGTGGTGGTAATTGTTACAATTGTGTTGTCATGTAGAAGTTGGTGAAGTGCTGTTGGGATGTGTTGTCATGAATGCATGTTGGTTGTATATGCATTTGTTATGCAGGTCAGTTTTTACATGTTGTTATGCTTGCATTGTGTCTAGTTGGTGTTATAGTTTGTGGCATCGTGCCTGGTAACTGGATGATGATTGAGATGATGTCTATATACTATTATGATTATGATTATACATGTATTGTGATAATATGGATTGATCTTGCAGATGAGATACTCACCCTTGAACCATACTGAGGTATGTTGGTTATGTTTATATTTTGGTTTAGCTGACATGATATACTTGCAGGATGAAGAAGATCAGAAATGACTAACAAAATGGTGGATTATAGTTCACAAGATTCTCCCTATAGATCAAATGAACAACATGGTGATCAATATTCCCCTCACATAATAGACACTTTGAGAAGTTTTAAGGCAAAAATAATGAGTTGCAAAGGAGATAATGACAAAATAATTCAATCACAAGGGAGACTTGCTAGGGAACAAGAGAAACAAGCATAGGTCAATGCAGTTATCCTTAAGATTTTGTTAGAGTTGCAAATACATGGATTGATTAGGATTAGTCATGGAAAGGAGGAAAAGACTAATGGAGCCTATGGTAGTAGATCTCATGATGGACACAGGTCGGACAAGGATGATACTGTCAGGGATGGCAGAGTCTTGGACACACTTGATAGGAGAGGCAATGGACACGAGACATTAGGGGAATTTTGAGGTCTAAAATGAGCCTTCTAAGAAAAATGTACAACCAAAATAAACTTTATAAGAACCAATAGGATTCAATATGATGATGTCAACCATGGGGGATGATTCACCATTTTGGGAGTAAAAAAGTAAAAAGTTTAAAAAATAATAAAATAATAAAACTAATTTTTCAAATTATCTCTTAAGGTTTTTGTTGGAGAGGTAAATCCCCTCTACGGGTAGAGGCGATCCCTACTAGCCCAGCAGGGGTCTAGCAACAATCACACAATGCTGCTACGCATGTTCCTAATTACAATTAAACAAGAGGTAAAGAGAACCTACTTGGATTCCTGCGCTTGTCGTTTGACGAAGAGATATTGCCTTCGCTCCTCCGCTTCGGCTGGTCACGATCCTCCGCGATCTCCGCGAATAGATACCTGCACACACGAAGGGGAAACAAACACAAGCGTGAAATCTAGTAAAAGCAACCATACATCAGTCAGAAAAGATGTAATTCACATTTAACCATTGCGTAGACAAATGAGAATGGAACAATAATAGCAGTCATCTAATATTAATCAGAATAGAGAAGAGTACAACCAAATGTTCTGACGTCGGTAACCTTCTCAAGAGGGGCCAGTCAGCATGTATCTCAAGCATTCACCTTTGAGGATGATTCTCCCAAGACAAACAACTCTCTCTCTCACACAAATAGCACAAAACAACCTTCCCTAAGCAATCAATCACTTCCACACCTAGCACACCACACCTATAGCAGCAATCTGAGCACTACAAGCTCTGTACAATCCAAGCTATTCCAAGCTAAGTCTAACTAGCTGCTCATGGTAATGGTGAGAGTATATGTAGGAGAAGGAGTCTCCTAAAAGGGTGGAAGGATGAGCTTATCTTTGAGGGAAACGGTTGCAAAGGGTCGAACAGTCATGCCATATAAGGGAGTCGACATTCACAAAGCTAACAACCAAGCCTGGAGTTATCTGGAAGGCTGGTTGTTTGAACAAATTCGCCCAAACTGGATCAGCGCGGATTATAGGGAAACTGCCGCGCTGTCAGCACATATCAGTAACTGGACAAGTCACGTCAGCGTGGAAGAACACGGGAAAGGCGCGCTGTGCACCATCGCGGAAAAGTGATGTTCTTCCGCGATGGCAGCGCACAAAATACACTGGAAAGCGCCTGTCATCGCGGTTATTTTAGGAACAGACGCGCTGATGCACAAAACTTTGGAAAAAGTGGGTTTTTAAGCCAGTTCAGGGATCAAACACTTAGTGATTGTAGAATCTGGGCACAACAGGGTGACTCACAGGAAGGCAGTGATAAATTACTGTGTAACAGATGCCCCCTAAAGCATGAAGACCGAGAGAGTGGGAGGGGTGAAATGCTTTACAACACACGCCGAACTGGAACACCACCAGGAAGTACCGACAATCTCTGACAATCAAATACATGCAGTCTAGGCATGGGCGCAGCCATCCAAAAGACATGCGAGAATGGTCCATGGTATGGACGCAGCCACCCAGCTAAAGAGACCAGAATGATGATAAGGTATGGTCGCAGCCATCCATGAAGACTCAGGTATGGGCGCAGCCATCCATCAATGAGTCATGTAATGATCATCCACAAAATCGCAACCTGGACCATAACAGACAGGGATCCAGGGTCTTGCGCTCCGTCCCGATCCGAACAAAGTACAAGTTCAAGCATGTGAATACATGGGTTGAAGTTGAACATGCATGAACATCGTCTGATTACCAGTCAATGATGAAAACTGTTAACAGACGCGAGAGGTACCACCAATAATGACAATGGCCCTCAAGGTACTATAGGTACAATCCGCGGCATGTGAATCAATGAGCTGGTGTCGAACACCCACGGAATCATTCGATCGGAGGCCAATGATGTAAACCTCGCGTCGAACACGAAGAACCTGCCATTAGGGCATGCAGGCTCTAAGGCACCTGAAGGGAGTCTCTAAGTCACCTTCCCGGATAATGAGCTGAAGTCGACAGGAAGGGACCTTGATCGAAGGTGGGCCATAATGTTTCCCACATCATCGACGCGAGACAGAGGAAAAATGATTTGTGTGAGATAGCGGATGAGGTTGTATTATTGCAGAGGTCAACTTCTCTTGAACATATCGGCGGCACTGTAGCGGGTTGGCAGTATTTGACATTAAATGAGTAAGGGTCATGGTGACAGGGCAATAAGCAGATGAGAGGTCAAATAGGATAACCCAAACCCACGGAGGCCAGTGAAAGATAAGATGAGATGGTCCCACCCAGACACGAAGCAGAAGAGTGCCATGTTCAAGAGCGACATACTGCCGACACGACTACGATTGCAGTTCCATTTTCCCCACCATTTCTGGCAGGTACCCCGATTATTTTTGGATGACAAGCTTGACGGGGATAGCATATGCTTGAGGAGCGTCATTTCGACAATACCCGATGTCATCAAATGTTTAACGAGCCTGACAAAGGAAAAACTCGGCGTCTTTTCTTGTTTAGAGAGCCTGAAAAGACAGCAAAAAGAAGACTCCAGGGGGGTCCTTTTTCGTACAGTTGTGTCTCTCGAGCCCGAAAAAGTATAAAACTATGCTCGAAAGAACCGCCCGGTCATTACAACCGAGGAGTACTTTTCATGAATAGTGTCTCCGACCTGAAAAAGTAGAAAAGTGGTTGAAAACACGTCGTTTTAGAGCCAATATCGAGCGCGAAACGACAAACACCCGGCGATCTTTTTGGTTTAACGGTCGGAAAAAGAGCTTAAAAACGACCGCCTTTCATTCCTTTTAACGAGCTGAAAGGAAACTCGGCTATCTTCTCTTGTTTAACGTCGGAAAAGAGCTTAGAGACGACACTTTTTGGGGATCACATGAATTGTGGACCGGCATGACCAAGTTGCTATACCTGTACCTGCACAAGGGCACTACCCGCATAAATCCATTCGATATACGTAAAAAACACACTAAAACATGCTTAAAACAAAATCAAGGCTAGTGTTATGGTTAAAAATGGTAAAAACCCAAAAAATATGGCAATTTAGGAGTTTTTACTATAAATAGGGGGGAGTAATAAGTCATTTTTACCATTTCACTATTCTGGAACGTGAAGGACGTGGAGGAGCCAAAAAGTTGACGGAGTGATTTCCAGCCCGTACGGAGACCATTTTCAGATCTGCTTCTTCCAGGTAGGTTCTCGTTCCCTTGCCCTGCATTCTGGTTCATTTTAGTAGGTTTTTAACGGTCGAATTGGCCCAATTGGGCATTTTTTATTTGCATGGATGCGCCCTCGGTCAGCGCGGATATCGCCCACGGGGTCGCGCTGACCGAAAAATAACAAACGTAGCCAACTTCGGGTCAGCGCGGAAAAGCCGTGTTCTTCCGCGCTGACCTCGAATTTTTTACAAAGAGCTGCCATTGTCAGCGCGGCTGTTTCTAAAACAGCCGCGCTGGCGCGGAAAAATTTTTGTTTTTGAAAATGAACGTGAATTTTTACATGGAAGCACTTCTAATTTGTTTTTATGGTTTGTGCAGGACATCATGGCCTTTCAATGGCAAGAGAGAGTTCACGATGTAGAAGATGTAGCTGCTTGGGGAGATGTGAATTGCTGCAACGCCATGCGGGCTTGCGGATTCATGAAATTCTTCCTTACGCCGCGTTTGAGGGCCCAGCATGATCTTCTGGAGCTGCTGATCAGAGCATGGAACCCTGTAGACCAGAAATTCACCATCCGTGGTCACGACATTGAGTTTGACCACATGGACATCTTTTTCTTGACTGGGTTGTCGCGCCGAGGTGCGAGGCCCATCTTGGAGGGGCAGCGACCTAGCGGCGGTACTCTGGATGACCTGATGGCTGAGGTTTGCCCGGGGGCGGTGAAAACGCGGAGTGGGAAGTGCTCGATCCCCACAGTGAGAGACATAGTGCTGCGCACCATCCTGTTCATGGTGACCCGGGCGGCGGGTAGCATGGCGAATCACGAGGCGTCCAAGACCCATCTCCTACTAGCTCTCGAGTGCCTCGAGCCTACCGTGTTTGATTGGTGCACGGCAGTGGCCAACAACATGAAGAGGCAATTGAGCAACTGCCGTCGTGGGGAGACGAAGCAGTTCGGCTATGGATCGATCCTGGTCCCGCTCATTCTGGAGCGAGTACCAGCCATGCGGCTGCAGTCTATGGCTGTGGATGCCCCCAGGGATCCTCGAGAGATGAGGGCCTCACGATGGGCTCGTATCATGCCACGTGGGGGTGGCGGCCGGCCACATAGCTGGGGGGCATTTTTCAGAGACTGGCTGGATCAGCAGGAGATCTTCGTGCAGGATTGGCCATATGCGGGGATGGATCTCCGCAATGATCCTGATTTGGTACTGCCTCCGGGTGAACAGTGGGACGATGCAGGTATGACACTTTTTGTCTTTTTGAGTTTTGTATTGTTTTTTAATTTTCATGTACATGTCTTAATAAATGTCTTGTCATGCAGATGTGGGGCCTACTAGACCGATTGGCCTGGCTGCCACGGCACGGAGAGAGGGCCCGGGAGCCGGAGCTTTGGCCTTAGCCCCTCCAGGGGCCAACACATCGGAGACTGTGGCTCGCAACCTTGAGGGGTTGCTGGAGGGGGTGCTAGACTACCAGGGGGTCGAGGAGGTCCCCGTGGAGCATCAGATTCACACAATGGGGGTGGAACCTAGAGTGCACCGCCTTCTGAGGCGGGTGGCACGAGCAGCTGTGTACTACAGAGAGCACCATCCAGCTGACTAGTCGCCTAGGTTTTATTTCCACTGTCATTTTGAGACTCATGACTCAGACATACTGATTTTGGACATATACACTTATTTTTGAGCGCCTTAGTGCGCCACACGATATATATATATATACATACCGGTTTTTGGATGGATCATTGTTACATGTGATGATGTTTTGTTTACGTTATGCAATTGTTCAGTACAATTTGCATGACACATGACCCATGATTTTTATGTTTTTTAATGCAAGCTTAAAAGCACTCATATGCAAACTATGCTTGAAATGATTTATTTACATATGCTTTACTCTATTATGCTTTCTATGTCTTCTTGTATGATGTTATCTGTTCCGCAAATGTCTATCTAACACATGATTTGCCAATGCATCAGTCAACGTGTTTAGTCGTCTCGGAATATGCTGATATGTAATATAATCGAAATTCCGTTCCAACAATCTTGCACGTAGGTACAACCTTAGTATGCGTTGGTCTCTGACGGAATATCGCCCGTTAAGTTGATGGACGACCAACTGGGAGTCCAGGTTCACTACCAATTCTCGGATGCCGAGGTCAACCGCTTCGGCAAGTAATTCAATTACAGCGCTGTATTCGGCAACGTTGTTAGTGGTACGACCTAGGCAGACACCCTGAAGGTCTACCAATTCTCCGTGAGGATCGTAGATCACCCACGCCGCAGATGACAAATTGCAAGTACTACGGCAGGCGCCATCAGCGAAACCGACATAAGGTGCACTAGACATCTGCACAAGAAGAAGAAAACACAATAAGAGGCAAACACGCTTTCACACCAAGGCAAAAACGAAAACATGCACAACACACAAAACACACGTATATACAAAGTGAATGCGCGAAGTTATGCATAATATTTCTTCAGATACAGCCCGTTGCGGGGCTTGTCCAGAGGGTTTCCTTCATAATCAATCAACTCATATGCGCCCTTTTGTAAAACTCTTTTCACGATGTAGGGACCTAACCACATGGATTCGAGTTTTCCTGCCCCCAGCTTATCCTTAGCTTGATCGTAGAGCAGTACTAAATCTCCTTCAACAAAGGAACGAGGATGAATATTCTGATCGAAGTGAGCTTTGACTCTCTTCTTCTGTGCTTCGATAGCCAGAGAAACCAAACGACGAGTCTCGTCTAACCGTTCTAAGTAAAGAAGCCGTTCCTCCACCGGAGTGGTGTTGGGGAGCAACTCGACAGCTAATTTTAATGAAGGAATTTCGCATTCGACGGGAAGGGTAGCCTCCAGTCCGTAAACTAACTGAAATGGGGTAAAACCGGTGGCATCCTTCACCGAAGTCCGGTAGGCCCACAAGGCTGGGAAAAGCATAAGGTGCCAATTAGACTTGTGCGTATTGACGGTGCGTTGAAGCATGGTGATCAAAACTTTGTTCACGGCCTTGACTTGACCGTTGGATTGCGGATAGTACGGTGTCGAACTATCTTGGCGCAAGCCTAGTTGGGTTGTCAGCTCCGTCATCATATGATTTCGGAAATTCTTTCCATGATCTGTAACAATAGCTTGAGGGACTCCGAAACGAGTGATAATATGATTGAATAAAAACTGCGCCGCGGTGTAACCATCTTCGTTTAATGTAGGCATTGCTTCGGCCCACTTGGTGAAATAGTCCACAGCAACGATAATGTACCCATGCCCCCCGGCCGAACGAGGGTTATAGGACGTATAATCGATGCCCCATTTTGCAAATGGACCTACGGTTACGACAGGGTGCAGTGGTGCAGCAGGTGCACGCATCTTCCGGTGGTAAACCTGGCATTCGTGACATGCACGTACAGCAAGGATGCAATCCTTGAAGATAGAAGGCCAGAAATAACCAGCGCGGAGGATCTTCTGAGCGGTAGCATATCCGGACATATGGCCGCCACAAGCGCCGGAGTGGCAGTCATTCAAAACTCGCTCAGCCTCCTCGAGGGTTAAGCATCGGCGAAGAACAGAATCGACGCCGAGGCGGTACAGGGTATCGCCCAAAATGCGGTATGGTTGAGCTTGGTGACGAATCCGTCGTCGAGCCTCTTTCGATGTATTGGGACAAAATGAGGACGTTTGTAAATATACGATAATGTCCCCGTACCATGGGTCGAGAGTGCTGATGATAAATAGCGTTTCATCCGGAATATGTTCCTCTGAAGGAGATGGTGTAGACTGAGATGGTAAGGAGCAGAGCAGTTCGGCGAAGACCAGTGACTTCTTGGACTTGGCTGCAGTGAATTCCAAGTCGAACTCTTGGAGGATTACGATCCACTTTGAGTATTTGCCCCCCAGCAACTGACGTGACAAAATATAGGTCATGGGGTTGCAATCAGAGATCACGGTCGTCGTGCGCAACAGGATGTAATGACGGAAACGTTGGACGGCACAGACAGCTGCCAATGCCAACTTCTCGACGTATGCGTAGCGAGTTTCCGTATCCATAAGGTTGCGGCTAAGATAATATACAACATGCTCGGTGCCATCATCGTCGTCTTGCACTAAAACCATGCCGATGGTGGTATCGGCGGCGGCCAAGTAAAGGGTGTAGTCACGGTGGTAATTTGGAGGTCTTAGGAGCGGAGCTGAGACCAGAAGGTCTTTAAGACGCTCAAAAGATTGCTGAGCGATAGCGTCCCAGTGAAAGGGCGTGTCTCGCTTCAATAATCGCGTGAAACCCTTAGCCACCTCGGCATAATTTGGGATGAATCGTCTGAGAAAATTGGCTTTCCCCTGCAAGCTCTGTAACTGCTGTAGGGAGGCAGGGGGAGGAAGATTCAAAATGGCCTCGACTTTAAGGGGATCCAAGCGGATGCCTTCCCGGGAGACGATAAACCCGAGCAGTCGGCCAGATTCTACGCAGAAGACACACTTATGCGGATTGAGTCGAATACGGTAGTGTCGACAGCGGAGAAAGATTTCGCGTAAATGAGATGGATGGTCTTGACGTTTGGCTGAATGAGCTGGTAGGTCATCCAGGTAAGGCTGTACGATGTGTCGGATATCATGAAAAGCATACGACATCGCACGCTGGAAAGTGGCACCGGCATTTTTGAGACCGAAAGGTAGCTTCTTGTAAGCGAAGGTGCCCCAAGGACAAATGAAAGCAGTCTTGTGCTGGTCTACGGGGGCTATGTTGATCTGGTTGTAACCAGAGAAGCCGTCCATAAATGAATAAATTTCGCTTCCTGCGCAATCGTCGATAAGCTGATCGATAAAAGGCGTAGGAAAGTTATCTTTTGGACAAGCGCGATTGATGTCGTGATAATCAACACAAACCCGAATAGTACCCTGTTTTTTATTCACAGGGACTATGTTCGAGACCCATTCCGTGAGAGGAATGGCATAGATGAAACCAGCTCGAAGAAGCTTTTCAACTTTGGCCTTGATGGCTGCAGCCTTTCGAGGGTGCACTGGGCGTAAACGATGACGAACAGGCTTAGCGCCGGGATAAGTAGGGATTTCGTGCTCCACGATACTGGGGTCAATGCCGGGCATTTCCTCGTAAGACCATGCGAAAACGTCACGAAATTCACGAAATAAATCAGTGTAAAGTTGAATTTCCTCAGGAGTGCATGTGACTCCAATATGAATATTTTCGACCACCCCCGTTTTGACAGAGATGTCGATAGCCAGAGTTTGCGTAATGTTACCCATGTTTCCTTCCGAAGACACTTGATACAACTGAACAGGCGTTTGGAGAGGGATAGATGGGACACGTGAGGCAAACTGCTCGAGACATGCGGCCATTTCTGAATGAGGAGGGAGAAACGAAGAGCGATGGTGGTGATCTGACCAAGGGAGCTCCTCGGGAGACATGGTCTCAATGATAGCCTCGTCGGAGGGAAATGATTCCTTCAGGGGATCCGAAGTGGCCTCTCCTCCCATCCAAGGGAAGTGGTCATATGAATCGGGAACGCTGCTTGAAGAAGCAGGTTCAGGAGGTGGAGCCGATGCAGCGACTATCTCGATGTAGTTGAGCTCGGCGGGACTCAACGGCATCATCTCGCCCCAAGAGTCTTCCTGATTCAAGGGAGGGAGAACCCATGGATCGGAACGTGCTGTGATCATGTTAACGGAGGCGAGATTCGGGGGTGGGAGGGGAAAGACTCCCATTAGAGAGGGATCTTTAAATAATCCAGCACCCACACTCACTAGCGATTTAGAGGTATGCTCTACGAATGGCACATTCCCTTCAGAAGAGGAAGCGAAAAAGGACAGCTGGTCCACAGTGACGATTTTCCCTTGGTGAGGAAAGCGAACGACACGGAACAAAGAGGAAGCCACGGCCTGCATGGCATACGTCCAACTTCGTCCAAGGAGGAGGTTGTAAGTGAGATTAGCGTCAACGACTTCAACCTCGACCTCTACCGTTTTCCCTTCTAAAGAGATAGGCAATCGCGGGAGGATACCATATGGACGAGATTCTCTTCCGTCGAAAGCCTCTAGGGTGGTTGGAGACTGGCTCAGAGCAGGAGAACCAATAGCTTTCCAACAAGCAACCGACATAATGCAGGTTGAGGCACCTTCATCAATGACTGTACGATGAATCGTTTTGCCGTTGATGAGAACCTGTATAAGGAAGGCCACCTGGTGAGGCAATCTCGGCGTGAAACCTTCGAGATCAAAAGAGATTAAATCCGAATCTGCCGGGTCTATGCCACCAATCGCTGATAGCAGGGACTTCCTCTGAGAGGGGCAGCTCTGGAGGACTTCTAATGCGGACATAACAGACGGAGCCTGCGCTAAGTCCTCGACAATGCTATAATGCTGTGCAGCACGAGCATTGGGATTATAAGATGACTTCCTGAGTACACCTTTGGGAGGCGGTCGGGGGATCGTCTCAGTGCTGGGCCTTTCGATGTGAAGGGGACCAGAACTAGACGGAGGAGCGCTGGAGGGGACTTCCGGCTCCTTCCCGGCTGAAGATGGATAATCTTTCGCTCGAGTTGTAACATGGATGGGGATGGTTCCAGCCATGAACACCTGAGAACCGAACGAGGAAGAGGATTGAGAAGGATCTGCCACCTGATGCGTCTGCTGGGACGGGAAAGGCTCTTTAAGCACAGCAGGGGACCCCGGAGCACCTTTCAAAAGTCGACTAACCTCGGACCGCCTGGGGCAATCTTTGGTGTAGTGATCCTCTTCGCAGATGAGACAAGGATACTTAGGCTTTCGTTTGGCTCCTTCCTCGGAGGGAGGTTTAGGAGGGTTCTGCTTAGGCTGTCCAGATTTATCTTTGGCCTTCCCTTTCTTTTTGCCTTTCGAGGATTTGTCTGCCGCGGTGGACTGAACGACATTTACCTCGGAGGTATTCCCAGGAATGGATTGGCTCTGACAAGCATTCTCGCTAGATGCATTTGGTTTCTGCTTCCCAGAATTCGCGGCCGATTTCTTAGATGGTGAATTTACGGAACCGATAACTCCGTCAACAGAAGGCTTTGGTGGAGCTTTGGGTTGTCCGTGTCTCGGGGCATCTGGCAAATACTCATACAAGGTACCTGACTGAGAATACACTAAATCCAGGTACTGAGCTCGCGCGATTTCTTGCTCCTCAGTTACACACGCCCCCATTGCGATATCTTTGGCGATTTTAGGGACAAAGGACGTGGTAAACCAGTCGGTTAGGAGTTGATCAGGGATCCAAAATTTAATCAAACGACGACGCCTTCTCCATTCATGTATATGATCGGAGATGTGCGTTGCCGTATCCTGTTTTAGAGACGTGAGAAGATGGGTCCCAGTCTCGTACCGAATGGGTAACTGAAAATGAGTTAAAAAGGCCATAGCCAACGAGTTAAAATCGGAAAACATGCCGCGATTGAGTTCGATGTACCATTTAGCAGCCGAACCAGTGAGGGTCCTTTGGAAGAGGCGAAGTCGGATAGAATCATCAAGCCATGAGTTAGATGAGCACCAAAGGTGGTAAGTCATTACATGGGCCTGAGGATCCTCTCCGGCTTTACCGTCGAACTTTGGACAGTCACCTGGTATCTTGGTTGGAACCGGTGGCCAATATGGATTATGCAAAATAGGGTCGTTTGTTAACTTGGACACATCAGGTAGTTCCAACGTTGCCAGAAATGGTAGCTGCGGGTTGAAAGACATCTGTGGCTGCAGATTTGAGGCGACATTAGGGTTCCACCCAGATTGGGGTTGCCCCCACGAACTTTGTCCAGACGGGCCCGGCCCAAAAGGACCTGACGCGTAGGAATTTTGTCCCGACGGACCTGGTCCAAAAGGACCTGGCGCATAGGGAGTTTGTCCGTAGGAGTTTTGTCCGTATGGATTTTGGCCATATGCGGACGACTGTCCCTGTGTCTGCCCCCCAGCTCCCCAAGTGTTAGCAGCTTGCCCGACAGGTTGACCGTATTGATAATTTTGATAAGGAGTAGCATGTGGTTGCTGATAATTTTGATAAGGAGCATACTGATTTTGCCCCTGGGGTGGCTGGTAGCCGGATGACTGCTGGGTCCCATACGGAGCCTGGTAGGCAGGCTGCGTTTGGTATGGAGGTTGATAACCTGTTTGAGTTTGAGGCCCAGAGTAATGTCCTTGAACCGGCTGGGGTTGAACCATATGTCCCGAAGGTTGACTTGGTCGGATTCGAGATGGACCTGGTTGGCCAGCAGGGTAGCCTTGCTGGGCGCCAGGTTGTCCATGTGCCGCCAAGGGTTGTCTTTGCGGAACGGATGGTCGAATTGGCTGGATAGCTGGTTGACGCCGAGGTTGGCCAGCTTGTCCAGTTTGACGATAAGGGTGGACACCGGGTTGATTTGGCTGTATAGACGGTTGGCCCGTTTGTCCCCCAGTGTGACCAAATTGAGAAGAGGGCTGGGCTTGCTGCATGGCGGGCTGCCCTCCTTGGTGTAAGGGCTGAGCAGAGGGTTGGCCTTGCTGTATAGCAGGTTGCCCCCCTTGCCCAGAAAGATTTGGGATTTGAGGGGTGGGTTGGCCCTGTTGAACATAGGGTTGTCCACCCTGCCCAGGGAATTGACCAGACTGGGCGGTAGGTTGGCCCTGTTGTACATAGGGTTGTCCACCCTGCCCAAGAGGATACCCTTGCTGGACTGCTGGTTGATTTGGAGGATTGTAAACTGAGCCAGTTTGTCCAGAGGGGTACCCTTGCTAGAAACCGAGTTGGCCTTGTTGAAAAGGTTGCTCCGGTTGTCCAGTGGGTTGATTTTGATATGCATACGGCGGACCTCCAATGCCCATGGGTTGTTCCTGGTAAGGTTGACCTTGTGGGCCCCCAGATTGTCCTGGGTCAGGCAGGCCGTAAAGTGGTTGCCCCTGGGGGGTTTGCCCGTAGAACGGCTGGCCTTGATTGGGTGGTCCTACGGGCTGCCTGGGAGGATCCCGGTTCCCTTTGAACATATGAGTAGCATAATCGTACGTGATATTCAAGGGTTCCTCATTTTCTTCGAAAGGGCGATGAGGGAGGCCCGAGATGCTTTCAAGGAACTCACCATTTTCATCATAGAAAAAGAAGGGACCTTCGTAATCCGGGTCCGTTATGGGTTCTCCATAAGCATCATATGGCCCTGATCCTGGAATTCCGCCAACAAAGGAACCAACTTGAGGGATTCCAGACGAGGAAACCGGTACAGCACTGACGACCGGAGTCGAACGTGCCACACAGACAGTAGGTTGAGTGGGAACTGAGGTGACGGGCGTGTTAAGCCCTGATGTAAGGGGTGTAATAAGGGGCTGCGAAACAAAAGGCCTAGTGGAAGCAGCGAGACTAGGATCCCATATAGTCGTAGAAGTCGTTCTAGCGGCGTACCTATCCCTCACTGATTGGTATCGCGGAGGGAGGGGAGAGGAAGCCGGGATCGGGGTCCCGATGTCTGTGACCACGGGCGTCTCACCGGTGCTAGAAGCTGCCTCATCCATGTGGGAAGAAGACATTGGAGACGAGATACCGAAAGGGGTACGAGGGGTACGGGGGGTATAATCGGGCTCCCAAATAGGATTCCAATCTTCTATGTAATCTTCGTCGCCTGGGGCACGTACGTTGATAGGCCGGATACTCGGAACAATGGGAAGAGTACCGCTTACAAATGGTACCTCTGGAGCAACAGAGGACGGAGAACCTTGATCGCTTGGACCGGGAGTTGATGGGTCAGCCAGGATGACCAGACCCCTTAGAAAACCTAAAGGAAACTAACGATAAAACCCTACTCAAAACTATCGCACACAAGACCTAAAATGGGTGATGTTATCGTGGCCAAATTAATTTTAAGACACAAGAACCAAACTTGACCTTTTCATATTTCAGGAGTCGAGAAAAGGACGAAAAGATGACTCCAGTCTCCTTCGAATGTTTTATGAGCACGAAGTGACAAGACGCTCACAGGCACCTTTTCGTTTAGGGAGTCTGAAAAGGATCAAAAGTGACTGCTCTGGAATTCTAGGTAGAGGGTGTGCCAAACTCTTCGCAAAACCACAGAATACTTTTTAGGGTACGGGTGGTCAATCTTCGTGAATGCTGTGTTCACTGCATTGCGAATCGTAGGGCGGCCGACTCGGCTTCCTATGGATAAAGGATAAAAGCCTAGTGGGGTCTCCCTATATACGCGACGGTACGTGGGAGCGCAGTCCGTGTTAGACCACTATCGAGTCACAGAAGGAGGAATCACCCAACCTAATGTGAAACAACAGTGACTATGTTTAAAGACGCCGGAACACGTCTCTAACCTAGACCTCTAGATATTTGCGTTTAGTTCCAATGCGTTTTTAGATTCATTTGGTTCATTTTATAGTTGATCTTGAGATTAAGTTTCGATTTCAAGCTCTATCGTACGTTCGCTCACAATTACCTAGATGCAATCTATATGCCAAAGAATTCCGTTTTATTCGATGAATTCTAGCTACGAGAGGGCAAGAAATTTTCTATAAAACAAAACAAGTACAAGCAAACAAGCAACTTAATGCAACTAAAGGGAGGAAAGGAAACTTTTCTTTTGAAGATGCAAATCAATGAAATGTTCTTTTCCTTTTCAATTTTCAAAAGCAAAGCTACCAGTTTGATTTTCTTTCAGTGACACAAAGCATCTAAAATAATTTGGAGGAACCGGAACACCAAGTTAACTACTTAATGAAAGCACACAAAGTTCCCAAAACATTCAACCAAAGCTTCCAAATCAAAGGAAAACAAAGGTCTGCACGAGCTATGTAATCTAAGCTCTGTAAGACAAGCAAGGATTGCAAGCAAGGAGGAAGCGAAAAGAAACCACTTGGAAACACAATCCAAAGCACTCCAACAATCACTGAACAAGTGCGTGAACAGATCTGAACTTGGCTGGTCGAACAAACAAACAAGCTCCCTACGGTAGGCTTGACACACACGCGACCTCTAGATGTCCTAGAGTTAGAGCGCGAAATCAATAGAAAAAGGCAAACACCCGAAGGACGAAAGTCACAACCAGTCAACTAGAGACACAACACAATCCAGCAATCGCAAAAGTGATGGTGGGAACACGAACCAAGCAGCGAAAGCAAAGAGGGAAGGTATTTGCAAACTCAAAACCGAGCAAAACGAAACCCTATGAGGCTAAGCTTCGTAATCAAACAGTTCAAAGTTCAGATAATGAAAAACAAGTCATTAGACAGGTGGAGAGAAGAAGGGAAAGTCACAGCAAGAGGTTCAGGAGGCCGATTTGGTCAAGAATGAGTTTTTCAGGCTCAGCGCGGGTAGCCTTCAGCAACTCGGCGCTGACAGGGGGAGACCTTCAGCAACTTTGCGACGTCAGCGCGGAAGGACAGGGAAAAAGCGCGCTGTCTCAAAAAAACGAGGTCAGCTCAGATATAAAGCACACAGACGCGATGACCGAAATCACAAAGAAGAGGGGGCGCGATGTCAGCGCGGAAGGACACGAATAAAGCGCGCTGCCCTTGAAAACGAGGTCAGCGCGGCTGTTAGACGTACAGGCGCGATGAAGAGAAAACCAAAGAACAGGGTCGCGATGTCAGTGCGACTGTTCCGAAATAAAACGCGCTGAGAGCAAAAAACAAGGAAAGCCAAAATAAAAACTTCCCAAACCAAAGGCAGGAGCTTTTCAATAATAAAAATGCTTCCCAGAAACGCCCAGAAAGTTCATAAGCAAAAAGACAATCCCAAAAACTCGAAAAGAGATCAATCAAAGCCAAACACAAAAGTGGACTCAAGAGATAAAAAGGCTGATCCCCAGCGGAGTCGCCAAATTGTTGGAGAGGTAAATCCCCTCTACGGGTAGAGGCGATCCCTACTAGCCCAGCAGGGGTCTAGCAACAATCACACAATGCTGCTACGCATGTTCTTAATTACAATTAAACAAGAGGTAAAGAGAACCTACTTGGATTCCTGCGCTTGTCGTTTGACGAAGAGATATTGCCTTCGCTCCTCCGCTTCGGCTGGTCACGATCCTCCGCGATCTCCGCGAATAGATACCTGCACACACGAAGGGGAAACAAACACAAGCGTGAAATCTAGTAAAAGCAACCATACATCAGTCAGAAAAGATGTAATTCACATTTAACCATTGCGTAGACAAATGAGAATGGAACAATAATAGCAGTCATCTATTATTAATCAGAATAGAGAAGAGTACAACCAAATGTTCTGACGTCGGTAACCTTCTCAAGAGGGGCCAGTCAGCATGTATCTCAAGCATTCACCTTTGAGGATGATTCTCCCAAGACAAACAACTCTCTCTCTCACACAAATAGCACAAAACAACCTTCCCTAAGCAATCAATCACTTCCACACCTAGCACACCACACCTATAGCAGCAATCTGAGCACTACAAGCTCTGTACAATCCAAGCTATTCCAAGCTAAGTCTAACTAGCTGCTCATGGTAATGGTGAGAGTATATGTAGGAGAAGGAGTCTCCTAAAAGGGTGGAAGGATGAGCTTATCTTTGAGGGAAACGGTTGCAAAGGGTCGAACAGTCATGCCATAGAAGGGAGTCGACATTCACAAAGCTAACAACCAAGCCTGGAGTTATCTGGAAGGCTGGTTGTTTGAACAAATTCGCCCAAACTGGATCAGCGCGGATTATAGGGAAACTGCCGCGCTGTCAGCACATATCAGTAACTGGACAAGTCACGTCAGCGCGGAAGAACACGGGAAAGGCGCGCTGTGCACCATCGCGGAAAAGTGATGTTCTTCCGCGATGGCAGCGCACAAAATACACTGGAAAGCGCCTGTCATCGCGGTTATTTTAGGAACAGACGCGCTGATGCACAAAACTTTGGAAAAAGTGGGTTTTTAAGCCAGTTCAGGGATCAAACACTTAGTGATTGTAGAATCTGGGCACAGCAGGGTGACTCACAGGAAGGCAGTGATAAATTACTGTGTAACAGTTTTACTCAAATTTTGAACGGGAGCACTTGTTGGATGCAAAATTTGATTTCTCATCCACGGAGTACCCATGTTGCATACTTTCGATAGACCCTGCTACGCGAAAAGTGAGAAATACACGAAAAACGTGATTGCAATCACATTTTTCATGTAGCAGGGTTGATCGAAAGTATGCAACGTGGGTATTCCTTGGATGAGGAATCAAATTATGCATCCAACGAGTGTTGCTGCTTGAAATTTGAGTAAACCCATAGGGAGATAAGTTGAAAATACGAGTTGAAAAAATAGTTTTCTCTTTTTTTCCCTATAAAATTTGATGATGTAATATAATATTATTTTATTATTTCCACTATTATTTTATAATTTCCTTAAGAGGCCAACTTTAGACCTCAAAATTCCCCTAATTATTACTCTAGTTTTGGTTCAGATAGGTACCATGATCATCATCTCTATCATCCTTACAGGAGGAGTGACAGGGGATATTTGCCAGATGAGTTCAAGAAAGCCAAGCCACCTAAATTTGATGGAGAAATGAAGAAGTCACAAGATGCAAAAGCTTGGTTTCTTGGGATGAATAAGTTCTTTAGATTACATGACTATTCAAAGAACATGAAAGCCAAGATAACTATCTTTAGTCTTAAAGGTAAAGCAAACATTTGGTGGGAAGACATGAAGAATGTTAGAGGCATTTGGGAAGAGGAGTTGACTTGGAGGGAGTTTGAAAGACTTTTCAAGAAGAAGTATCTATCTAAAAGATACTATGATGACAGGGTGAAGGAGTTCTATGAGTTGAAGATGGGGTCTATGACCAATGAGGAGTATACTAGCAGATTCTTGGATTTGTTGAGGTATGTGCGTTATCTTAAGGACGAGAAAGTGAAGATTCAAAGATTTGTCAGTGGGTTGTTGGTAGCATTCAAAGATAGAATCGAGTTTGATGAGCTTAGATCATTGAGGAAGCCATAAAAAATTTGAAACACTGTTATGAGAAATCGAAGTGCAAGACAGAGTCTCAATAAGGTTGGAAAGGGAAAGACAAAGCTAAGGGCAAGTGGCCACCGAAGTGAGCATGACCTCAGGATGTAGGTGGGAAGGAGAATGTTGTTTCTTACAAGAAGTTTAATGTAGTTGGATAGGGACATGGATCAAAACCTGGAGGGAAACATAATAAAGGTGAGGGTAAGGGACAATTATAGTGTTGGATATTTGGCAAGGAGCATCTCAAGAAGGATTGTCCGTCATATCAAGGTGGTAGGCCTCATATCTATAATGCAAAGGAAGCATAAAAAATTAGGGATGTTGGATAGAGAATTCCTCGGATCTATTCAACATTGGATAACAGGCAAGCAGATCACCAGACATCTATTATCGAGATGGATAATAAGCTTTGTGATCAAGTTGTTTCTATTTTGATTGACCCTAGATATAATTATAGTTATGTTAATCTTGACTTGGTGGATAAGTGTGGTTTGAATAAAGAAGTACATTCAAAATCTTGGTTAGTTTAGTTGGCTACATGTATAAAGAAAAGAGTTCATCATTAGGTACGAGATTGTGCATTTGAGTTGAATGGTATGCCTACATCAATGTATTTGAATGTGCTTCCATTGGGATCATACAATATGTTGTTGGGTATGGATTGGTTGTATTTTCACAGAACCAAAGTAGATTGTTATGACAATCCTATTGAGTGCTTGGATGACAACGTAGAACAAGGAATCTTGAAAGGTAAGAAGAAGGCTACATCAGTAAGAATGGTTACAATTATGCAAGCAAAGTGCAGTCGTAGGAAATGGTGTGTGTTATTTGCAGTACATATTTCTAGTGATAAAGGTAAGGATGTTGAGGACGCGAGTGTATTGAACAAGTGCCTAGTTTTACAACAGTTTCAGGATGTATTTTCCGCAGAAATTTCAAGATTTCCACCTCATAGAGAAGTGGAATTTTCTATTGAGTTGGTACCAGGGGAAGCACCACCATCAAAGACACCTTACTATGAGCACTCCAAAGCTAGTAGAATTGAATTTTCATTTTGTTGTCGCCTAAAGTGTACACCTAAGGCACAATGTTCAGAACATGGGTTGTCACTCTAAATCCCTATTCACTCTGTTTAGACTCTCTCCTAGCTAAGTCAAGGGGGGTAGTCCCTAAGGATGATAATGAATGAAAACTTGTTGAAACAACAAGTCTAGGAGATTAAAGGAAAGGAAATTATTATTAATGTAACTTAATTATTAATTAAAGAAAGTGAGAGAGTTTATGAGCAATGTATATTAAGATAAATGCAATTGGGATCAATAAGGTAGATACACGATATAAATGTAACAGACTAGTGCCTTCACAATGCTCAATGGAAATTTAGAAACTTGCAAGAAATAGATACTCAAAGTTACAATAACAATAATTCTGCAAGAAGAGTTAGCACATAAATTTAAATATCTAGATAACTAGATATATGAGCAATGAACCTTAAAGAAATACAATTGCAAGAAAAGATGATATTTCTAGATATAATAAACTTGCAAATTATAAGTTTAGCCAACAATTCCAATCATCAATGATCAACAAGGAATGAATGCAAGCTCCAAGCTAATGCGAAATGCAAAATCTTGGTTGATTTTAATTGAAATTCATAATCTAGATGAATCTTTCCTCCTAGTTATTTTGAGGGTAGTCCCTAATGTAAGTTGTGGAGAGAAAGCAAGGGGAAGCAAGCTATGGCTTTGTTAACAATCCCTCCTCTTGAGATCTAACCACCTGATGCTTCTGGCGCTGCAAAGACTATGGCTGTGACCACTGCAAGGTCACCGTGTTAACTATTAAAGATGGTCTATCCTTCACAAGCTACAAAAGAAAGGTGGTCCTAACTTTCTTTTAATCAAGCTTAGGCTTGAATGTAAATTTCAAGAATGCAGAGTTAATATTAGGATGCAAATACAAATGATGACAAAATTAGGAAGTTTCAAAGAGATGACAATATGTTCATATGCTTCAATGTGAGAAATATAACCATTTATAGACAAGTTTTATTGATATATTAAATTTACAACACAAGGCTACACGAATTCCAAAAATAGATCAATGCAATTCTAAGATTATCCAATGAAACAATGATAACAATTAAAAGTCTTTAGTTATAGTGTTTATTAAAAGTTCTTCACTTATGGGATTTAGAGATTAGAAGGAAGTGAAATTCAATGATATCAACACAATTAACTAAAAGACATAGAGATTGCTAACAATGATTTACGAAAGGATGCAACTCAAAGATCACTAAGTGCAAATGTTAGATCTAAACTATAATGAATGTAAAAAAAAACTTAAATGTAAGGGAGTTAGACACACACATTAAGGGAATCCTCTCAAAGAGGAGGCAGGGATACCATGGGGTGGAGGCCCCAAGCTCCCTTCAAAAGAAAATCTTTTATTAAAAGTTTACAAATCAATCTCTCTCAGACAATGAAAGAGGATTGTAAATGACCAGGAGAAAGGCTCTTCTTCAAGGAATAAATATGGCCTTTACAATCAAGTAGAATTCATTAAAAACCAAATAATCCTCTTGAGGTAACTTATAATCTACTTAAGGATCATATTCGAAATGCTTTAAATCTCCAACAAGCCAATGATACTAAAAAGGTTGCTGATCAAGAAGGTAAGAACTGCAATTTCTCTGATCTAATGCATCACAAAAATGGTGAAACTTAGCATGATACCTTACTTATGGTATCCAACAAGGAAAAATAAATATTTTTAGATATTTAAAGGGTAATTTATATGACCAAAAGATCACTAGAAATCTATGATTTTCAAGTTCTAAAGACTTGAAGAATCTCTGTGATGATAAAGGCTTAAACTTTTAGTGAATATCTCCTGCAAAACAAAATGTTAGACTGCAAAAAAAATTAGAGATCAAAACCTCTCAACTCGCTACCTCTACACACAAATATGCTCAAGCTAAATGATGAATTTGGCAAAAGATTTTTTTAAGAAATTGACACAACTAGCAGTGAATTAGAGCTTTAGGTTTCAAGGAAAAAAGGAGGCTTGAAAGGCCCATAAATTTTATTCAAAATATTAAAGGTATTTCGTTTAAAGCTCAGGGACTCTAAAAAAAAATTTGTTGCTAGCATCCAAAAATTCACAAGTGAAAACAAACCTCTCGGATAATTTTTTTTTTTGACAATTTTTTGCCTGAAAAGATACGATGAAACCCTTTAAGAGTTTAGATTAATTTCTGCAACAAATCTTGGTTAGTAATATAACTAGAAGACATAGCTATCCTTGAAGAAAAGCAAAATTAGTTATCATTCTATTGTGCCTTCTAGCTTTCCAATACCACAGTAAATGAACAATAATTACTTCATAGATTGCAGAGAAAAAGAAGAAGCCTGTTGACAGAGATATATATCCTTCCAAAATTAGCCCTCAAACTCTCTGGTCAACAAATGATGATAGAAGTATGAACTTGATGAATGAATGCTTCGGCAAAATAAATGTTAAAACACCTTTTCACTAATGATAAAAACCACCTCTCACAATGCCTTCAAAAGACAGTGTCAGTCGACAAAGGCTTCGGTCTCAAGGACTTGGGAGCAACTAAGGCTCTCGGTTTAGTTGAATAATTTGAATCTCAATTCAGTTTGCGGGGAATTCTTATGTATTGAGGTTCAATTTTTTTTTAAGTCCACAAGATGAACCCTCTTCAGATTCAATTTTTTTGTACCAGGTATAGGCTTGAAACCTGCTTTTGGCCTTGAAAATCACACCAACACTCAGTGAAAGAAAAAAAACTTTATGCCCAACGCAATGGAGGATTAGGCCTCTCAACGTGGCACTCTCGGATTTCTGCAAAACATAAAGTTATTTTTTCAAAGCACCTTAGGACCAATGATTAAAAATAGCTCACAACCAACCCAATTTTTTTTTTATAATATCCTTGGTGATTAGGCCCTAAAAAAGTTTGAAAGTCAGAAAAAAAAAAGTTGCGGCTAAGTGAAGAACACTTGATATGGATTACAGAAATCAGCGGCTATTAAAGGTGAGACCCTTAAAAATGTGAAGCTGAACCCTTTGAGAAAATTCTGATTTCTGAAAACAAACCCTCGGCTAGGGTGAAAAAGTTCTACTGGACTACGACTAGGGAAGGGACGCCATTACTTGTGCGCCCTCCCCTCCACCTTAGCATTGGACATGTGAACAACTGCCCCCGGTGTATGACACCTGCTGGAAGGAGCTTGCCACATGTTGTGGTGGGTGGACGCAGTTAAAATCCACAGTTAAACGTGTTTTAGGGTTTGTTTCCACATGTTTGCTGCGATGTGTGTTCTGATCTGTGTTGTTTTCTTTGGGTCCGGTGTGTGGGCGAAGCGCTCCGCCGACGATGGCGCAGGATGGCTCCATTACCTGTGCGCCTTTTCTGCGATTCTTGACCTGTTAACCCGGCTAGTTTGTTTGTACGCGTTTGTAAATGAAACAGGTTTTCTGTTGTGGTTGTTTAATTCCACGTGTTAGTGTTGTTCAAGGTTTAGGGTTTTGTTGTGTCACCTATTTCGAGGGGGGTTTAACTCTGTTGCTGTTGTTAAATGCTCTGTGGGGTCGGGGGTTTACATATGCCGTTGTTGTTGTTTTCTCTAGACCGCCGAGGGTTTACAGATACCTTGGTCGTTGTTTCATTCACGCGACCTGTTGTTTGGGAAGGAGCCAATACCAAATTCTAGCTAGTTCGAGGTCGAAGGTAAATTTACATGCTTCTTTTTTTTGTGTTTGCATATTTTTTTTCATTGGCTAATTTGCTAATTTTTTCATGTTTTACAAGTTTGGTTGCAGGTCTGGCGAGGTCTGGAGGACGCTTGGACATGGCTTATGTGTCTATCTGGTAGGATTTTCCTACCAGCCACTGCCATTGTATTTTTCAACACCTGAACTATGTTGTTGGGATTTTTTTTATTTTTGCTCTTGGAGTTTCAGTTGCTTTGCGTTCGGTCAGTCTCCCGTTGCATTGGGAAGGAGCCAGTGCCAAATTCTAGCTAGTTCGAGGTCGAAGGTAAATTTACAGTTTTTTTTTTTTTTTTTTCGAATTGTGTTTGTATATTTTTTTCATTGGCTAATTTGCTAATTTTTTCATGTTTTACAAGTTTGGTTGTAGGTCTGGCAAGGTTTGGAGGACGTTTGGACATGGAGGACGCTTGGACATGGCTTCTATGTCTATCTGGTAGGATTTTCCTACCAGCCACTGCCATTGTGTTTTTCAACACCTGAACTTGTTGTTGGTATTTTTGTTATTTTTTCTCTTGGAGTTTCAGTCGCTTTGCGTTCGGTCAGTCTCCCGTTGCATTAGAGGGTTTTGCAGGTTGAGCACAATTTCCATTTTCTATAGAGTTTAGCACAATTTCACATGAAATTTGAACTATAAAACCCTTGTGTGGTTGAATTTAGGTAAGTTTAGGTTTATTAACGGGGTTTAGCTCCTTGCATGCTTCTATCCAATTGATCTTCATAGCATTGAGCTACCATCTGTGCCAAGCATTTCATTTGGTTTTGTGAATAGTTCAAAGATAGATTTGAGTGACCGCTTAGATGTAAGTTTTCCGCAAATACTTTCACTGAATCTTCTGTTGGTAATGAAATCCCCGTGATGGAGGAAAAGCCTTTGAGGTGATTCAAACTGGTTTTCAACATACTGAGAGTGTTTTCCGAGGATGTTGCGGCATATTTTTCCTGCATGACTTGGTGCCCATGCTTAGCCATATGTTTATTTTCTTCATGGGCCCATTAGTGCACCTTAACTCTAGTCTTTAAAATACAACAATATCAATCATTGTCATTTCTTGTTCCCTATTCTCTCTGCTAACATTTGTTGTCACAATATCGACAAAATTATTTATGGACAAAATGTGTTTTCTCATTTAATATCTTTATAGTTTTTTCAAGTGGTGTGTTAATGTTATTAGGTCACAATTTATGGAGAGTGATTTTGTTTGTGTTTGTTTGAATTTAGGGGAAAAATGTCTTTTCGTTCAATGAAATAATATAAGTGATTGTTGTATGCTGATTTAGATCAATCAATAGATTTCTGAGAGGTTGGCTGGGTGCATTAGTTGTAGAACTCTAATATTCATTTACTTCCATCTGCATTTGTAACTTAGTTAATCAATCTAGATTTCTGAGAGGTTGGCTAGGTGCATTGGTTGCAGAACTCTGATATTCATTTGCTTCCATATGCATTTGTAACTTAGTTAATTGCCTACGCAAAGCATCAATTTCATCATTATTGGAGAGATCTTATAGATCTGTTGTTAGGTCAATTTCTTGGAGAGATATGTCGTTATGTCATAATTGGAGAGATCTTATAGTTTTTTCAAGTATTGTGTTAGTGCTGTTAGGTCATAATTTATGGAGAGTGATTTTGTTTGTGTTTGTTTGAATTTAGGGGAAAATTGTCTTTTCGTTCAATGAAATAATATTAGTGATTGTTGTATGCCGATTTAGATCAATCAATATATTTCTGAGAGGTTAGCTAGGTGCATTAGTTGTAGAAATCTGATATTCTTTTTCTTCCATCTACATTTGTAACTTAGTTAATCAATCAATAGATTTCTGAGAGGTTGGCTGGGCGCATTAATTGTAGAACTCTGATATTCATTTGCTTCCATCTGCATTTGTAACTTAGTTAATTTCCTATGCAAAGCATCAATTTCATCATAATTGGAGAGATCTTATAGATCTGTTGTTAGGTCAATTTCCTGGAGAGATCTTATAGATATGTTGTTAGGTCAATTTCTTGGAGATATCTTATAGTCTTTTCAAGTGTCGTGTTAATGTTGTTAGGTAATAATTTATGGAGAGTGATTTTGTTTGTGTTTGTTTGAATTTAGGGGAAAATTGTCTTTTTGTTCAATGAAATAATATCAGTGATTGTTGTATGCCTATTTAGATCAATCAATATATTTCTAAGAAGTTGGATGGGTGCATTAGTTGTAGAACTCTGATATTCATTTGCTTCCATCTGCATTTGTAACTTAGTTAATCAATCAATAGATTTCTCAAAGGTTGGATAGGTGCATTAGTTGTAGAACTCTGATATTCATTTGCTTCCATTTGCATTTGTAACTTGGTTAATTGTCCACGTAAAGCATCAATTTCATCATAATTGGAGAGATCTTATAGATCTGTTGTTCGGTCAATTTCTTGGAGAGATCTGTTGTTAGGTCATAATTGGAGAGATCTTATAGTTTTTTCAAGTGTCGTGTTAATGTTGCTAGGTCATAATTTATGGAGAGCGATTTGTTTGTGTTTGTTTGAATTTAGGGGAAAAATGTCTTTTTGTTCAATGAAATAATATCAGTGATTGTTGTATGCTGATTTAGATCAATCAATGGATTTATAAGAGGTTGGATGGGTGCATTAGTTGTAGAACTCTGATATTCATTTGCTTCCATTTGCATTTGTAACTTAGTTAATCAATCAATAGATTTCTAAAAGGTTTGCTGGGTGCATTAGTTGTAGAACTCTGATATTCATTTACTTCCATCTGCCTTTGTAACTTAGTTAATTGCCTACGCAAAGCATCAATTTCATCATCCTGACAATTGGCCTTAGCTTTAAGAGACTAGAGTTCATCCACGAGGAATATGATTGTGTTTTCTTGTTGATGAAATTTCTATTGCAAATCCAAATTCTCATTACACATTCAGAGGTTTCACTTGTGTATTATTGTTTCATTCCTTTGTGGCATTTGGTTTGTGGAGAAATCTGGATTTTATGTCATTTTGGAAATGGTTTTGGTTCTGGTCAGATTTAGTCTGGTGTCTTATTGAGTTGATATTAGATGGATCTAAGTTGTCCTTTTGTAAATTGTCATCTTGAGGAGCTTCTTTATTGCACTGTCTCCATATTTGTTGATGTATTGAATGTTGGTTTATAAGGGAAATTCAATGCCCGGAGTGCATTGCCCATTTGTATTGTGTTTTTGTTGGAAGTGCATTGATTTAAAAAGGTAAATTGATGCTCATAGTGGGCTGGCCTACTAGCCCATTTGCATTGTATATTCATTTATAAGAGTCATTCAATGTCCATAGTTGGAAGAATTGGAGGTAAATTGATTTGTAAGAGCAACTTTGCATTGTGTTTGGATCCGAAGTAAATTGGGTTATAAGGGAAAATTAATGTCGAGAGTGCATTACCCATTTGTATTATGTTTTAATTATAGGTATTATGTGCATTATGTGTTGTTTCATCATGAAGTATTGCTACAATCTCATGAAATGTAAACTAAAAATGTTGTCATTGTTTGTTTATGGTTGGGCATGATGTTACATGTAATTGTAGCGCTGGGCATAATAGATTGTTACAAGCTGTGAGTCTGTGATAATATGTAGAGATTTCACATTGCAGAGATTTCACATTCAGAGGTTTCACTTGTGTATTGTTGTTTCATTCCTTTGTGGCATCTGGTTTGTGTAGAAATCTGTGTTTTATGTCATTTTGGAAATGGTTTTGGTTCTGGTCAGATTTAGTCTAGTGTCTTATTGAGTTGATATCAGATGGATCTAAGTTGTCCTTTTGTAAATTGTCATCTTGAGGGGCTTCTTTATTGCACTCTCTCTATATTTGTTGATGTATTGAATGTTGGTTTATAAGGGAAATTCAATGCCCAGAGTGCATTGCCCATTTGTATTGTGTTTTAATTGGAAGTGCATTGATTTAAAAAGGTAAACTGATGCTCATAGTGGGCTGGCCTACCAGCCCATTTGCATTGTATATTCATTTATAAGAGTCATTCAATGTCCATAGTTGGCAGAATTGGAGGTAAATTGATTTGTAAGAGAAAATTTGCATTGTGTTTGGATTCAAAGTAAATTGGGTTATAAGGGAAATTCAATGTCGAGAGTGCATTACCCATTTGTATTATGTTTTAATTATAGGTATTATGTGCATTATGTGTTGTTTCATCATGAAGTATTGCTACAATCTCATGAAATGTAAACTAAAAATGTTGTCATTGTTTGTTTATGGTTGGGCATGATGTTATAAGTAATTGTAGCGCTAGGAATAATACATTGTTACAAGGTGTGAGTCTGTGATAATATGTAGAGATTTTACATTCAGAGGTTTCACTTGTGTATTGTTGTTTCATTCCTTTGTGGCATCTGGTTTGTGGAGAAATCTGGATTTTATGTCATTTTGGAAATGGTTTTGAATATGGTCAGATTTAGTTTGGTGTCTTATTGAGTTGATATCAGATGGATCTAAGTTGTCCTCTTGTAAATTGTCATCTTGAGGAGCTTCTTTATTGCACTATCTCCATATTTGTTGATGTATTGAATGTTGGTTTATAAGGGAAATTCAATGCCCGGAGTGCATTGCCCATTTGTATTGTGTTTTAATTGGAAGTGCATTGATTTAAAAAGGTAAACTGATGCTCATAGTGGGCTAGCCTACTAGCCCATTTGCATTGTATATTCATTTATAAGAGTCATTAAAAGTCCATAGTTGGCAGAATTGGAGGTAAATTGATTTGTAAGAGAAACTTTGCATTGTGCTTGGATTTGAAGTAAATTGGGTTATAAGGGAAATTCAATGTCGAGAGTGCATTACCCATTTGTATTATGCTTTAATTATAGGTATTATGTGCATTATGTGTTGTTTCATCATGAAGTATTGCTACAATCCCATGAAATGTAAACTGAAAATGTTGTCATTGCTTGTTCATGGTAGGGCATGATGTTATATGTAATTCTAGCGCTAGGCATAATACATTGTTACAAGGTGTGAGTCTGTGATAATATGCAGAGATTTCACATTGCAGAGATTTCACATTCAGAGGTTTCACTTGTGTATTGTTGTTTCATTCCTTTATGGCATCTGGTTTGTGGAGAAACCTGGATTTTATGTCATTTTGGAAAAGGTTTTGGTTCTGGTCAGATTTAGTCTGGTGTCTTATTGAGTTGGATATCAGATGGATCTAAGTTGTCCTTTTGTAAATTGTCATATTGAGGAGCTTCTTTATTGCACTGTCTCCATATTTGTTGATGAATTGAATGTTGGTTTATAAGGGTAATTCAATGCCCGAAGTGCACTGCCCATTTGTATTGTGTTTTAATTGGAAGTGCATTGATTTAAAAAGGTAAACTGATGCTCATATTGGGCTGACCTACCTACCCATTTGCATTGTATATTCATTTATAAGAGTCATTCAATGTCCATAGTTGGCAGAATTGGAAGTAAATTGATTTGTAAGAGCAACTTTGCATTATGTTGGGATTCGAAGTAAATTGGGTTATAAGGGAAATTCAATGTCGAGAGTGCATTACCCATTTGTATTATGTTTTAATTATAGGTATTATGTGTTGTTTCATCAGGAAGTATTGCTACAATCTCATGAAATGTAAAGTAAAAATGTTGTCATTGTTTGTTTATGGTTGGGCGTGATGTTATATGTAATTGTAGCGCTAGGAATAATACATTGTTACAAGGTGTGAATCTGTGATAATATGTAGAAATTTCACATTGCACATATCTCACATTCAGAGGTTTCACTTGTGTATTGTTGTTTCATTCCTTTGTGGCATCTGGTTTGTGGAGAAATCTAGATTTTATGTCATTTTGGAAATGGTTTTGGTTCTGGTCAGATTTAGTCTGGTGTCTTATTGAGTTGATATCAGATGGATCTAAGTTGTCCTCTTGTAAATTGTCATCTTGAGGAGCTTCTTTATTGCACTGTCTCCATATTTTTTAATGTATTGAATGTTGGTTTATAAGGGAAATTCAATGTCCGGAGTGCATTGCCCATTTGTTTTGTCTTTTAATTGGAAGTGCATTGATTTAAAAAGGTAAACTGATGCTCATAGAAATATGGTTCACTGTTTTATGGAATTTTCATATTAAAATAAGTCACTTGTTCAAGATTTCATTATTCACTCATTTGTCATCATATTTACAACTCCGTTATAAATGTTTTGTAAATCATTTGGTGTGTAGATGCATAACAGAAAATCCCATTTGCATTCTCAAGTAAGATTTCTACATTATAATAGACTATAAATGTTCCTTCTAAAATGGATTTTGGTTACAATGCCTCAAACAATATGAAATAAAATAACGAGGTTGTAAGCCAAAATCTTTCAGTGACAAGAAAAAGATATAATCCATCCAAAATCCACATCACAATGTGGTTACGACCAAAAACTTATGACACCCCTATTCTTTATGGCCCTGAGAATCTTGAGTGCCAAAACTCCCCGAGTTACCTTCTTGAGCCAGGTAGGTTGGCCTACCTAAAAAGGGTTGATTAGGAAATGGTTGATTGCTGCCATATGATTGAGTCCAATTTGCACCTTCCAACCATGGAGGAATTGAGTACCCATACCTCACATTTGCACTACTAACCCCTGCATTAAGTGGAGGTGTGTAATGAGCATACATAGAATTGACACCTCCTCTGGTAGGAATAAGGCAAGTGGGTAAACCCTCAGTTTGATAGTGAGGCACTTGAATGTTTATGAGGTCTTGGAATAATGGTGTATTATCTGCAATATGGTCCAATGAGTTTGAAATAATCTTGGTTTCATTAGCTATGCTTGCATCATTGTCAACCATATTGATCATCCCTTATTCCTTTTCAAGCATTTGTTGTGTCTTTCTTGATTCCTTTTCTTGTCTTGCCATTTGTTTTTGTTGGTCCTTAACTTGCCTTGCTTTATCTCTTTCAAGCCTTTCATCTGCTCGACATTGTGCTGCAACAATCCTTGCTGCCTTCTTCTCCTTGACTAGATCCTTTTTTTTTTAAGACTCAACTAACAGGTTTATATAGTCTTCTGAGGTGAGTAACTGTGAACTTTGGCCCAAACGAAGACTACCCAATGTACCTTACTTTTTTTTCATTGATACTCTCTCTACTGGTAGCTTTAGGAACCAACCAAGTATCTTCTCCACCCCTCCCACCTGCATGTCATTGCTTGGTACTTCCCTTTCAGTATCTGAGACAACTGATTGAACTATATCATTATCTTCATTTGATGCCTCATTATGTGCTTCATCTTCTTCCATTGATTTGTTGTCCACAAAAAAAATGAACAATTTCACTGTTCAATTCTGCTGGTTGTGAGGGCATGTTCATGCTTTGTTCATTGGTTGTTGAGACACTATGTTCATTCATATTAATCATTGCTTCTGCCAGCCATGACAGTGGGGTTACTTGGCTTGGCAATGTCAATTGGTCATTGTCAACTGCATGTTCAACAATGTCATTAACAATATCAACAACATGAGTTTCATGTTCTTGAGTTGGTGGAACGATCTCCATGTTACTGCGAATTTGTTCATGATTATACTGTGTTTCACATACAGTTTCATCATCTTCATCATATAAGTGTCCTTGAGAGAGGGAAATCATATTACCAGCTGCAACCACATCATCTTGGTCATCTACTTCTTGCACTTCAACACCTGTTTGGGCATTCCCTTCTTCCTGACCATCCACATGAAACGCCTGGCTACAACTAGTATCATGCATAAGAGCATCATAATTCAGTGGCCAAATTTCTGTCCTCCTAAAGCCAACCTTGATATTTGATGGTGTCAGAGCCCTTTTAAAAGCTTTACTTGTAAGATCTGATAGCTCGAACCTTTTCACCTCAACCCTTGGATTCTTTGCCATCCATGCAACACGCTCCGACCTGAAATAGTTCTTAAAAGGGCCAAACACACTAACATCAAGGGGTTGCAGTCTGTGAGTGGTATGAGTGGGCAATGTCAATAGGTCGATGCCTAAATTTTTTGCTTCCTCAATTGTTTGTACAACCATGTGGCTCCCATGGCCATCTAATATCAATAGGTGTTTGTTATTAAGTGAGACGCCACCTGGTACCGATGCAGCAAAGTGAAAAAGCCAACTTAAAAACAGTTCTTTAGTCATCCATGCATGCACCTAGGTTCATAGTTCTGTATATAGTTTTTTCAGTTGATTTTTACCTTTGAATAGATAAAATCCAGGAATTGAAGTACCAATTGCATTGATATAACATAAAATAGTTATCCACTCCCTACTCTTAGGCAAAATATTTGGCACATTTAGGTTCCCTCTCTTGGCAATTACCCACATGCCACAATTCTTCCCTGCCTGTAAACCTATTCCATCACAGTTCCATATATGGTCTGCTCCATAAGAATGTTTATCGTAAGCACTAGAAAGTGTGTCATAGAACTTCTGCACAACTGCAGGGCACAAATTTAATGCTCTGTCTCAGTCAAGGCCCTCAACAGTACACAATACAAGGTATGGATGCCTTTTTTAAAACCCAAACCACCATGATTTACTAGGAAACCCATCTTTGAATGGGTTTGGCCTCCCTTGACAGATTTGAGCAATTGTGGATTTGAGTTGTATCAACTCTAGCCCATGTCCCAACTGGGCCATCTCTTTACACCACTCAACCACCTCGGTCTCCTCCTCGTCGGCCATAACTGTAAGAGGCCCTTTACGTTTTGTATGAGTCGGTCCATTTATCCAATAATGTATTGATGAGGGAGGAATACTATGTTTTTTTACAGATGCCCGAATTGAGTATCCATTAAACTCTATGTCGTCAATTGCAACTAACATTTCTTCTTTTTTCCATCCTCTTATAGCACTGATTTTTTAGTTGGACTTGCCGCTTGGACTGTTGTTGATGGTGGTTCTGTGGGTGATGCTGTGAGAACATCAGCTTCAGTCACATGGTCATCCTCAACAACGTTCCTTGGGGCATTTTTGACATTGACATCACCTGTCCTGTCCTCATCTGACAATGGGCATCACAGCTACGCACCCCTTGTCACTCTCCTGCCACTTCTCCTTGTACGAGAAACATAACTAACTTTTGCCATAGATGCAACAACCTATAGAACTATTGCATGCATTTAAATAAGAATATTTGTAAATTATGCTTTCATACAAGGCAAAAATACTTCTACTTTATTAAAGGAAATTATCAACATGTATGTTAGTATCCTTGATAAATCAAATCTACAAAATCATTTTGTTGTATGTCTTCAAAATTATCAGTGATTGTTGTTTTGATAACTTGTCTTTACACTTAAAATACCATGACTGTATTGATAACTTGTCTTTACACTTAAAATACCATGACAGTAAATGACGGTTAAATGTTAGGTTATATAATCAAGATTCAATAATAGAAAATAAATTAAAGACAATAGCCCTCTCACAGAGGACAACATAGGATGTGTGGGGCATTTAGCAAACACAATCACCCTATAACTGCATCTTATGACAAGCATGCACACTGGACATCTCTCTGGAAATATTCAACCAACACTGGTCAACTCCTGTGTAATCTCCACCAAAAGGCCTTGGTACACCGAATGCATTTCTTTGATGGAGGGGTTGCCTTACAAAATTTCATCTCCAACCTGATTTGTATGTACCGCTGGTTGGTTGATGGCAACCCTGGCAATGGTAAATGGCAACTACTCATGCGAGATAATGACTTAGATATCGAGTTTCCAGGGTCATGCAAATCTTTAGGTAGGGCATGAATTTGAATAACTCTCTGCAAATTCAGGAACTCTCTGCGTTAAGCTTCACAAAGTCTTTGTCAAAGAGTGGAATCCTTATCTAATATTTCTAACAAAAGCCTCTGTAATTCCCATAAATTTTGGCACAAGATTAACCTTAAGCTACTACCTATTTATGTATGCTTCCAGTGTCACCCATCAATCCACCTAAAGCTCAAGTGTAGTTGTAGTGATAATAAGCATGGAAACTGCCTTATTTGTTGTAGGAGGAGATTCTCTGTTCGAATTTTGGTCTCCAGACATGGAGCCTTCACATTTAATCACTGTCATTTATTTTTCCATGAAGGGTAAGAGATCTAGACACTTAAGGTGTTTGATACCCAGTTCATAAATTACAGCAAACCTCCACCAAAAGTTCAAATCTGACTCCATACTAAACACTAACAACCAAAACGTTGAGGGTTAAAAAGAAGCAGTGCATTTCTCTTTCTATAGGCCTTCTATTGAGACTTAAATGCAGATTTTTTGCCCTGAGATTAAGAAGTTAGGGTGCACAAATGTCCTGTGTGTCACAAATTTTTTCAATTTGACCAAGCTTTGGGTTGACAAGACAAGAGGAGCAAGTAGTTTCTGGGATCACAGAGTCTGTGGATTCAAAGGATCGTTTTGACAACTCCTTCCAATTGAAGGATATTCAAGTTATCCACATTCCAATTACCTTCAGGAAATTTTCTTTAAATGATTTAATTGGTTTTGTTATGCATTTCCCAATAGTGCCTCTTGTTCGGTTTGACTACTTAAAATATCATTTTGTTGTTTTGATAACTTTTATTTACACTTAAAATACCATGAGAAGATATAGTAGTTACTATTGTTTGAATTAATTTGTTTATTTTCCTGTTTGTTATCGCAATTGAATTCATTCACAACCCCCGCTGTCTCAGCAAGTGGACTTGCATAATGCCCTCTAGGTCTGTTCTTCGATCTTCACGCAGACTCTTTGCGGGTTCACAAAATACACAGAGAGACTCTTTGCTATTACTAACTCCTTGATTAGGATTTCAGATTTCATGCCCAACATTTGATTTAATGTCTCAAGGACCTTGGTCTTGGGAATGCTTATGATTTTTGAAGAAATGAAGCCAACGTAGGACTTCTTTTCAAAAGATTAGGCTATTTTTTTTATCAGTCCCTTATGGGTTGTTCCTATTCATATAGGGGCATTCTTGAGCTTTTTTATGAAAATAATGTGGGGTTTTAGTGGGTCCCCAAAGGCTATCAGTAAGGTAGAAAGGTAAGAACGTTGTATCATGCCTGCCATGTAATTGAATCAATTTGCTCGGGTCTCTAGCTGTACTAGGTTTGTTTACAAGGAAGTTCTAATTGCCAGTTATAAGAGTGCTTTGATTAAAAACATGTTTCCAATGCTTCAGCGTCTGGATTTTATATTGGATCCTCATCAATGGGTGTAACAATGACTAGCTCTCGATCTCGCTTTCAATAGAGCTTGTAGTTCCCAAGGGAGCTTCTATCCATAGGATTCAGTTATGGCAACCAAGTGTCTTCACCAACAGTGTGATGTCAGAGTGAGAGGCCCAAGTGCTTCTTCTAATGAGGATGCTTTTAGTGCATAAGTGGATGATAGAGATCCTATGGGTATTTTCGATTATTGCAAATATGTGATGGGGATATATGATTTTCAATTGACTGAGAAATGACTTGCAAAGATGAGTTGTTCTAAGACATAGATTGAAGGAGTGCAGATATACACGAGGAAAAGACTTTCATTAGATACCTTAGTTTCCTAGAGTCTATATAAAATCTTTTGTGTGAGGGATGACTCACTGCCTTAGCGTAGAAGTTTCTCCTGCAAGATTTGATCCAGGATTGCTAGTGTCAGTATTGTAGGCTTGTCTTGGTGTTTTCATATATTCTAGCCTCTGCTAACAGTAATGGTCCGAGTTACCATAACCAACTTGAGAACATATTGAAGGGAATGATGGGCACACTAATTGACCAAGTTCAATCTAATTGTAATACTTCAAAATTTTTTGAGGAAAACATAAAATTTCATTCAAATATTCAGCACAAGATTAATTTTTCATAGGTTCTGTTATTTTTCAGAATATAGAAAATAGAAAAAATATATATTTTCATGAAAATGAAACTGTAAGAACTGAAACTGTAAGAACTGTGAGAAATGAAAATAGAACTGTAAGAAAAATGTGTTGTAATTGAAATAACTAACCTGGATATATCGGCAATTGTTTAGTGATGTTTTGTCTCCAAGGTTGGTGAATAGTTTGAAAGCATAACATGCAACTTTAGCAGTGGTTGAACTTCTTTTATAGCTTTTGGCAGTTGAATTTAATTGGTGGTAAGGATGGACATGGATTGCAATGGCTTCATTTTGAATGTGTGATATGGATTTAATTTGATGTGATCCAATGGTTGGGAATTTGTTATTTGTTGATCCATGTGCTTTGATCTGTTTTAATGAGAAATAGAATTGGTTGGGTGTTATTTATTGAAGTTATTGGGTTGGGTGTCATTTATTGAACAAAGTGGGTTTAAATGTTATTGGGTTGGGTGTCATTTATTGAACACATGGGGTTTAAATGTTGAACAACACAACAATTATGGCTGACATACATTCACTTTTATTATGTGCAGGTATGGATATTTATTTGGGATACATAGCTCTAGTTCTGATGAATGGGGGTTGAAGTGACTGCTACTTTGTACTTTTGGAATAGACCATTTTGGAAGGATTTATGGTTTTATCTGTTTTCTAGTTGGGTCAATATGGTTTTCACTCTTAAATATTAAGATATTATTTATGGACAGTTGTGGGCCCAGTGAATGTTTTGGGTAATTTTGGACATAAATTAATACTTATTTGCACTTAATGTTGTTTATTTTTGTTTAAATATTGGTTGCAAAAGTTTCAATTTCTGGTGGTTTGGTGGGACCAGTACTATATAAATTATTGGTCCCTGCACAACATTAGACATCTCTCCCCTAGATCAGGGATGGACAAGAAAGACAATGACTGACCTTTATCTCTAAAAAAAAATTTGGGGTTTAGTAAAAATACACTTATAAATATGTGACCCTGGAGATACCTTAGATTTCATGTCATCCATCCTCTTTTAGAAATGTTGTTCGAATTAATTTATGGCCTCTCCACGAATTTGCCTTTATAATCCCTGTAGCTTAACTTTTTAGAAGATTACAAATATTTTGTGGCCCACATCTCATAAGTACAAATGATTCTTTATTTGAGCGAAAAAAATAAATAATAAAAAAATAAAATTGTTTTGAAGTCAAGAAAACTTTCTTAAAGGGGAGGGGCTAAGGGTCTGATAAGATATATTAAAAAAAAATGTGTACTATGAACTATGAACAATTTGCCAAATGTGTACCTATTAAAATATTTACAGATTACTAAATATGTACAATAAAGTTAAAATAATTACTCACAATTTATTCACGATTTTAGTAAGCTCTTAAATAGCAAATAAATCAATTATAACACAATAAATTTTAGAATTTTTTTAGAAAATATGATTTTCTTTTGAAAATGATGGAAAATAAAACTCCGTTTTAAAAATTTATTATGAGCCTTTGAAAAAAACCCCATTATGGGTTATCAATTATCATGTGTTAGGTATGTGGGTGGTTTAAACAAGAAATTCACTACATGCCTAGCTTGAGTGCTTAGTTGATTCTAACAAGAACGACCCCAAGTCCTCTATATCTGCTCGAAAAATATTTTTACCAAAATAACTTTGACAAATCTTGTTAAAACTCAAAAGGAATAATTCACACAGTGATAAGAGGCCTTAGAGATTCAAACAAGAAATCACCAGGTCTAATTAATCAACAATGTTAAAATCTAAATTAGATGCAAACAAGCAACTATAGATCCAGATGGCTAATGAATTTAACAAACATTCAAAACCAGGTAGAAATTACAAACACAATTCAAAACACATTACCACAATAATTTAGGAAGAACATCATAGTATAACCCCCAAATTATTTTATTTATTGCACAAATAGAAAAAATTAAAGAGCTTTCAGAGCAAATACACTGTCCAAAGATCATATATGTTTACGATGAGGAGCATATGCTTCCTTATATAGAAAAAATGAGAGCTCTAGAGACTCTTCCAAGTGAAAAAGGGATAGATCCATGAAGGTGCACAAATTTGACTTGATCTTGGATGATTAAATGCTTAATCCATCTCAAAATAATTTCAATCGTTGATTGCTTGAGAAAAATTCGAATTCCTTGATGATGCATTTTTTCTTGGTCAAATTTATTTATTTACTTATTATTATTATTATTTTGACTTTTTCTCCTCGAAAAATCCCCATTTACTTAACCAACTTGGGCCATAAATTCAATTTTCATTAAAAAAATGTTTTTTTGAGGAATTAATTCCTATTTTCTAGACCAAAAATAATTTCTTGAATTTTTGCTTGCTTGATTTGTGGAGATTCCCTTTTTGGAAAGTGCACATTTTTTTTTTTTTGTTTTTTTAATTTTCACTTGGAGAGAATTTATTTTTTTCTCATTTTTATTTTAACTATTTTTTGGCTAATATTTTCGCTGCTTTTTGCTAAAAAACCAGAAATAAAAACAATTATTTTTGACTTAATTTATTTTTGCTAGAAAAATTAATTAATTGACACTAAAGGGAATTAATAAAATTTTCCATCCTTAAATATTTTGGCCATAGTGTCTAAATATGAGGGACCATACACTAAAATATATTTTACATCAAGATATTACAATTAATTCAACCCTTGAAAGGAGAAAACACCTTTAGACATAAACCCTTAATAATTTACCAAATTCTATGACACAATATGATCTAGTATAAACCTGCTGGTTTGTAATAAAATAATTTAGCCAAATATGCTCAAATTATTCCCAAACATCCCTCGATCGGGGTGCGAGCTAGCGAAAGATCCGCATAGGGATCGTAGACATGTTCAATCGAATTAATGCAAGGGCTGGTGGGCGACCTCACCCACGCCCTCACACAAATTATCACCTTAATGAAATGAATGGCCACAACCCCCAACTGATCCCCGAAGTGAGGTTTGGCAACACCTTAAATCTCCAGGTGGAGGGATTTGAGGAATACATGCACCCATCTATCTGACATTCAATCTGTTGCTACAGATATCTTTGGATTTCTATGACAACATTGTTATGGTTTAAGGAGCTTAGAGATCGGGGATGAAATTTGTTGCGGTTGGTCTTGATAAGAGGATGACACAATTGGTCTGGTATGTTCTTATACTTATCTTTTTCCCTGGGTTGGGGGATGACATTAGTTATGCACCTTGCATGTGGAGGGGAAAAGGAACGATGGTGAATTGGAAAGTTTTTGTGATAGCATGTACTGGATTTCTCGACCATGTTATGTTGATATCTGTCTTTTACAACACTATGCTATCTCGTATGGGAATGTTTCGTGGGTTCTGGGTCTTGATTACTCTGTTTACTCCGCATGCTGCATGTGAGCTACATAATTTTGAGTTTGTGTTCAATTGAATAATTCTATGGAAAGAAAGGGTAAAGGCATTTTGTCCAAGTCGAGTCTATGGACTCAGGGCTAAGGAGTGTAGGGGGGCCTTGGTTAAAACTCTGAAGGCGCCTCGCGCTCTAGGTTGGTTCATATTTTCTTCTAAGTATTGGTTCGAGTTGTTGATTCATGGTGTGGTGCAGTACAAAAGAGTGATGCTCATGTTCTTTGGTCCTTCTCTTAGGCCCACGTATAACTTTGATTATTTGTTGCTTTTATGTCCTGTTGTTAATCTAGGTCTACATAAGATGCTTCTGCCTTCGACGTTTGTACAATATCTTGGGTCTCGAGTGAGGGTAGGTTCGAGTAAGTTATTGAAGGGCAGTCTGCGATTGTCCATCATGGTGAAGTCCCCTCCTAGTGTTGTGCCTCTGGGCGCAGAGGCCGTGGCCATAAAAATCAAGTTGGTAAAGGTAAAGAAAGAGGCTCGACTTCTAGTAATCCTTCACGACAATGTGGTGAAAATCAAATGCCTAGATTCTGCAAAACATTTTCCGTGCTTATTATGAGGGAACTCCAGCCCAGGTGAAGCAATTGATCTTGACTTGGGAGGAGGAATTAAATCAGAAGGCTGAGAAAGAACACAGAGGACTGGGGTGGTCTGATCCCCAACCCTCATCATACCCATGGATGTCTCACTCTGTACAAACAATCTATACACCTTTTCTGGTTAATGAAAAACATTGTTGCAAAAGCTATGGCATCCTATCTCATAATTTCCGCGAATACGGATCCTGGTCTCAACAAGGTTAAGAAAGAACTACAATTGATTTAACTCGAGCTCCAGCAGTAGAACGTTCACCTAGGCCACATTGAGCGCCACATTCCTTGTTTGCCTCAATCAGAACTGCCAGGCTTAAGTGCAAAAGACCTCGCTCCAGTGGAATCATCAGATGAATAGATGGTGGAAGGTTCCCGTCTGTTATCATTTTTTATTTTGTTTTGATGTATATGTCGGGTAGCATTTCTGTTTTTTGTTTATAGTTATATGTTTAGTAAATGGTTTCCAAACTATAATTCCTATAAGGCTTTGGTACACAAACTCAAACTATTTAAGTTTTGGATGGCATATAATGCGGTTCGGTGGCCCACAGACCTGGTTTCCCACTGGGTAGGTTGAGGCCATCGAATGTTTCTTATGGTTGTAACCTGCATGATTATTTGAAATGAATGAATGAAGAGGTACTTCCAAGCTTACATTTTTATTTATTTATTCCCAAACAAACTTTTACAAAAGACTCAATATAACACTAGTACTTACCTAATACCTTGTCAATGAATTCCACCCTAGCTTTGGGATTTAAAATGGAAGAAAAACTTTGTTGATTATCTGTGTTTAGAAACAAATATAATTCAACAAGGTTAAAAAACTTCCTAGGATGAAAACTTTTGCCAAAATCAAAGGTTTACCTAGGTGTTGTTACATATTTAAATGGTCGTACTAGCATCATTTACAATAAACTTGCATAATTTGGGTTTACAACTCTAATAAATTGACGAATGATGATGACAAATCCTAGATATCTAACTACTCGAACATGATGGAATTCCTTTGAAAAATTGTGTACTGTTATAGGATAGTTGACACAGAATGGTCAACACAACTGAAGGAAATGCTTTCCAAGGGATACATTAGGCCAAGTGTATCGCCTTGGAGTGCACCAATATTTTTTGTGAAGAAGAAGGATGGTACTCTCAGTTTATGCATTGATTACAAACATTGAACAAGGTAACTATGAAGAACATGTATATGTTGCCGAGGATTGATGACTTGTTTGAGCAGTTGAAGGGAACAACATTGTTCTTGAAGATTGATCTGAGTTCAGGGTATCATTAGGTATGCATCAAAGAAGAGGCCATCTATAAGATTTCTTTCTGGACCAGGTATGGGAATTATGACTTTGTTTTAGTTCCATTTGGTTTTACTAATACTCCAACGATTTTTATGTTCTTAATGAATAGTGTGTTGCGTCCTTATCTAGAAAAGTTTGTTATTGTATTCATTGATGATATATTGATATATTATAAGAATGAAGAAGAACATGACGAACATTTAGCAACCGTATTGAGATTTCTAAGAGAGGATCAATTGTATGCCAACCTTAGCAAATGTAGTTTCTTTCAAATAGAGGTACATTACTTGGGGCATGTTGTCTCCAAGGAAGGCATAACAGTGGATCCAAAAAAGATAAAGGCTATCACGGAATGGAAAACTCCTAGGAATGTGGATGAGGTAAAGTCATTTATTGGGTTAGCAGGTTACTACATGAGGTTCATTAGGAACTTCTCGTGGATTTCTTATCCTATCACATTTAATGCAGTGAAAAGGGAAGAAGTTTGAATGGAAAAAGGAATGTGCGACAAGTTTTGAGCAGTTGAAATAATATTTGACAAATGCTCTAGTTCTAAAGATTGTGAATCCGAACAAAGAGTTTGTGGTGTGTACAAATGATTATAAGATAGGACTTGGTGGAGCCCTTATGTAGAAGGGATAGGTGGTATGCTACGAATCAAGGAAATTGATTGGGCACGAGAAAAATTATGTTACACATGATCTTGAGTTGGCAGCGATCATCCATGCTTTGAATATATCGAGACATTATTTTCTTAGCAAGTGATTAAGCTTGATGAGTGATCATAGTGGATTGAAATAATTATTTGATCAATCGAATCTAAATTCTAGGAAAGCTAGATGGTTGGTGATGATCAATGAGTTTGACTTCGAGATCAGGTACATTAAGGGAAAGAAAAACAAGTTTGCAGATGCTATTAGCAGAAGGATACATGTAAATCATATAGAAGTTATGAGTTCATATGGGACATATTTACAAGATCAAATCTTGCAGGTAGTGAAATAGGATGACATGTATAAGGAGCTTAGGCACAAATTACAACTACAAGATACATGTGATCAAGACGTGGACTATCATCTTACAACCGCTGGTTTGATTAGGGTTAGGAACAAAATCTATGTGCCAGACAACAATGAGCTCAAGAAGGTTATCTTGAGATAATTTCATGCTACGCTGTATTTAGGTCACCTGGGATACCATCAGAGATTGACAACGGTGAAGAATTTCTACTATTGGCCGAATCTGAAGAAGGAAGTAGCAGAGTTTGTGGCTAGATGTTTGGATTGTCAAAATGTAAAAGCATAGTGTAAACATCCAAGTGGTTTACTAGAACTGATTCCAATTCTAGAGTGGAAATGGGAGGTCATTTTTATGGATTTCATTACAAGTTTGCCGAGGACATATAGAAATCCTGGTTCCATCATGGTTGTGGTGTACAGGTTGACAAAAGTAGCACACTTCATTATGGTGAAGTCTACATATTCAGTTAGTGACATAACGCATGTCTTCATCAGAGATATAATGATATTTCATGGTGTTTCGAAGAAGAGTGTATCAGATAGAGATGTTAAGTTCACTTCCAGGTTATGGAAAGAGTTATTCACAGGATTGGGTACAAATTTAGCTTTAAGCACAACTTATCATCCGTAGACAGATGGATAGACAAAGAGGGTCAAAAAGACACTAGAGGATATGTTGAGAATGTATGTGATGCATCAACAATGTAAGTGGGAAGAGTAACTTCCACTGGTGGAGTTTTCTTACAACAATGGGTATTAGGAATCTTTGAGGATGAGTCTATTTAAGACACTATATGGGCAAAGTCGTAATACCCCTATTAGTTGGAGTGATCTAGTGAACAGGGTGTTGATTGGACCGGACATGTTGGTAGAGATGGAACAAGAAATGTAGGTTATAAAAAAGAATCTAAACGTAGCACAAGACAAGCATAAGAGCTATGCAGTTCAACACAGGGTCATGTTATAAGATAATGTAAATTATTGACTAATAGTCGTATTAATGCAAAATTTAATCGTCATTTGTAATCACAAATTTATCATTTGCAGTAATTATTTATATTTTTTGGTAGTTTCATATTCATTATATAAATGACTAATTTAGTAATTTATATTCATTTCATTTACTTTCATTAATAATCATTATAAACGACTAATTTAATCATGTATTCATTTTATTTGTGTTCATCATTAATCAATATCAACTACTAATTTAGTAGTTTCAGATTGATTTTATGTGTTCATTATTAATCAACACAAATTAATTAGTATGATTTTGCGACTAAATAAAAAAATGTCATACAATGTGCATATTCATCTAGTATGAAAACACAAAGTTACATATGTTAATTACAATACTAAATAATATCATGTGAAACTATAAATAATTTCAACCATAAATTATATTATATAAAATGTCAAGTATTACAATATGAGTTTCGAACTTAATATTGGTTGGACTACAATTTACACATGAAATATTGTTTCATCACTTCAAAACATTATCACTATGTTTCCAAGGCATTGCAAGTGAATTCACCAACTTTGAAGACTTGACCATCAATCTCTATGTGTGTGTCTTATGCGAGATATTGGCTCTAAGGGTATCACTAGAATGGTTCTCTTCTTTCTATTTTTACATTTGTTTCTCCAGTGTTATTGTTCTCCTCTTTCTTCAATTCTTGCTTCATACCATCAATATTGAGTTCCTCTCCTAAAAACAAAAGAATATACAATGTAGAGTATAAGGCATGAAAAACGATGAGTATTGGAATATAAACTAAAGTAGACTATAAAATATTTATATGACATATACCTCAACATCAACAATGTCAATGCCATTTTTCCCCATAAAAGTAAGAAACTTGAACAAGTTTTATTCAGTTGTGCCGGATAGTGGACACTATGTGGTCAAATGACCTGTATAAACAAAGAAATTAAAACATCACAATAGAAAAGAACAAGTTAGTAACTTAGTATTCAACCTTTAGGTAAATCTTAGGCACAATCAAGCCAACTAAGTTACATGTTAAAAAGCTCAGACTGTAGATAACTTGTGAAAACAAATGATTTTAGTCGTGGTGTCTGATCCCTGTCATTTTATTCACAACACATTTCATTCTCTAACGCATGAAATTGGTCAATTATATAGACAACTCGTGCCCAAATTACAACATGAAAGTAAACTTTTTTAATAGTCATGAAATTTTCTTAACATAAAATAACTAAAAGGATTTCAATTAATATCATGTAATACTAATCTTATTTTCAAGCTTTGGATGTTTAAATGGAGATGATACCAAGTATTTTCAATTTAATGGTTAAAAACTAAAAGAAAATCAAAAGAAACGTTCAAAATACAATCAAACAATAAAGACGGAATGTCATGGAATGGACATTGCAATTATAAAATATATGTTTACCTGTCCACTGATGTCTTGTCTAGCATTCCTAAAACATTTGTTTTCCCAAAATAACCATTAGGTGAAAGAATAACAACATTAAAAATCATACGAATCCCTACAAGAAACATTTCCAAAGTTGATGATGCATGTGCCTAAAGGATCTCCAAAAACAAATGAATCATATCCAAGACATACTCTACATTGTCTCCCCATCATTTTTTCAATCCCATTTCCTATAACCTGTCCACACCAGAGTCAAGTAACAATCAAATGAAGGCATTGGCATTTTTTATTATCTTTTATATCTATAAAATTTGAATCTGATTTGTTTTAGGAACATATTAATTCATATTTAAAGTCTTCCTGTCATGAGAAGGTATCAATCAAGTAGGACAACAAAAAAATCGACCTTAATGAGGTAGGAAAAAAAACATATATGAAAAAAAAAGCCATATATTACTTGTGTTCAAACTTTGTATATGGTGTATTCTTAGGCAAATTTTTAAGATGTTCCTCTGCCTTTACCAAAGAAGATTGTAGCTTGGTTAAACTCTCTATCCTTTCATTCATCATTAATTTCTACAAAATAAATGCCACACATTATTCTTTCCCATTTCTCAAGATGATACAAATGATAAATTGAAAGTCACATAAAACCAAGAGAAAACCATTTTCTAACCAAAACAAACAAACAAACAGTGCCTCTAATAAAACTTTACACCTCAGAAATTACTCTGCCATGTACTTAGGCTAAAGGTGAGATTCTTTGAATCATCTTTAGGTCATATTTAATGGGATATTCATATGTTTACCATGATGTAAATTTGGTGTTAAAAGCAATATATAAATCCAAGTTATTATCATTTCCACTATTGGTCCATTCTTAATTAGTTGTACCCCATAGTATCCTTTTTGCATGTTATCTCCACATACCCACCAAAAATATCAAATATGGCAAACAAATGGAAATTTTAAATTGTTTCTAAAACTATATCATTTACACACCCTTCCAACGTATCCAACCAAATGTACCCACTTGAATTTCTTCTTTCATATTTATTTACATCCTAAAAAATATCCATTTAAAAAACCAAGACAACCCCAATATCTTCGGATCTTAACACTCATCCATATTTTCTACAAACCATAGGAATTAATACTCTCTTACAATTAAAATTGTTAAAGTACAATTGTTTGACGAAGAATAAGGAATGCTAAGAGAACAATAATTCTCTCACAAGTAATTACCAAGATCAGAAATTCAACTTTCAATCAAATTTCAACACTTGTTTGGAACCAATGATATGACTTATACATTCAAAATTCTTATATATAAATAATACTTGTCCTATTATGGATATTACCATATTTCAGATATTGTGAATATTTTTGAGTATATGAACCTTATCTGTTACAAACTCATTGAAACCGACCAAATGATCAAGAGAATTCGCAGCTCTTTGATGATAACATCCAACTTTTGCATCATGGGGAGACCAAAGAAACGTTGCTCCGTTGGATTAACTATACAAGGACAGAGCATGATCTATCAAGGCTCTCAATTGCAACCCGACTTTATACATTTGTTCCAGGTTGGATGCATACAAAGTCCAAGCTGAGTTTAAGCTTCATATTTCTCTCTTGCAATTTTCATTGAGTAAATTATTTGTCTTTTATTGGTCCGCAAGACTCTAGAGCCTTATCTATGGGTTTTTACTTAAATGACTACTCTGAAATTTATTAGATTTGTTTAAGAAATCTTACACCTATTATTTAAATTTAAAATCTCTTCATTGATTAGTGTTAGTGAGGGTGTCTTCGTTCAAGAAATCTTACACCTATTATTTAAATTTAAAATCTCTTCATCGATTAGTGTTAGTGAGGGTGTCTTTGCATACAACTTACCACTACTCTTAAACTTAGCTACAATGTGAAATATCTTTAACTCAATTGGGTCAGATATTGTTTTATGTTCTTCACAAGTTGTGTCTATAATCTTGTTCGACTTGGTTGTCTTAGGTCGTAGACTGATTGTAATTGGCAGTAGAGGAATTAGCCTCAAGAGAAGAAACTCATATAAAGAAGAGACATTGAGTTTGAGAAGAAGTGACATGTGAAAGAAATCTTCACTTGTTTTATTCTCAAGGCAAATTTTTATTCAATCTCAATTTGCTAAGGAGAAACAAGAAGGGAAATTTATGCTTAGAAACTAGTTCACATGAATTTCTTTAGTAGAATAAACTAATTCAATTGTGCCTGGAAGGTAAATGGGATGATAAAATGAGGAATTTATTTATCTGTTTATATGCAAAGATAATAAGATTGAACAGATATGAAGAAGACTTTCTTGACTTTCAGTCACATGCTAAAGATGAAAACAAATGAGAAAAGTGAGTTTAAGATGGACAAAATGGCTAAATATGAACTATAAATTTCTACACAGTTAGTTTGAAGACATCCATACAAAATGTATATTTTTCATGTGAGAACATTGGCTTATAGGATGATTTTCTTAGTAGTTAGGCAATAAATATTCTGTCAAAGGGATAGGCAATGCTAAAGTTTAGGGAGCTCACAACAGTTTGTTTCCTTCAACTCTATTAAAAGGAATATCATCCATCTGCACAAAGCAAAGTAGGTATGCTACACCACACTACTTACCATCAATGTAATTGGATATCTTACAGTGGGGCATGGCTACTTGAATAACACTTTGGACCTTCATCAATGTCACGCTCCTCTCATCGCTCATGTAATTTTGTAGTTGTAATGATGCAAAGAAAGGGTGGGATGGATCAAATCATGGAAAGAAAGGATGGGGATGGTATGACAATCAACTAGTCAAGAAGGGGAAAAATGAAGGAAGAAGACAACATGGCTTGAGATGAATGGTGGAAAAACTATGAAATGGGAAACTAACAAGTATGGGATAATGAAAGAGGGCAAGAAATGGGACATAATCTAATAGAGTTAAGAAACATAATTTGTTTATCTACAAATAAATAAACTTGAGAAAATATAAACGAATGAATCTCAGTTATCACATGCCAAAGGTGAAAATAAATGAGTTTAAGATGGAGAAATTCACTTGACAAAGTTAAATTGTAAATTGTTAGATTCCAAAATCATTCATAAGTTAAATATTTCATTCCTGAAAAAAATAGGAATGAAAAGGACATGATTAAGTCCAATGAAAGTCCTAGATTCAAAATGGGCTCAAATCCCTAGAATATTGTCCATAACATTGTGGAAGAAGAGATAAAGGGCTTCCCCATATGGTTTGAGCATTCAGAGTCTTGGAAAACTGCATATGTTTTCCAACATTACTATTCAATAATGATATCATTATCCATTAACAAAGTTGGATCCATCCCTTGGATGTAACCTCAAGGAAAAAACATGTAGCTATAATCCTACTCTTGTGATAACAATGCTTAGGTTATTGCTTCAACCCTCAATTTCAATGACTTTCTACTCATAGCATATGTCACAATGCTTGCATATTCTACAAAGAGTAAAACTGGTTTGTTCTACACAATGTACTTAATGGGGCTTGTATTTCCCAGGTTCATTATTAGTACAAATTCCATTTTTCCTTTTCTTGTTCATGTTAATTGCCATTCGTTCCCATCTAATCTTGAACCAAAGTTTGGTTAGATAGCTATATTGTCTATACCAATCTGGGTGAAGAGGGTAAATGCTTCCTCGGCCAGTTGGAAAACTATGTTAAACCACATATTCTAGTAACTTTGGCATACTTCATTTGCGGCTACAACCACCCAAATGATAGGAAATTGAACATGTTTTATTTTAGGAGCAATATTTTTTCAAGTTGGATTTTCCTAAAGGAAGATACAAGGGGGGATTTCTACTTGATTCATATTCATGGAATAGTTGGGTTTATTGAGAAAATTGTAGCTATTTAAGAGGAAGGTTGAAGATATAGTAGATATTTTGGCCCAATCACAAGGGGTGAAGGCACACTTCAAAGAGTAGATGCTCCATCATATGATGGGAGTAGGTGAGTGAGAAAGGAGTTAGGAAGAGTCAATAAGAAAGCTTTGAGCAGGTCTCCTGGTTGGTTCCTGAAATGTATGTGTTACTAGAATACAATGAATTAGACAATTAATTAATTAATCACTTGTTGAGGATTGTTATTGAGTTCTTTCATGTATTATTGCAGACTCTAGGTTGAACAATTTCCACTTTAAGTGGCTAGTTAAAACCGACCCTCAAACAAGTTTACAAATGCCAAGGAATAGGACTGACTGGTCATATTTTCAAAAATGAATGTTGAATCTATTTGTTTCAAGAGCAATAATAATTTCTTTATAATTGATTTTAATAAGCATTGTCCATCTTCAAAGTTTAGTAGCATCTTGATTGTATCAATTAAAATAGGGAGAACTACACAAGACATCAAGATATTTGCAGATATGTCAAAAAAGTTGCTTGGGATTTTGATATTCCAAATTGTAAGGGCATGATTTAAAGTTTGTTGGATAGAGCATGCAAAGTTTTCAAATTGAATGAATACAAGTTGTTGTTTACCCTACTATTTAAACATAATTTATTCCTAACATTTTAAGTCCTGGAAATATGGAGATGGTGATTTATTTCTAAGAAAGAAAATTTCATTGAAAAATCATTCCAAATACAGTGGAGCACTTTGCAAGCAAGTTGTCATCTCCCTTGGTATCATGATCAGTTTGTTTCTCTCTGTGGCAATGATTGAATACTTCACAACTATGTGGACTAGGGATGGAAGTGCTTGATGTATCTTTTGGATTCCCCTAAAGAATAAAATCCAATGAATTTCATGCAGTGTAGGAACCTTACTATTTAGAAAAACTATATCAATTCTTGTGCCACAACCAAAACAAAAGGGTTCAATTTGTGATCTATCAGAGATCTTAGCCCAACCCTAAAAGGAAAAGCCACACTTGCATAGATCCTCCTTCATAACAGGAGACTACAAGAGTGAGAAAGGAGTTAATAATGGTCCATAAGAAAGCTTGGAGGGGATTCCTCATCTATCTACCCTCCCATGCACCTATGTAGATATTTTGGAATAAAAGAGCTTTGATCAATATTTAATCTGAAAGGGAGTAGGTTAAATAAGCAAGAATAAAGCATTAAAGACCATTTTATCTTCTAAATAATGGTGTTGATTCATTTCTATGAGAATTGTTGAGATTTGGCAGTATGGATTGTATGTCCATGGATATCTGCTTGAAAATGTCTCCGCTGCTGAATTGATGAGACCTTCTGATTGACACATTTATGCATACCTATCAAAGTGTGGTAAAACTAATTCCAACCTCCATATCAAGGTTGTGATGGATGAACCTAGGAATTTTCATCCTTATGTGTTTGACTCCCCAATGAAAGAGGGAGTTGGCTACTGAAACGGATAAGAAGAATCTTGGGTTGATGCCCTATTTGGAACTGGAAGTCTAAAGTTTCCCTTGGGAAAGGGAAGAATGATATCAAGATTCTATTGTAGGTCTATGATCATCATGTGTAGGCAACCAATTGGGTTGCAAGGATTTTCTGATTAACTTAGAAGTACCGATGATAGAAAAATCATAACCAATGGTTAGTTTTGGCTCTCCTATGATGAGCAAAAATCAATCTTCTATGGCACCTAGTTCTACTAAGGCAAGGTGTATGGCAGGGGTAGGGGACCTACATTTCGTCGATCTAGAGATCGAACCACTTTAAGATGTCTATTTAGATGATCTCGATTTCCAGTTAAAGGATTTTATCTGGTGCAGAACCAAAGATGTGTTTTCGAACATCCCCCATCACCCATATATTTTATAGGTATCATGAATGTGAGATTCAGGTAGAAGCCTTTTGCTTTCATTTTCTTGAGAGAACTTCAGACTACTACAAAATTGTCAGCTTTACATCTTCGACATATGATATTGATGTGGGCTATTAGGTTTCATTTCAATGGTGGATTACTTTTAATTTTTGGAAAGTTTTCATCCAAGAAACTAAGAATGAGAAGTGCTTGTTGTTCACCCAATTGAGTTCCTAGGATATATATATATATATATATATATATATATATATATATGGCTTCCCATTGCATATCATAAAATCCATCCTTCTAAAGAGAACTAATTGTTTAAGCTTTTCCAGTAGAAATGACCTTAGCCTTAACATCTTAAGTAGCCAACTCTTGCAGAACAACTGGAGTTGTTTTCTATTTATCTCTTGTAACCATGATTGGGTGTATGCCCATTTTCTTTATCTATGACAACAACTTCCTCCATTTTAAATGGATCAGAAATGGCCAACATTGCCACTAGTCTTTTATCAAGACCACAAAAATTCCTATTTTGGCATGTTATTCCATATCCTTTAAATAATCCTCCAGAAATGAAGGTGTAGACACTCCACACTCAGACATCAACTTTTAGTTACCAACCAAAATATCTATCCCATCTATTAAACATCTTACATATTTTTTGGCAAGAGCTTCAAATTTTTTCGAAGTTAATCAAGTAGTATTCTTGGTCCCAAGCCCCTTCATATACATAGTTGTAGGTGGCTCGCAAAAGAAATGGAAGTGATATACGTAGTCTGCCACTACCCTTTCCAATGGATGCTCACTGCTCAACTCTGTTTGAATCGATTTTGTTGAATGTGTTTGAAGTGGAGGTCACCATAGAAATCTAATGAAATCTTGTTTGAACCATAGTGAAAACAATAAATCATTTTAGATCTAAACCTCTATTGCATGTGGAAGAGTAGTGCAGTTTTTACTATCTTGGGAATCATTTTATATCCAACCTATGTTTGAAAACCAATAAAATTATAGAGTGAACCCCAACTCAATGCTCCAAGAAGTTTGAGGATTGTTGGATTAGTTGTGTAAATGGCCAGGATTAAATCTGGCATTGAATTCTTGAAAAATATCACATGTTTTTGGCACTTCAATGCTATTGACAATGACTGTGGATTCATGGCTATAATTGGTGGGAATTTAGTAATACCTCCAGTTTTAGAATGGGAAGATGAAGTTAGAAGATTGCAATAAGGTCATAATTGCATGGGTAAGGTTAAGATTCTATTGTTAAATATTACACCAAGGAGCAACTATTTTGAGAAATTATCCCAGTTGCATATATGATAGAACTTTAGCACTAGTAACAGAGGGTTTTCCTTTTGTGAGGGTACCTGTTTTATCAAATACAACACACTATATGTTTTGGCACATAACAATGTGGGTCATTGATTATTTCACCAACAACATAAGAAATAACACCAGACATTCTTGAGGGTCTTCATCAGAGAATTGCGATTAGGGAGACGCCTTGATATATCTTCCCCACCAGATGGGAGAGTCACACCTATTGCTGGCATAGCGACTCCATCCTCAATACACAAAACAGATGCAACTTGAGCACCAATATTCATAACACATGAAGTCAACACTTCATTTCCAAATGTTGCAGAAGACTTTCCTGGTGGATTACAGTAGTATTGAACTACATGTCCCATAACAATTGTTCTATTTCATGATTGTCAAATTTTTTTGAACCTATTTTCATCACCTCTTATTTTCTTATTCTTCTTTTTGTTTCCTCTCAAAATATGTGAACAATGCCATCTTCCACAAATCATTGTCCAAGCTTTCATCAAATTTCAAATCCACTTCCTTAGAAATCGAATCCTACAAACCTTCAAGCTTAAACTTCTAAGAAACAATAACCCAAATGAAAAGATTAAAGATACCAATCATCTTCTTGAAATGGTTATGTGGAATGCGAACTCACACCACTGAAGACAATATCTTCTAGACACAAAAGTCCACTGATAAAAAATTTGTAATATTTTATTTGAAAATGCTTCAATGTTTTTCGTTAAGTTCTCAAATGTGAGATTTTAATTACACTCTCTTTAAAAAAACACAACAAATCACACTCTTGAGGATCTACTTCAAGAAACAAGCATCAAAAAAATTTGGTAGTAGTTTTATATCCAAAATTCTCTTTTTTTCCTTCATGGATCCTCTTAAATCATCTCAAATAAATCTTAAACCACATACCTTTCTAAAGTTCCAAACTACTAGTGGATAATTGAGGTCGCTCATTCTAAAACAAGATCTCCTCAAGCCCTAGCATTTGTTGCTAGTAGGAGAATATTTCAGTCAAATAAGCATGTTTGAAGTTAATAAACTTTGTGTTTAGTTAATTAAAAAAGGCCTCTATTTCTACGTGGATATTATGGTAGGCCATTAACAAATCGCAAATGTGTGCCCATTCAGTAGTTGATAAAAACCCCATTAAATTATGTGTATGGCATGCCCATTTGAACTTGATAATGCTACCATTTTTCAGTTCAAGTGGTGCTTCTAGGCTATAATGTAAATGTTGTTTTTCCAGCTGAATTAAAAATTTACGAGATACATCAAAATTTCTAAAGATTTCACTAAACAACTGCAGCTTCAAAATTGCACATGGAACCTTGACAGTGCAAGGACAAAATTCTCCATAGAATTCCCAAAACATTAACGATATGGTAAATTGTCAAACAAACCAACCTATGTGCAAAGATCTGCATTTCATATCTCTTACACATACCTACATAATGCATATTCATTCCTCGACACCAGACACAAGGAATTCAACCCTTGGTTTAAAATGTTGTCACTGGAGAGATTTTACAATTCTTGAGATGGATTACCTCAACTGTGATAAGTAGCAGCAACCAACGAAGAGATGTAGTAATGAATTGAGGCCATTGCTGAAGGAAAAAAACTGCATACAAGTTTGGTTTTGCATCAAGCAATAAATAGGGAAAGGCACTTCATATATAACACAAATGGAAACAATGCCAAAAAAACAACTGGACATTGAACTATATTTGTATATCCTATATAGTATTCACCATCAAGAAGATAAGAAAGACAACTTTTAGTTTTTCAATATTTTATTACAGCAAGTTCCTCTCCACTAATGAGGTCAATCATCAGTGTAAATCTCTTTCATTATTGTGCCAAGATTCTTTATCAGTTTACTTAAATCCATCATGTATCTATCTAAAAATGCAAAAACATTTGTAAGTTGGATATTTATTACAGAAATGCATCTATTTGTCGAGGAAAATCATTAATGACAACAAACATAACAACACACTAATCCATCATGGAAGTTTAGAGACACAAGTAGTACTTGAACTGATAGGAGTTTCCTGGAGGTCAGAGAAAATCTCACGATCATAAAAAAATAGTGATCCAAACAAAACAAAAGAAATATCAAGGGAATAATCTTTGACCAAAAGCAGGGCCATATGGTCGAGGCACACACATAGATGGAAGACAATAATGGACAGAGAATATAAAATATTTGATGATAAAGTTTCATCTTTACATCTCCAACGCACACACCATTCATCATATCTAACTTATTTATAGCACCCCTACTTGTTAGGTAGTTTAACCACTTAACCTCTAACATCAATATTTATATTGTATTTCATTGGTCACATATTCACCATATAATGTGACATAAACATTAATGGCTCATAACTTTAATGTTCAAGAGTGCTACGACTTTAACAAGAACCAATGCGGTCAACCCAAAGAATCCACAATAAACTCAATGATACCCAAGCACAAGTAGCCTCCTTGCATATTTCAATGAGAAGAAGATTGGATCAAATCATTCTCACCCAATGACTCATGTTCGAGAAAATACCTCCCCTTCCCGCACCTCTTCCACTTCCTCTAGTGGACTTTGGGTCATACATGTCAATGTCCTCTTTGAGATTTTTTAGCATCGAATTTATTTCTGATGCATTTCTCCTTTCATTATGTTTTCCTCTTCCTTCCAATAGATTAGGTAATTCCTATATTTTATGGAAAATCCTGCCCTTATATAATTTCTGCACCTATTCCAGTGTGGTTGGGTTGAATAGGATTTTTATTCTTTTGGTTCTTTCTTTTAAACTCTTCTCCTCCAAGATTTCTTCACCAGATCTAATCTGCATCATTCTCTTGTGGTTAGCCCTAGCCAATAAATTGTTCACCTTGGATAATGAATAAAAGAGGAACTGAGTAGGGATAGAGAGATGTATATTTTACAAGAGTAGTGAGAAAATTGTGGATCAGTTATCTGTGACTTATCCTTTTTCTAGAGCAGTCTAGAATGAGGTTACTCAAGCCACAGTGGGAAAATATAAATGGGAAAAGATGACTTTGGTTGATTGACTTTTTGACTGGTTATATGATAAGACAATAGCAACATATAAGGCTCTCACCTACCTATTTTCTTATGGGATTTGGGGGACCCAAAATCAGATGATCTTTCAGGATTTGGTTATCACATTTGCAAAGGTAGCACGCAAGGTTATAATGGCTTGAGTTGATAATGAAGTACTTCTCAAATAGATTTCTCCTAGAATCTTATTAATGCCATGTATTGACCATGAAAGGCCTTGAGGCTTCTTCGACGGAGCAAGTCAAGGAAACCCTGGTATATGTGGAGTAGGGGTTGTTTTGACTCTATGCACTACCTTAAGCTGAAGTATGTTGTTTCCAAGGTTCAAATAATCGAACTGAATTCTGTATCCCTTGGCTTTTGTTGAAAATTGCAGAGGAAAGAAGATTGAAAAAAATTCAGGTGTATGGATATGAAACACTGGTAATTTTACTCTGCTCCCAATTATAAAGTTTGTCCAAGAGATATAAGCCTCTTTTGAAATTACTTCACTTTCACATGTATACCGTGAATTTAATACACATGCGGATAAGCTCTCTAAAGAAGCTTCTCTCTTGCAGGAGGGTTGCTTAACTTAACTTGAATTCAAAGGAGGCACCCTCGTTTCAGCTACAAAAATAAATTTGTATTTAACTGGTCTTTCGGTACTAGATGGGGGTTTTTTGTAGAGGTTTTTTAGATCCATTGTAAGAACTGTGAGTTTTAAATTCACAGGATAAGTAAGATGTCTCGTTGATGTTTTTTGATGGAATAATTGTTTATAAGACACTACAAGAAGACTTAAAATTGTGGATTTAGTCTTCTGGCTGGGGTAGACAATGCAAAGAACAAGAGAGGCTTGAGTCCATACATGATTGAACAATGTATATTCTGATTTCATTCTCAAAAATATCAAATATAAGGATTTTTTTCTTTAAAGAAAAATAATAGTTTGGATCTCCAAAAGGGAAAGAAACATTGGTGCGTTAGAAGGCAGGAGAAGGGCTTTGTAAAGTGCCATTAATATTAATCTAAAGGTACCATGCAACTTTGGAGATAAAAATCCATTTTTATTACTAAAAACTAATTACACCCAAATTTGTGCTACTACAGAGGAATCAAATCAATGTAAATGCCAAAAGAAAATGCTTCAAAGTTTATGAACTTACCCTATACAAGTTATTCCTCCTTTTGGCACTAATGTATGGATGTTTTTCCTCCTCACAAATAATTCAGCCTCGGTTTATCTGACAATCTTTGTGCACACCGTCCTGGTTACATGGGCACCTAAAAGGTGGATGGCATGATCGATGTTGTGGGGTATGACGTCTTCAGCTTTAGTGGGAGCGTTGGGCTTTACAACATGTTCATCTATTGATGCTCTCTTTGTAAAACTAAAAAAAAAAATCCATTGCCAAATGAATAAGGACCAACAATTTTTCTTTGGAATTCATTTATTATTTACCTTCTCTATTCTCTAGGTATATTTTTGCATTTCTTTGTGGATGTTTGAGATAAATATCATTAAACCTCATCACAATTATTCTTCTACTTGAATATTTGCTAGGTTTTGACAACATACAAATAAGACGATGAGTGACATACCTAGACCCTTAGTCTAAAACATGTTACCATAAATCCAACTCTAATACCATTTTGAAAGAAATTAATGTATGTTGTCTGACATATAGGCTCATGTCACTGTCCATGATTTTAAAATTCAAGATGTAGATGAATTAATCATGTACAACAACATTTAAACATGCACCAAAACTTGAGTTTTTTTTTGTCCTCTTGATTTTTGAAAGTTAGTTATCTCCTCTAGTCAAATTTCTTTCCTTATGCATGTTTTGACTTGGATGATTCAAAAGATAATTTTACTAATCACATGTTCTCACTTCTAGGTGATATGACTCTTTCACCCACCTCTCACATGCATTCAATAAAACCACTCCCCTCATGAGTGTACTTAGCTTATGCCTCAATAACTAATTGATATGACTCTTCTACCAACCTCAAAAATGCATTCAATCATTGGTTTTAATAAGTCAAATGGGGATTATATGGTAATGAAAATTAATTTATTCTAATAACATGGGATTTTAGGCATGTGTGATTTACCCTTCAAGTCATTTTTATCCCCCTCCTTTATGGAATGATAGGTCCTTCATGAATATGTTCTTGTCCATTTCATAACTAGTGTTGTATTTCATATTATTATTTTCAATATAAATGTTTACATATATTTTTTTATTTGATATTGTGTCCATGACTTGTGGGACTAGCATGTGATCTAAGAAACCATAACCTAGGGCATCTCAGCCATCAAAATAACTTGACAATCACACTAGGCCTAGACCACACCAACCCTTATCATGGATACATTTTTTTGGTGTCTCCTCTTGACTAGTGCGAGTTTCACACATTGATCACCTTACATAATGAAACCATCGAAATCCAATCATGCTAGCAATATTTGGCTACATTTTTACATATTACATATCTTGGAATTTAGACATTCATCATAATTAAAAATATACATTTCTAATCTAGTGATCAAAATCGGGGTATTACATTCCCTCCCACCACGCCCTCCCAACACATTTTTTCACTATCTTTGGTGCACATCACCATATAGGTTTTACATTTAGATACATAATTTTTTACATCTTAGCACTCTATAATTTGACAATTTAGTAACTCCCATAGAAATTCCAAATATCGAACTCTCACCCCCTCAACCTACATAATCCAAGGAAGAGTAGTCCCTTCTCTCCATCACACTCCTTCAGGTTGTCCCACTTACCTTTGAGGGCTCAACCACTGGTCGGACATGAAATATCCAAGCTATGGAATTTATTAATCCTATCTATAAAAAATGGAGTCTTTAATCATTTATGCACAAATGTACATTCATATTTCCTCAAAATATGCAAAAATCTATGGGTAGTCCTCCCACATAGCCTCTTCATGCTCCCATGTGGTATCTTCAGGATTGCAGTAGGTCCACTAGACCTTTACCAAGATAATGGATTTGCACAGGAGCACTTTGAATTTTGAGTCTAAGATGCATATTGGCTCCACCCAAAATTCCCCTTTGTGCTCCACCTAGACCATAGTCTAATCAATCACAAGGTTAGGATTAGGCACATACTTTTTCAATAAAGATACATGAAACACTTTTATGAATATTCATGGATGCAAGTAATGCAAGAATGTATATAACCAACCTTATCCTATCTAGGATTTCAAATGGCCCACAATATTGTGCTACCGATTCTGGGTAGCTTCCCAATTTTAGTGAGCTCTTTTTAGCCTTCACTTTGAAAAACACATGCCCAACCAATCTAAATTATCTATGCATTTTTCCTTTGTTTGCACAACTTTCTACCTATCTTATGTATCCTTTATATTTTTACTTATCTTTAACATATGTTCTTCCATCTCTTTTAGAATATATAGCCCAACAATCACTTTGTTTTCTAGGTTATCCCAACTCAAAATATAACTTCACAATTTCCTTTTTATATAAATTTCCACAATATTGGATTCCTTATCAATCAACTTAATTGAAATAATATGTGTGCCTTTTGTAAGCTTGTCCATCACTACCATGATGGAATCATCTCACCTTGTTATCCTTGGTAGCTTGGTGATGAAATTTATGGTAACAATCTGTCATTTGCATTTAGGAATGGACAATGGATATATAAATCATGTTGGATGTCTATGTTTAGCCTTTACCTTCTAACATTACATGCATTTGGCTATGTAATCAACCACATTTTTTTCATGCTAAGTCAAAAATACCGGATTCTTCTAGCTACGATAGTTTTCTGGCACCCTTGGTGTCCAACATATGATGAATCAAACCTTTCTCTTATCACTAAATTTCTCAATTCTTGAGAATTAGGAACATAAAATTGTGTTCCTTTGCAAGAGGATTCCATCCTCTTCTAGCATGCAATCTTTAATTTTTTGGTGTGAATTACCTTGTTGTAAGCCTTCTTTAATTTGTAAAAAGTGTTAGTTTGATCTTAATATTCCAAAATTATTCTTTTTAAGTTTGTGTTGTATATGCTAATAGCTATAACATACATTACATGCAACCTCTTGTTGAGTGTATTAACCCCTTTATTCTCTTTTCCCTTAATGTTGTTGATGTCAAAGTCAGATTCACTAGGGCATCCCAACCATCTAATTTGCCGATGTGAGTATTTCAAATCGTTATGGTCTATTTTCGACTCAAAATTTCATCCCATAAGATAATGTCTTCACATTTTCAATGCATAGATAACAACTATAATCTCCAAGTCATGGGTAGCATAATTTATTTCATATTTGATTTTTTTCGATTCATATGACATTCCTATCTTGCATAAGGGGTCCACCAAGTCCTTCTTTACATGCATTTATGCACAATAAAATATCCTCATTTGGATTTGCATTCTTTAAAATAGGTGCATTGATTAATAAATATTTTAGCTATTGAAAATTATCTTCACAATTTGTAGTCCATTCAGTTTATACTCATGTTTGTTGCAATGAAATAATTGAATGTACAATCTTATAGAAACCCAATAAATATTATGTGGTAACTAGGTAAACCCATAAACAAACTCACCTTTAAAATATACTTTGGTGATGGCCAACCTTTGATGGATTTAATCTTCCGTGGGTCCATTTCTATGCCCTCCTCTAGGACATTGTGAACCAAATCATGGATTTTCCTTTGATATAAAGTGCACTTGCTCAACCTGGCATACAATTATTTCCCTTACAACACCTATAGCACCATCCTAAAATGTCACTCATGCTACTCTTTTGTCTTGGAGTGTATAAGAATATCACCCAAGAAGTCAATAATAAATTAGTCTATATAAACTCTAAACATTCTATTCATCAAACATATAAAAATATCAATTGCACCACATGTTTCAAAGCAAATGTTGTAAGGTGGTGGCATAAGAAACAATATCATAAAAGAAATAAAAAACTTCTATGCAATTTTTTTTTCTTTACTAGCATTTGTTTTTTTTATCATATGTTATGTTTCAGGGATATTTCAACCAGGCGAATATTCTAGAATATGTTCAAAATGAAAGTAATGCACAACATCTTAACTCCAAAAGATTTATGAAAATGCTCTTCATTAATATTCATGAAGTATTATAAGTAAATGATTTAAATCAACCATTTCATAGCACAAGTCATTTCATACCACATTTTATTCACAATGCAATGGATAATAGTTTTTGTTAGAAGGGATTCAAGATAATGTAAGTGCATTTTAAGTCAATTTTATGTCAAATGTTTTTATGACTAGAAAATTTTAGACATTTTGAGTCATTTTTATGTACTTAACATTGCAGAGGGATTTAGAGACCATCTTAAAGGGGTCTTTAAATTTTAACACTGCAGATGGACTCAAAGACCCATTTGCCTTTAAATTTAACACTACATATGGATTCAAAGAAGGAGGTCTATGAATCCATCTACAATGTTAAAATTTGGAGACAAAAGGGTATTCATAATTTTAACACTATAGATGGATTCAGAGACACCTTTGTCTCTAAATTTTAACAATGCAGATAGATTCAAAGACCCATGTAGTGAAATGTAACACTTCAATATCAAAATTGCAATTTTCCATTTCCAAAGTGACATAATTAAAAATTACTAACATAAATGAGTAATTCATATACTTGTTGTACTTGTTATTTGGTCATATTTTTATTCTTGGACTATAGTAGTCATTTAAGTTAATCATTATTAATTTTATCACTTATTATCCAGTCATATATTTTAGTCCTGGACTAAATTAGTCATTTAAGTTAGTCGTTTTTAGTTTGGTCACTTATTATCTAGTCGTATATTTTATCCCTAGACTAAATTAGTCATTTAAGTTAGTCATTTTTAGTTCAGTCACTTAAAATTTCTCAAATTTAGTAGTAATTCACTTGAAATAATTGCAATGACTAACTTTTTTAGTCACCTAGTCACTAATTTCATCATTTTCTACTAGTGTATCGATTTGCATTGCCTCCGACAATGAAATTCCATGATGTTTCCCATGTTTCATTGTTTAAAAGATATGTAAAGGATGTTGGTCATGTTATTGATTGGTCTGTATTACAGGTGGAACCAGAAGGAGAGTTCCAGTGGTAATCTCAGTGCATTTTGCAGAGAAAAATGCTACTGCTTTTGAACAAAGCCATCGAGCAAGTTAAAGTGCAGTGGAAGCACTTTGGGCCCTATGAAGCTACATGAGAGATGGTTGATCAAATGCATGCTATGTATCCTTCCTTGTTTTCCAGTTGAGGGAAATCAGTTTTGGTATATGTATATATGTATATGGATGTAAATACCGCCATGCACTGTCTTATAAAGCTCCAATAAGCAGTATGGGTGTCATGTTGGATGCTTTTCAACAGGTTGTTCATTGTAAAAACTGCATCGAGCTAAGTTATAAAGCTCATGGGCAATATGATTTTGCTTTTCAATGGTCTCGCTGGTTGTAGGTGTCATTGAATACCGAGGACCGTGTTCCCCTAAGGGGGAGGGGTCTATAACAACCCAAGGTTAAGAGTTCATGCAATAAAGTTAATAAATGAAAAAATAAGGCCAAGGTCATGGGACACATATTCCAAGCTGAATGTTGGGCAAAACATCCTAGCGGGTGTTCATTTGGTTTATTATGTCTAAGGGAAAATTGGAAAAGACAATGGAAAATGATTTGAAAAGGAAAGAAGCATTAATTGACACTTTATTTATGAAAATAAAGGAAATTAGGAGAAAAGGAAGATGAAAGGTCACAAATTGCATGTGAGGAGGAAAATGAAGGAAAAATTATGGAAATTAAAGAAAATAGAGGCCTAATTAATAAAAAGGCTTCTAAGGATCAATTGACAGCTTTGGATAGTTTAAGCTTTTGTCAGTTCATTTTTGAAGCTCTCTCTACATTCTCTCTACTCTCTAATACTCTTGCACACTTAGATCATTCTTGGAGCACTCTAGCATTGGAGAAATGAAAGCAAAGAAAGGAAAATGAAAGCAAAGATCAAGCAAGGAAGAGTTGGATAAGGCGGATATAGTAAGATTACTTGCCAGTATCAAGTTGCATGTATGATTTCCTTGCTAGTTTTGGCATGGATGGTACATGTATGTGTGTATTGCTATTAGTGGCATGGGCTTTTCCAGGTGTGGCGGTGGCTTTAGCCTTGCCTTTTCATTTCCAGATAGCCATGGTGTGATGGGGTTATTTTACTTGGTTGAACTGGATTTCTAGATGGTTTAGACACTGAGTGGGGTGGTCTTAGGAAAATTCCCAAAGGCATAGGAATCCCTTGACCAGTAAATAGTAAGATACACTGTAAACATTGAGAGTGGAGATGGAAAAATTCCTCACAGTTTAGGTGGAGAGATCCAAAGTCATACATTCTTGTTTAGGGCCTAGTGATCCATTGATCGATATATGGTGGGCTTGTAGTAAATCCTGGTAGTGTATGTTTATTGTTTAGGCTTAAAATCCCTTGACCTATATATGTATGGATACATGGTAAAACCTGGTTGTATAGATGAGGGTTTTAGGTCTAGGAATCCCTTCACCAATAATGGCAGGATACACAGTAAAGCCTGGGAAGCCCTGGTTGGTTTTGTTGTGAGTGCCACATTCATGCTTGGAATATGGCATGAGGGCGATTGACTGAAAAAAGGATTTGGTTCAGCCCAATCTATGGTTGGGTGGTACGTGAAAGTTTCTGACTTGGTTGGATTTGACATATGTTAATAAGAGATTTTTTTCCCTTGTTTTTCACGAGTAAATGTACTTTCTATTATGTGGCTTTGATGGTCATGACGTGTTTGACGAAATGCCTGTCATGGTTAGGGTGAGTTAGGTCAGGTCCTTGTTCAAGTTTTGCATTAGAGGCATTGTCTTCTTGTTATTTACCATTTCTGAGAGTTTCATTAAGTTCTGGGAAAAGGCTCGGAACCTAGCCCTTAAAAAGTGGCTTAAATCCCGCAGTCACTGGCATAAAGTTGGCTAAAAAATTATGCAGTCGCATGGAGGGCTTGTTGTGGGAGTGAATGGAGGGTTTCAATTGCATGGAGGGCTTGTCATGGGAGTGAATGGTGGTTTAGTTTAAAAGGGTTGGGCACTTGGAATGGTTTTTTAACCTCTAGGGGTCCTGTAGCTCCTGGGGAAGGCTAGTTTGGTTTTGGTTTGTCGATTCCACTTCCTTAACTATACTTGGGGAGTTGAATCACATCATAGCAACTCTGCGTCACATATTTATCCCAGCAGACTGATTAGCTTGGGTAAGTGTGGGAAGAGGGCATTACACCTGCTAAATAAAACTACACATGTGGTGTCTACTTGAGAAGAAGGTCCCCATTTGGGATGTCCTACAAAGAAGATTTATGATTGGGATGGGATGGTGCTACTTGCATAAAAATAATGATGAAAATGTAATGCATAATTTCATGACATGCCCATTCTATCAACATGTAAGGAAAGTGTGCAGGACTGCCTTGGGACACAGGTGCATGGGAAGGAGAAGAATTGGAGGGGACCTGGAAGGCATGACTCTCAAACTGAAAATGCAATCAAATATCTCCCCTTGATCATATGCCGGGGTGTTTGGCTGGCTAGGAATAAAGCCATTTTTCATGACAAACTTTCGGTCACTAAGCATGTAGTCCCTAAAATCTTAGTTATTTTAAGTCATTTCCCACAGGAAAAAGGCCTTACCCCCCAGAGTGGTCACAAAATAAATTATTAATCAATTCAGGTTGTGGCCTTATTTTCATGGAGCCTCCAATAATGATGGGAAAAAGCGCAGAGGAGGCTTCATCCTCTTTCTTTTTGAAGCTCATTCCTTTTAGGTAAAATTGGGACTTTGCCAAGGGACTAACAACCAAGCTGAACTCCTGGCTTGCAAAACCCTGTTGTTGTTTGCTCTTGAAAAGGGATGCTCTTATATTCATGTTTATGGGGACTCTATGCTTATAATCAACTACATCAACCAAAAAAAAGTATGCAGAAATATCTCGCTCATGCCTATTCTGAAGGAAACCATGCGGCTCATTGACTCTTTCATTTTTTTCTCATGTTCTCACATTTACAAGGAGCGAAATAGGGCAATAGATTGCCTCTCAAAAGAGGGACTTATGGAACGAGGACTATGGAGTATCACAGAGTAGCATGATGGGAAGGCTTATGAGTTTTATCACAGTGCATATAGGGACAATCCTTTTGGGACAACAAGAGCATAAAAATTAGAAGATCCATATTATAAATCTCTTTCTATGTTTTGTTTCAGTTATTCAATCTTTTTTTCTTGTTGGGTGGATCAACTTTTTACTCCATCTGTGATGTAATTAACAATATTTATGTTTTTTTTTTTTAAAGTTTTGGTCAAATGGTTGCATATTTAGTCGAAAGAGATTCCTTTATGAGCTCATACAATCGTTTTCTCACAAATGAATACCCATAGCATGTGTATATACAAAATGTACTTTTCAATTATTTCTTAAATGGATGAAATTATTGTTTTTTTCCTTTGGGAAGAAAGAATATATTATATGTTTAATAAATGGGTTTCAATGTGAATGATTAATACACGTCATATTTATTTTGTGTTTTTGTAGGTTGGATTTACTTTCACTTTAAGCATAAATTGTCCTCTTGATCCTTATTGAAACCATTTTTTAACTTATTTTGGATTATTATCGATTCTTGTAAAAGTTTTTTTGAAAACCAATGGCATACCAATAACATAAAAAATACTTGGGATATAGAAAAATTCATTTAGGATAAAATAAATGATCTATTGAATAAACATGCAAGAAAATGAGATGATCAGATTAAAAATTTGGGTTTTGTATAAATATTTACTTTGGAGTACCCTTTCATTAAGAGTCCTGTCCTTTAGTTGAGACTTATCCTTTCATTAGGATGTGTCTATTTACTAATTATTAATTATTATTTATATTTGGATATATTTATATTTATTACATTTCCTTTCCCTTTATAAATGCATTGTCCTCAAAACCTACTTATAAAAGAGCGTGATTTATTTTTCACTGGTTTGTAATGTCCTCACACCATTCTCATTCTTGGAGTTGTCATAGTTGATGAAACAAGATGATATGAAGTTTCATGTTCAGAGGAAAATTGTAAAAGGATCTGACCATCCTAATTCAATCCTTTGTGAAATGTTACGCTTTCATGATGAATTGTTATCATGAGACTCAATTGCACTAGCATCAATATTTTTAAAAAGACAAGTTTTTTTTTTTTTTTTTTTTTTCTCGAGTGATAGTGACACACTAGCTTGTTAAGATATGTAGTTTTCTGATTTGGATGTTGATAAAGAGTTCTTATAACATGATTTGAACTTGTCATGCTTATAACTTTTTCTTGATTAACTTTCAGTAAGTGATTTTCTTCATTGATGTTGTTTGGTTGGTCATTAAATATTCACTTGGAATTTTGATCACTCGTATGCCAACATCTAAATATGTTTTTACTTCAATGGAATTAACATCTTTAGTTGTGATGTTGATTGGATCTGCATTTATTCCTTTTTCCACCACTTAAGACTTTTACATTTGAAGATTTTGATGCATTATTCTTGATGAGTTCTTCCATTTTGTCTTCCAATGACTTCTTTTCAGCGTTTACCGTTTACCTTTTTAATTTGTGCGATTAAATTTTGAGTATGATTATTGAGGTGATAATTTATTTTTTCTTTCTTTTTCCCTACAATTACCTTGTCATATTGTTTTTGCATCTTCTGTAGTGCTTTTTTATTACTTTGATGGATTACTTTCGAGATGTCATTAAGAAAGATCTTATGATGTTACTGAATCTAATTTTTAAATAACATCCTAAAAAAAATCCTATAACGTTAGCTTCTTATTCTTGTAGGAGAATGTCAAAATTTGCTTATTCATGTTTACGATGAAGAACCCTAGTTTTTCCATCTAGGGTGAACCCAAAAGTATGTCACCGTAATTTCTCCATAAATATCTAATAATGGATTGTGATATAAAGGTATAATCCCCCATGTTTAGTTGTATACCCTCTCTTTCTCTCTCCCGCTCTCTTTTTATATGTATGCATGTATGTATATATGTTGTTTTTACAAAATCTGGTAAATATTTATCTATATAAAAATTTTGCGGCTAATTCACAAAGAGAGTTTACATAGATGCATATCCTTTTATAACCAAGGAGTGAAAAAGATTTACAATTCTGACTTCTTGGACAAGATAACTAATTTTTTTAGGTTTACAAAATTCCACCATTACATAAGGTAAAGTCTTTGAATTAAAAAAATGCATGAATAAAGAACTGTTTCCTAAAATAAGAGAAACCTTTTCCAATTATAGTTTGACCATTCATAGCACACAAGGAAAAACCTTCTTCAATGGGGCATGAGAGCTAAATGTTGGAATTTAGAGGATGCATCGAAGTCTGGGTTGTGTACTAGCCTGCATTGATCAATTTGAGAACTACTTTCTCCAAGGTGTCCAAAGATTGCTTTTAAAAAGAGAGCACTTAGTATGACATCTCCTCTAGAACTAGAATTAAGTTCCACCACTATTAACCTCTCTTCCATTAAATCGGAGTCATCATGCAACCACTTGATGTTAGTATTGTGTTGTTGCAAGGAACTACGAGTAGCTAGTATTCTTGGAAATCAATGATGATCCTATCTCTATCTGACACAACAAGATTGAACTAAGCCCTTTGATACAGAGAAAATCCCTTAGTGAAAATAGAACAATTATGATTCCTTAAGTGAACAATTGAGAGACATAATCTTGATTTCTCATTTAGCATAGTCATCATGTCCCAACGATAGATCCCACCATTACAACGTGTGACGAGATTTGAGGGAATTATATCCTTGGGTGGCAAATCAAATAACCATGATGTCAAGAAGTGTATATGGACCACTAGGTTTTTCAACCTTGCACGAGCTTATACTCAACATTGTACTTTCCTTGATCCACATCGATGAGACACCTATTGGAGTTTGAGACTTATGGAATTGGATGAGTGGAAAATTTCCCATTGATTAATAACAAACCTTTTTGTCCAAATTGAGTTGCTAAGCTAGCTTAATAATCCACCAACTAATGGTTTTGCCACTAGATATGGAACCACTCAATCACACAATTCTTTCTTCCCACCAAATTTCTGATTCTACTAAACATAACTTCCAATATGAAATCTTTAGCCTTGGATCATGTTTTCATGTGTATTAGGATAACATATGAGTCAAATATAATGGTGGCACCTGGGGTGTTATGAGAATGATAAGATTATACCTTGCATAAGTGCACATGCCTCTACTAAATTGCTAATGAGAACTCCTAGTTGCCATGCATTGTCCAATAATTATTCCTTTGGGGCTTTAGATTTCCCCAGCCCCTACCTACACTTTCTCCCCCATCCATGAGTCTATATTTTCAATTATATTTTACCTCAAAATAAAAATATTAGTTAGCACATTTGATACTAACATAATTGTTATGCTCAATAGGATAAATACAAATGTGATATATTTTCCTTCAAGTGTTCATCTAAGTCTAAGTAATACATAAACACATATTTTTACGTTTTTTGGAAACCTTTTGTTTTCTTTATCACGAGGTTATTTAATTTTTCAATAATTTGTGATAAATAAAACCTTGATTATGAAGCCTTTGTATCCATTCTTTATACTTCCATTTTTTTTTCTTCCATTTTTGTATTGCTTAAGGACCCTAGAGATTAGTGAATACTACGTCTAGGGAATATTTGTACCAAGCATATCCACCCAAAGGAATCACTCCCTGTCCGCTCAACCATAAAGCCTAACCCTGAGAATGTCGAGAGAATCAAACTCATGACTTCTCAATAGCAAAGGTGCTTAGATGACAAGGACTCGACCAATTGAGCTAACCCCTGAAGCTTTCTTTATACTTCTTTTATAGTTCCAATTGTGACTTAAGATCCCCTTTTTAATTTAAGTGTAAATTGTAACTTTTTTTTCCTTCACTTTTCTCTCATTTCCAACTCTTATAAAACTTTTAATAATTCCACTTGGAAATATATATAACTTTTTGTAATAACATTTTGTCCTCTCTCTCTCTCTCTCTCTCTATATATATATATATATATATATATATAGAGAGAGAGAGAGAGAGAGAGTGTTTAAAAATGTTTTCCCTGTAATTATCTACTATAATGAAAAGTGATTTATCATTACTTTCATAAATTTCCAAAAACATCTTCTATTAAATCCTTTTCCTTCCTTTTTTTGTTTAAATAGTGGGAAAACCTATCATAGCTTAGCTGTCAAACTCGCTATGAGGATAACCATCACTAGCTATTTTCTGTGAATATAGCATGACTCATCACTTTTATTCGAGGAAAACCATGCCACTTGGAATTACCTAATAGTGGTATGTAAAGGGCCAATTTTTCACTCTTGCTAGATGCCGAAGACGAGCTCTCAACTAAGTAGAAGTAATTTTAGGGTATTATTATATCCTTCTCCTTACTTCAAGTAAGCCTTTCAAATTAGAATAAAAAAATATTTCTATAATAATGGTTCGTAAACCCTTTTGTGAAGACCCAACCCGGGGTCTTCTAACAAAACTAATTTAACCGCAAAATTTACAAAAATAGAATGATTTATCTACAATCCAACAATAACACACACACACACACACATATATATATATATAATGCATGATCTATTAAGTAGAAAATTTGATTTACAACCATTTACATGAACTAAATCACAACAAAATACATACCTGGTTATGATATGGTGGCTCGGTTGTGGTGCTCCTACTAGGGCCGCCCAACTGAATTTGCCACCCTACCAACTAGGAATGTTTATTTAACTTCCTAGCATAGTAAATCTCCATACGTTCCCTATCCTTTTGATTCAAAGTCCAACAACAACCATAATATGTCCAAAAAATAGGTACAATACTCTCTAACCACAACCAAAGCCAATATGTTGAGTTCTCCTTCCTTCATTTCATTCTCTCAACTAGCCTCCCGTTCAATCTCCAAATCCCCTCCAAAAAACAAAAGACCCGCAGACCTTTTCCTCCCATTCTCCTTCATGTGATGTCTCCCCCACTCCCCCACATCAACTACCTACCATTAAGGTCCTGAATTCCCCCCATCAATTTGAAAATAATGAATTTGAATTCCCCCCCAAATGCCTTATCGTGAAATAACTTTGAAGAGACATCATGTCAGATTGAGGGAAATGAATTAATAATTTAAATAATAAATAATAATATTTAATCTTGAAATAAATTTGAGACAACTTGTCATAATGAAATAATAATAATAATAAATAAATTAAATAATGGAATAATAATAAAATAATAATATTAAATCATATTAGTGAATCTTATCGATTCACAAGAATCGAATCAATTTATTATTAATAAGCATATTCATATATAACTTAATAATTTGAAGCCAATATTTTAAGGTTAATTAAATACTAATCAAGATTTTCCATTAATCAAGCTTAAGGCTAATGCTAAGCTTGATCATTAATCAAGCTTAACCATTTATTTAATCATCTAGCATTTTAAGCTTTAGAGTACTGTAATATCCCTTCCATTACTGTAATCTTGTTTGGTTTAGATTGGTGGAAAAGCCATGAAAAATATTGGATCGATGATGTAAATGAATAATTGTTAATAAATAAATAAATAGAGTGTATGTACTTGGGAATGAGACATCAAGAAACAGGATTCCTGCAAAAAAAAAAAAAAGAATATGACATCATAGGTAAATGGGGTTGGAAAATTATTCATGATAATAATTCTAGATAAGCTTGATGGATGGGAGAGAAAGATCCATTAAGTTGCTTAGTTGGAGATAGATGCTAAGCTTGGGGAAAACATTAAAGCATTGCGAGAAAGAAAGGCAAGTTTTTATGGGAAAATCCTAGGCAAATGGATAAGGATATCCACGAAAGTGGGACGTTGCTAAAGGGAAACCTTATCATGAAAGACAAGTATTTAGTACTTGAGAAGGGAATCAATGTGGTAGTTGATTCCTAGCAAGGAGTTTTCAGCAGGACTGACGAAAATATTTCTAGGTTGGGTGGTGAGCAGGTATAAACTTCTAAGTACTCCACTCATGTTTTTACTCAATCTTATGATGTGTTTTGTGATTTTATTCAAACTGGTTATGCATTTGATGCTTTATACTGAATTAATTAATGTTATGGGTTAAATTAATTTTGTATGGTGTATTAAGTATATTAATTGTGGGGAGTAACAACAAAATTGTATATAGTAGTATGTTTTGATGCTCTATATTGAATTAATTAATGTTATGGGTTAAATTAATTTTGTATGGTGTATTAAGTATAGTAATTGTGGGGAGTAACAACAAAATTGTATATAGTAGAATGTTGTCTTGTTTAATGTGCAAGCAGAAAGTAGTGGCTGCCTTAGGGAGGCAATTAGTGCTAAATTAATTATTAATGATGGGGACTTTTAGTTGGAGGAAAATTGGGAGGTTATGATATAATCAACCAAATTGGAGCTTGTATATCCATGAAATTTTATAGCATGGGATAAATGGTCCCTATCATAAATCTTATAAGAGCATAGGGTGATCTTAAATCTAAGAGTAAAGTTAATTAAGGAGGATTCATTTAACTATCGTGTAAAGGATCATGTGTTGAGGGAATTAAGGATTATAAGGTAGTATTAAACAGTTCAACTAGTAGGCATATCAAGACCTTACTAGTATTTGTTGCAATTGGGGTAATGTTGGATCTCCGATATAAAGACAAAGTTCACTACAAATGTTCATAAAGTATATGTATGTTCATATAATTCATAAACGAGATTCGTTAGTTGGGCAGTGCAACCAAGTTTGAAGCTAAATATTCGTTAGTTGGGCAGTGCAACCAAGTTTGAAGCTAAATAAGAATTGAGAAAGGGATGTAGCCTAATTTGGAAGGGAAACCAATAAGTCACGAGAAATAAGCATAATATAAAAGAAAATGGCTGAAAGGACAGATTATCCACCGTACAGCATAAACCCTGTCTTATTGTGGAAAATGGTAGGCAGCGCTCCTTTAAACAGTACACCAGAGATAAAGAAAAATGGTAATAAAAGATTCGAGATCATTAAATATAAGCCTATCACTGCAATGAAAACATTAAACTGCTAACAGGTAGCCAAAAGAATATATGCACTAGAAGCCATTAAGTTGTCATGATAAAGGATTTCAGTATTGGGATAATTAACAAATACACACTACACGCACACGAGACCAGAATATTTTCACATCAACATATCTAAATTTAATAAGACTACTATTGATTTCTGAAGCTGAGTATATGCTTTGAAAATAGGGGAAATGGAAACCGTTCATCGTCCACATCAAAAGATAATTAACCTTTTACAGTTTTCTGACATTGGGCGTTAAGCCCATCATAGATAATAAAACCTAAGAAAAAATCAAGGGTCGTAACAATACCATGTCTTTATGTTACAATCAATTACATCAAAGGTGAAACTAGTAAAACGTGTAAGAGAGAAACTCCAGACTTTAAAAAATTCAAATTCCACAACGGTTCTATACCAGGCAAGCATAGGGAATCTCCTTCGGAAGAAGCATCAGGTTTACCCACCTTAAAGGAAGAAGGCCCATTCAATTTTGTAAACACGAATGGACTTGTGAGGGTAAAACTACGAAGAGGGGCATGAATATACTTGCGGGGAAATTCGAAAAAATACTACTCAGATCAAGAAATTCTGGAAATAATTTTGAAGTTAAACAACAAGATAATTTGACACTGGTACAAGTTGAATGAAATACCTGAATAACGTTTGGATTCGATCATCTGTGCATGGAGGATTAAAGACAATAATCAACACAAGGCAATCAGGGGATTGTTAGTCAACCTCTAAAACTAAAGGAGATTCGTTCACCTGCAGAAGCTTCGTGGCTGGAACAGCCAAGACCGAACCAGGGTTTCCAAAGGCTGCAACAATACTAAAAATTAGTGAAAATCTCTCCCACCTGACAATCTACATAGAAATGGAGATTAAGACAGAGAAATTAGATACAAGCCAGAATTATAGAAAAACATACCTAGTCGGGGAAATGGTTGTAGCAACAGATGTGTTACTAAACCATCTTGGAACTAGTACCATGACCTGCACAAGGTCGAAAGGTGCTTCATTCGAATTAAGCCACAATTTCAAGTGAAAATACATTCTGAAATGATCAAGTGAAGGTATTAGGCCACGACCTTCTCCACCAACGAGAGTTCTTGTGATTAAATGAAATGTGGAAGCCTGGAGTCAGAAGAAGGATAAGTGTAAACCTTTCCCTGAACAAAACGTAGATAAAAAGTGGGTGGAAAATGCATCTCGGTCACATGGGGGTAGCCATGACGCCAAGAAACTACACATTACCTTAGACTCCTCATAACGACAATCTTGTGCCTCGAAAGGACAATGTTCAACCAGAGTAAGTACTTTTAGAAAGGACCCATAAAATAATAGCAAAACTCATGAAACTATGCAGGGGAAGTATTCCACAAAACTGGAAATCAAGCGCCTCCTAGCTAGAGAAAACTTGGGAATCAACACACGCTTGAAAACCCCAACTATAGAACCTTAAGAAAATATTCCACACAGTTATCTAATTTGCCGAGTGCATGGTTAAGCATGACTTCGTTAGGAGATCTCGAGTGGGTAGTAGAACCCGGTTCTGTACGCACCTTCCAAACCTACAAGAAAGCCCAAATTATTAAATTAAATTTCTAGATCCTCAGAAAAAAGAAAGAAAGAGAAGGTTAAGTTAATAATTAAAATGAATTTAGCAAAATTCGTGCCTATGAAAATCAAAATGGAGGGCCTGCTCAGTGCTGGTTGGCCACGCACCAAGAGCTGGAAGCTTGAACACCGAGGGGTTGTTATCCTTCGCGTTACACATAGCTGATATCCTTTATGAACAAAGGATTCCAAGCAACGAGGAAGTAACTAGTGTGAATAACCACTAAACAATGCAAAGTGAGAATTTTGTCACCTATGTAAATGGACAAGGTGGCGGCGAGACATGGAACCCTCACCTGATTTTGCTCAAGAATTCACAATACGCAACTGATCAATAGAGTGTGTGTTTTGGGTAGGTTAGGGTTTGAGAGGAGGCAACCGACACCGTTAGATTCTCTGGATAAATCCATGCCGTTCACATATCCCGAACCCTGTACCCATGTGACAAGCACATGGTTTAAAGGAGCTGGAGGAAGGCGATTAGAGATGATCAGCCGCAGGACTATTAGCACTCTGTCCTAATTAACCTCGATACTCTCAACCCAAACGACATGTGCAAAGAAACCTGTACTTCAACGTGGGATGAAATTCGAATCCGGAAGCCATGAAGTTTATAGGTAAGGGACAAGATCATAGATAATTACAATAATCACTTAAAACTTTATTACAAGGTGAATTTACACTTATTTGAAGATGCGTGGTTGTAATACACCTAGGGAAGGGATAACTGCTAAAGGTAGATAGCCATAGGCTATACCATGGCCTCTTAAACTTATAGGTTAAAATCATAGGCATTAATGCATAAGTGCCAATGTATTGGAAACCTTAAGGTAAAGTTAGGTAGTTTATATATGGTCACACGTAAAAATGTGGTATAATTCCATTAAGGTGGAAAGTCAAGGATTTCTCATTGCATCTTTTCTAGGTATATGGAGTGACAACCAGAAATGGTAATGCACAATACAAGTCAGGTATTAACCAAAGGATTGTGGTAAATTCACCATGGTTTATACCTTAACACAACACAATGTTCATACATTAAATAATGTGTAACACTAAATAGGCACCTAAGGAAATACCCATACCCTTGGTCGCATAGTAGTGGGATGGTATTAGCTGACAACCTCTAACCAATATCTATAAATAACCTTAAGAATGGTGGAGTAGCTAATGGAATTTGGTCTTAAAAATGTGAATAAGCATGAGTACATACTAGAAAGGTGAATACACAGTCTACGAAAGTGATATGGGTGTAAATTATAAGAGTTAGAAATTAATATATCTAGTATATAACTTAAGATCAATATTTAGTGTTGGGCATAGTTAAGCAAATTGTGTACCTAATTCTTGATAAAGATATATGAAAAAGAATAACTGAAGTTGGTTGAAGATGTAATCTCTTCATGATATCATTGTAAGTATATAAAAGAAAAACATTTTTTTTAGCACCGAGACATGTGACAAGTGGTATCACAGCTTAGGCTTAACCCTTGGGCCTAATGGGCATTATGGTAAGCCTCAAAATGGTGAAGTACAATTGTCGAAATAATTTTCAGTCACTTGTTTGACAGTAGCCTTTAGAGGCAACATTTCAGGGACCCTTTAGACAATTAGGCCTAGATTAATAAGAATGAAGAGTATTACAATAAAACATCATTCTAATCAACCTATTGGTGGAAAAGTACACCCAACATAAGCAAGTACACACCAACGTTTAAGAAGACCTTTTACTGCTATTTTTCATGAGCAATGGTTGGAAGCAAAAAAGGAGAAGAAATCAAGGAGGTGTGAAAAACAATGCTTGAACAAGCAAGCATACTAATGTTGGTGGAGTTAAGAGCATATCCACACGAATAAAAGGCTAAATAGATAATGGAGTAAGTGAGTATGTTTGAAGATTCATTGGATAAAAATACACGCAAGCATAGTATTAACTTTGAATATTCATACAAAAATAATCAACATGATTAAGGGTAATGAAAAGCAATGAGCCTCGTGCTCGGACTTAAAGAATTTTCATTAACACCTCAGAGAGAATATAGATTTGCATAACACTGGTCCTTTCTAGAAAAAGTATTGTTAAATTAACAAAAGAATTGAACAAGTGTTCATTGATCTTTAGATTGTGTTGTGGGAATTAAACATGTCACTTAATTATGATATGACAACCAAAGTAAAAGAGTGTCAATTTTTACCAAAGAATCATAAATGTAGGGAAACTGCTTCATCATGAGATAACTTCTAAAGAAGCACATAAGTCATTCTGAATATTTGGATTTGATTGTTTAGATTGGAGTCAAAATGACTATTTTTCAGAAAGATATAGACCTCTTTTCTGTGTTATCTTCCCTTTAATTGGTAGGTGGAGGAACCCCTATGTTCGTCATACAATGTTATTTATATAACTTCCGAGGAATCTGTATATTGATGAAGACATAATTTCTATTATATTGTTGAGCCATCTATAGAGGTAGATATGAAACTTTCCAGATTACTGCTCTTTATTAGAGTGCTTTAGAGTTTATAGGAAGAGTGAAATTAAAAATGCAAATTGTCAGTGATTATGTAGGTGTTATGGCTAAAAGATCAGATTGATCTACAAACTGTTTTTTTTCCTCTAAGAAGAATCACTTGTATTAACCTTATGATAGCATGGTTACATGTAGTAAAACTGGTGCAAAGTACTAGTCAAAATTTGCATAAAGCATTGATTTTGTCACTGACTGTAAATGGTATAAGAACAAGGCAACTAAGTTTTAAGAAATGGTATATGAAATAAATTGAGTTTAGCTCCAATTTTTTTAAAATAAAAACCTATAGATGGAATCTTTTGAGAAGATCATAGAGATAAATTCGAAAATATATGAACTTGATTTCGATCACAAGGGAAATACATGCTAGCCCTGAGAGGGAGTTGATTCACACATATGCCAAATTATAGAAGTACAACTTCTTGTTTCATATATAAAACTTAAATGTGATAATCATTATTCTTTCCGACCGATTGAGGATGTGTCTAATGGGATGATATGATCTACTCTCTATGGGAATAGGGTGATTAGAACATTTTTGTCGAGTACTAAGACTAAGGAAGGGTGTGTCACTGTTGATATAAGTATATGTAACTATAAAATTGCTGGATTTTGGATCTAAATTGACCAAAAGTGTAGGTGCTATGCTAAATTTATTAATACCTACAATCTCAAGTAAGGCTGAAAGGTCAGGAAATATAAGGCACCTAATGCTAAAGAGTGAAGAGAGCCACTCAAATCCATGAAATGTGCTGCAGAAAATGTGTACCTTAAAGAGATAAGTGTGTTGGAAACATTTCTGCTAGAGAAATGAAGGCTGGAATATGCTGGGAATCCATAATAAATCTACCATATGTGTAAGCCATTAATAAGTGGCAATGGAAAATAGTAATCTTATATAATTAATGTTATATGATTTTTGGTAACACTTAGAATCTACTAGCAGTTCTCGTAGTATGATAGATTAAGAATATAAGTTGGGAATTGAGAATAGTCTATATTTTGCTAAACAAGTTGATTAAGTAAGAGAGGAGCATATAATACGATGTTCCAAGATAGGTCATAGATAGGAAACTGAAGCTTCTTGAGCATAGTTAGTGGTTATAGTGATACAACTGAAATACAACTATCAGGAAAACAAATGTTGATAGTATCTGTATTTTCAATAGTACACCTTTCAGGTTGAGAATTAAACTACCAAGGATGTTGAATGTAATTATTAGAACAACTGATAAAATTTTCAGAAAATGAGATTTGCTACCAAGAAACTAGGTAGTTGAAATGAGTGATCTCCTCGATTTAGGGAGTTGGAAGAAATATTCACCATTAGAGAAATATATAATGGAATCAATGACAAAGTCTACGCAAGAAAATGAGTGGAAATAATATAAGAAGATCATTACTATGGGTACTTTGAGATTAAAAAATAAATAAAAAATTATAAGAAGAGATTGGAACCAACCTTGGAATGAAATCAACAAGAGATCCATGTGTAGATTATTCTTCTTCCAAATATACTAGATCTCAGTGAAGTGATAGTAGAATATCAAAATAATGATTAAAAATGATATTAGCTACTAACCAGAGCTAATAAACTTTAAATTAGTGGTGAATATAAGGCTGGAACAATCTCAAAATTTGAATTAGAAATCTGCAGCGTTGAAGGAACAAAGAAAGCAACGTCTCATAAAGTGTGAAATACATTATGCTGATAGCAAATGAACAATGGAATATTGATTAACTACTAGTGATCCAAAATGGACCCTGGATAGACTTCTAAGTCTAAAGTGTTCCTCACAGAGGAAAATGAAATTCCAATGGTACTCTTGGAAATAGTCCCATTTCATAGATCTTCTCATTCTGAATCTATTGCAACTTGAATGGGATAAAATGGACTTTGGAAGAAGAAGTTATCGTAGAAAGAAGATTGGATTTGTCCTTTGAAAAAGGAGGCATTTCTTCTAAAAATGGCCTGAAAGGCTCCTTAAGGAAATCACATTGCAAAAGGCCAAAGGGAAGGACTTAACGCAAAGGCAGAAGGACCCCTAATCAGCGATCTCTGATATATCAGATCAGAGGTAGGCCTTCACCCAATATTGGGACCCCAGAAAAGGCGACATGCGATAATGCGATATCGGCGATCAGAGTGATCGATGATTGGAGGGGCAGAAGGCATAGACCCCCGCCAAGTGCGATATCGGCAATCGACAGATCGGCGGTCGGCATACCCAAAGGGCAGATCCCCGGGCTATTGCGATTGTGATTAGCGATCAGGTCCCGTACCCAATAGGGATTATGGACCCGATTGCATAAAATTTAAAGTTTGGGAACTTCGAAATTTCAATGTATTTCTCATGTATTTGGGTTTTGGCCAATTCGCTGATGCGATGCGATAAGTGACTAAAGCCAAACCCGAAAGGGTTTATGGATGCGAATATATACATATTGAGTTCTGGTAAAAAGGGTTTTTCTATGTATTTTCACATTTTCGTTAAGAGAACGAAATACAAAGGAAATGTGCCCAGAGCGATAAAATGGACCCAAAATGTTTATACATGCAGCTTTGTATTATTTGAGTTCCGTAATGAGCGGGATTTCGGGCGGGCCTCAGGCGGTAAGTGGTATTGGACGGGCTCCACCCGATCCCATACACTGGCTGACACGTGGCTTGGCGCCGGAGAGAGAAAACTGCCTTTTCGGGCGGGTAATCACCGTGCGCGTAAGCCGCCCAAAATAAATATAGACCGTTGGATCAGAGATCACACAAATCAACGGTGGGCGTGTGACAGCAACCAAAGGTGGACCCGATATGATTATAGGGTGGATTCAATGATTTTTGAAGTCCGATAGAAAGAGTTTTTGTCTGTTTTTAGTGTATTTCTCTATGTAAATGGGGAAACGTTTTCCTGGGGATTTCAACCGCGCCAGTGGTCCCTTTATGTTTAAAAAATAGGTGGCCACCATACATGAAGGCATTCCACAATGATTGTTTAATGCTTAGAGGGGATTTGAACGAATAGAGGCCGGGAGTCAGAGAGCTCGAAAGAGGAAATGAATAGACAAGCGCCGATAAGCTTAAAAGTCACTCAATGTCAAAGACAGAGTAGACAGTTGCTGAGGCAGAGAAAAAAGCTGAAGATAGAGCATCTGAGGGAGTCTTGGAGTCGCGTGGAGGTCAAGTGGAAAAACCAGAGAGCTAAAAGTGGCTGAGTCAGTCGCTTGGAGGTCAAGCGGACTGCTGAAAGCTCATGAGAAGCTAGAGCCGAGAGCCAAGAGACAGAGCGAGAGCGAGAGCGAGAGCTAGAGCGAGAGCTAGAGCGAGAGCTAGAGACAGAGATAGAGCCACGAGCTAGAGCCAAGAGTGAGAGCCAAGAGCCAGATCCAGAGCCAGAGCCAGAGTCAAGAGCCAGAGTGAGAAAGCTTCAGAGCTTCAGAGCCAGGGATGAGATGGTGTTCTAAGCCCATTGTTTTTGTGTAATATAGTGGAGTTGAGCGTGGAGCTTGTAAAAGGACTTTTCCATAATCCCAGAGAGCCTGGTCGAGTTGAATAGAGCTCAAGGAGACGTAGCCCAAGAGTTTTGGGTGAACTCCATATTATATCGCTGTTATGTGTGTTTGCTTGTTGTTGCATTGCATTGCTGCTTTATTTGCTATTATATGTTTTATATCAATTCAAGCAAATAAACTTAAGGCACATAAATAGTTTTAAAACAAACATAAGCATACACCTATATTCAAACATATTTAATTCCGCAATTGGTTAATCATAATATCTTGGGAATATTTAAGCTTTGGAAATGGGAGAGGTTCTTGTAGTTTCACAAGAAGCCTTTAGTGCCCCATTTTCAGATCAGGTGGTATCATAGCTAAGTTTGGTTAACACCACCTTCAAGAAGGTGATATCAAAGCTGGTTATACCAGAGCAAGTGATATCAACTCAGAATGCTTGATTGACAGAACAAAGATTGCTTGTCTGAAAGGTGTTTGGGCAGTCAAGGATTGATTTTCTGATTGATTGTATGCTTGTGTGCAGACTGACAATTGTTTGATTTTGCAGAGGTGAAGGGAAAGATATTGATAGCTCAGTCTAGGAAGGACAAGAAGGAAGAAGGGCTAAAGGCATTCTTCTATCCCAAAGGACCTCAAGGCAATCCTTAAAGCACAAGAGGTTTGTTACAAAAGGTTGCTTAGATAAGCTCTTTGTTAATCTTGTTTGAAGTTCTTTTGTCCATTGGTATAATGACAACTTCTACAAGTGAGTCCTCAAATTCCTCCTTCATCACAAAACTCTTTGATGGAGACATCAGGCAAGACTTGTTCATCACGATGGACAAGGTGAGAGAAATGTATGAGGATGGGAGGAAGAGAAACATACTTAGAGAGTAGTTGAATTCCGTGGAGGAAGAGAAGCAGATGCTTTCTGAAAAATTGCAGGAAATGGAAAGGCAACTTCATATTGCAAATATGAACCTGAAAACGATGCATGAGTTAGAGTCATAACTCTTTGTTGCCAAAGAAGCCTTGGTCAAGTATCAACTTGAAGAAGAGGTAAACCATTCCATTTTGTCTTCAAATTCTTCTAAGAATGCCTATATTGGTTCTCTTGAAAAACATACCAAAGGCATAGGTTCCAGCTAATGTCCGAGATGGGATATGAAGGAAAAGGCTTGGGTAAGCATGCACAAGGTATTGTTGAGCCAATAATGTTTGAGGAAAGGCCTAAGTATTTGGGTCTTTGCTATGGACAGTCTTATGGAGAAAGTTCCAAAGCTTCCACGAAGACCATTGAAACAGCTCCAAGAAGGAGTTTCATTGTAGGTCTTCTACCTCAAGAGTGTGAAGATTGTGTTCAGGAGGAATGCAATAGCTTGAAACATCATTTGCAGGATGCAGGTGTTCAACAACACACACTTGAACTAGAGAGTTGTGGAAGCTCTAATAGCCTTGAAGAGATTGATGGTGTTCCAAAGGGAGCCACTTCTTCATTTGATTCATCTCCTCATGAAGGAAATAAAGGTGAAAGAGAAAGGTATAAATCTGGTTCTAATAATTTTCCTTTTTATTTTGCAAAGCATGATAAATTTCCACATAGATATGGGAAAAGAATTGCATGTTCCTTTTGTGGTTTGGATAACCATCATGTTTCTAGATGTTGGAAGAGAATGGCCACATACAAGAAACTTTTGAAGGAAAAGAAGCAAGAAGCCAAAGATCCATTGGACAAGGCAAATCATGCTGTCAAGAGGATGCACATGTGTTGCACTTACTGCCATAAGCAAGGGCATCTTGCTGAAAGGTGTTGGACTCTGAATCTAGCAATGCTTCCACAAAAGCTGAAGAAGGTGGAAAGAGAAGATGGAAGAGATGGAAAGGAGGTTTCCATGGATGATGTGTTTCAGGATGATTCACATATTGATGCTGATGTGCAGACAAAGGTAGCACCTTTGAAAGGGATTGGTAGGAACTGGTTAGAGTTCTTATACAATTAAGATTGCATGCCTATTGATGCTTCTATTTGCATTTCTTTGTTAATGGAATGCAAGTTGCAGGATTTAACCAGGAAGGTGAACGGAAAAGTTGAGTAGGAGGCTCACTTTATTGCTGCAACATTATATTTCATTTCAGCTTCGAAAGTACAGTGTGCTTAAGTGAAAGTTGAAGGATGAAATGCATGCATAAACTTGAGATGCATGAACACAAGGATGTTGATGATTTACTTGTATTTGAACATGTATGTGTAATTAACTTGAAGGGTTGATTGCTTTGACATGCATGTGATGCAATGTTGACTTGGGAGAAGTTAACTTGGTCTCCAAGATGGAGATAATGATGAAGTGTTTCATCTTTTGAAAAAGGGTCCTAATGGTCTTTTTCTACATGCTTTACTTGAAGGGTCATTTGTTTTAAGGCATGTTTTGTGGGCTTGTTATCTAGTCCATCATTTGCATGCAGATGTAAGACATGGAGGTGTTCATAAGATGTGAGATCTGTTTCTTTTATTGAAGCAGGAGTTTTATACCATCCAATTGTTGTCTATATTTCTGTTGTTGTTGACAGCTTGTCAAATAGGTGCAAATGAGAATTTTGTGAAGCAGATGAACTTCACATTTGTTTGACCCACCTTGGATCAATGATCAAGGTAGAGAACTTCAAACTACCTTCTGTGACCATCTCAGTAGGAGTTCTGCATGAAGTCAAGGAGAAAGACAACTCTCCCCAAGAGGACCAGCACATCCAGGAAGGAGAGTGGTCAAAGGCTTTGGTTAAGAGGCACTATGCAGAGGCAAGTGTAGGGAGGCTGAAGAAAGAGGGTGTTGTTACTCTCATTTACTGTTCAGATCACTATGTCAGTATTTTGGAGACCAAAATTTCTTTTAGTGGGAAGGTGTGATCCAAAATGGACCCTGGATAGACTTCTAAGTCTAAAGTGTTCCTAACATGGGAAAATGAAAGTCCAATGATACTCTTGTAAATAGTCCCATTGCATATATATTCTCATTCTGAATATATTGCAGCTTGAATGGGCTAAAATGGACTTTGGATGGAGAATTTATCGTAGAAATAAGATTGCCTTTGTCCTTTGGAAAAGGAGGCATTTCTTCTAAAAATCGCCTAAAAGGCTCCTTAAGGAAATCACACTGCAAAAGGCTAAAGGGAAGGGATTAACACAAAGGCAGAAGGACCCCCGATCAACAATCTCTGATATATGGGATCGGAGGTAGGCCTTTGACCGATATTGGGACCCCAGACAAGGCGAAATGCGATAATGTGATTGCGATATCGGCGATCAGAGTGATCGACCGATCAGAAGGCATAGACCCTCGCCGATGCGATACGCGAGGTGCAATATTGGCGATCAACAGATCGGTGGATTGGCGGATTGGCGGATCGGCGGTCGACAGACCCAAAGGGCAGACCCTCGGGCCATTGCAATTGCAATTAGAGATTAGGACCCGGACCCGATAGGGATTATGGACCCGATTGCATAAAATTTGAAGTTTGGGAACTTCAGAATTTTAATGTATTTCCCATGTATTTGGGTTTTGGCCAATCCACCTATGTGATGCAATATGCGACTAAAGCCGGACCCGAAAGGGTTTATGGATGTGAAATATATATATATATATATATATATATATATATATATAGAGAGAGAGAGAGAGAGAGAGAGAGAGAGAGAGAGAGAGTTCCGGTAAAAAGGGTTTTTCTATGTATTTTCGCATTTTTGTTAAGAGAAAGAAATACAAAGGAAATGCGCCCAGAGCGATAAAACAGACCCGAAAGGTTTATACATGCAGCTTTGTATTATTTGAGTTCCATAATGAGCGGGATTTCAGGCAGGCCTCAGGTGGTAAGTGGTATTAGACGGGCTCCGCCCGATCCCATACATTGGCTGACACGTGGCTTGGTGCCGGAGAGAGAAAACCGCCTTTTCGGGCGGGTAATCTTCGTGCGCATAAGCCGCCCGAAATGAATATCAACTGTTGGATCAGAGATCACACAGATCAATGGTGGGCGTGTGACAACAACCAAAGGTGGACCCGATATGATTATAGGGAGGATTCAATGATTTTTTAAGTCTGAAAGAAAGAGTTTTTGCGTGTTTTTAGTGTATTTCTTTGTGTAAACAGGGAAACTTGTTCTTGGGAATTTCAACCGCGCCAGTGGTCCTTTCATTTAAAAAACAGGTGGCCACCATACTTGAAGGCATTCCACAATGATTGTTTAATGCTCAGAGGGGATTTGAACGGGCAGAGGCCGAGAGTCAAAGAGCTTGAAAGGGGAAACGAACAGACAAGCGCCGATAAGCTTAAAAGCCACTCAATGTCAGAGACAGAGCAGACAGTTGCTGAGATAGAGAAAAAAGATGAAGACAGAGTAGTTGAGGGAGTCTTAGAGTCGCGTGGAGGTCAAGTGGAAAAACAATAGAGCTGAAAGTGGCCGAGTCAGTCGCTTGGAGGTCAAGCGGACTGCTGAAAGCTCACAAGAAGCTAGAGCTGAGAGGCAAGAGCCAGAGCGAGAGCTAGAGCTAGAGCGAGAGCCAGATCCAAGAGCCAGAGCCAAGAGCCATAGCCAGAGCTAGAGCCAAAGCCAGAACCGAGAGCCAGAGTGAGAGCCAGAGCCAGAAAGCCTGAGAGCTTCAGAGCCAGGGATGAGATGGTGTTCTAAGCCCATTGTTTATGTGTAATACAGTGGAGTTGAGCGTGGAGCTTGTAAAAGGACTTTGCCATAATCCCAGAGAGCCTAGTCGAGTTGACTAGAGCTCAAGGAGATGTAGCCCAAGAGTTTTGGGTGAACTCCATATTATATTGCTGTTATGTGTGTTTGCTTGTTGTTGCATTGCGTTGCTGCTTTATTTTCTGTCATATGTTTTATATCAGTTCAACCAAATAAACTTAAGGCACATAAATAGTTAAAAAAAAACATAAGCATACACCTATATTTAAGCATATTTAATTTCGCAGTTGGTTAATCATAATATCTTGGGAATATTTAAGCTTTGGAAGTGGGAGAGGTTCTTGTAAGCATAGAAGAAGCCTTTAGTGCCCCATTTTCAGATCAACTAGTATTGGTAACAATGGTCAATTAAAAATGGGCATTGTTGGGTTCACCTGCAAGTTATTTTAATCATAATCTAACTATTATTAAAATAGCTAAATAGTAGCTGCATAAGTGATAAAATCATGTCTAAATTATAAACTGCTACAAATAATTCCATGTTAACTGATATGTTACTAGGAGAAATGTGTAAAGAAAGACACCATTATGTGACCTGAAGTTTATATATGAGTCATATCTATGATAATGTACATGGCCTCAAGTCTATTAAAGTAATATATATTAATGGTGTTAACCTTATCGAATGAATGTAAGAAGTATGTTGTATGTAGGTAAAATTTAAACAACATATATTCAACATATATGCTGGGAAAAGGCATGGAATGAATGAAAAAGTGTGGGTGTCCTAGTTGATTCGTCACCTCAAATACAAAAAAATGGTTGTAATCATGGCAAACAGGGAAAAATAGGAAGCGCCTGCCGTTTGGTTAAGAGAAGAGGAAATTTCTCTGACAATATGAAGGGTTTCGCAACATACTAAAATTGCATTGAACCAACATATTTGGCACTATAGCACACCAATTAGTATTTTCTAGTCATATTTGAAATTGTAATATTTTCATATATATCGTTACTTACAAAACAAGTACATGATAAATTCCATCCAATCAATTGGAAACTGCTACAGATAACGTTGAAGGAGATATTCTGGAAAAAATCGTTATATCTTAGACTGGAAATAGATCCAGCTCTGGAATTGAGCTATCGCGTAGGATAAAAGTGCATTGATACATGGGAGCAGGAAGATGGAAAGAGGAAAAGTCATTCAACAAGATTTTAGGGAAAAGAAACTCAACAACAAACACCAAGGACGGTGTTAGTAAAAGGGGAGGAGAATGTAAAATCCCTTCCATTACTGTAATTTTGTTTGTTTTAGAATGGTGGAAAATCCATGAAAAATATTGGATCGATTATATAAATGAATAATTGTTAATAAATAAATAAATAGAGTGTATGTACTTGGGAATGAGACACTGAAAAATGCGATTCTTGCTAAAAAAAAGAATATAACCTAATACGTAAATGAGATTGGAAAATTCTTCATGATAATAATTCTAGATAATATTCTAGATAAACTTGATGGATGGGAGAGAAATATCCATTAAGTTGCTTAGCTAGAGATAGATGCTAAGCTTGGGAAAAACATAAAAGCATCGCGGGAGAGAAAGGCAAGATTTTATGGGAAAAGCCTAGGCAAGTGGATAAGAATATCCACAAAAGCGGGACGCTGCTAAAATGAAATCTTATCATGAAAGACAAGTATTTAATACTTGAGAAGGGGATCAATGGGGTAGTTGATTCCTGGCAAGGAGTTCTCAACTTGGGGGTGAACTGAAGAAAACAGTTCTAGGTTGGGTGGTGAGCAGGTGTGAACTTCCAAGTACTCCACTGATGTTTTTATTCAATCTTATTATGTGCTTTGTGATTTTATTCAAACTTGTTATGCATTTGATGCTTTGTGCTGAAGTATTTAATGTTGTGGGTTAAATTCATTTTGTATGTTGTATTAAGTATATTAATTGTGGGGAGTAACAACAAAATTGTATATAGTAGAATGCTGTCTTATTTTACGTGCAAGCATAAAGTAGTGGCTACCGTAGGGCGATAGTTAGTTCTAAATTAATTACTAATGATAGGGACTTTCACTTGGAGGAAAATCGGGAGTTTATGATATAATCAACCAAACTGGAGCTTGTATATCCATGATATCTTACATTCTGGGACAAATGGTCCCTATCATAAATCTTAAAAGAGCAGATCTACTAGAGGATGATCTTAATTCTAAGAGTAGAATTAATAAAGTATGATTCATTTAACTATCGTGTAATGGATCATGTGTCGAGGGAATTAAGGATTATAAGGTAGTATTAAACAATTCAGCTAGTAGGCGTATCAAGATCTTACTAGTATCCATCGGAATTGGGGTAATGTCGAAGATCCGATATAAAGACAAAGTTCACTATAGATGTTCATATAGTATATGTATGTTCATATAAGTCATAAACGAGATTCGTTAGTTAGCAGTGCAACCATTGAAACTAAATAAGAATTGAGAAAGGGATGTGGCCTAATTTGGAAGGGAAACCAATAGGTCAGGAGAAAGAAGCATAGTATAAAATAAAATGGCTGAAAGGACAGATTATCCACCGTGCAGTAGAAACCCTGCCTTATTGCGGTTACTGTAGGAATATTAAAATGGTGGGAAGAGCTCCTTTAAACACTACGTCGAAGATAAAGAAAAATGGTAATCGAAGATTGTAGATCATTAAATATAAGCTTATCACTGGAATGAAAACATTAAATTGCTAACATGTAGCCAAACGAATATATGCACCAGAAGCCATTAAGTTGTCATGATAGAGGATTTCAATATTGGGATAATTAACAAATACGCTACACGCACACGAGACTAGAATCTTTTCACATGAACATATCTAAATTCAATAAGATTACTGTTGCTTTCTGAAGCTGAGTATATGCTTTGAAAATAGGGGGAATGGAAAACCTTTATCTTCTGCATATAAATATAATTAACCTTTTACAGTTCACTGACATTGGGCGTTAATCCCATCATAGATAATAAACCCCAAGACAAAATCAAGTGCCGTAAAAATACCATGTCCTTAAGTTACAATGAATTACATCGAAGGGGAAACTAGTAAAATTCGCGAGAGAGAAACTCCAGACTTTAAAAAATTCAAATTCAACAACGGTTCTGTACCAGGCAAGCCTAGGGAATATCCTTCGGAAGAAACATTGGATTTAACCACCTGGAAGGAAGAATGGCCATTCAATTCTACAAACGTGAATATACTTGCGAGGCTAAAACTACGAAGAAGGGCGTGAATATACTTGTGGGGAAATTCAAAAACAAACTACTTAGATCAAGAAATTCTGGAAGTAATTTCGAATTTAAACAACAAGATAATTTGACACTGGTACAAGTTGAATGGAATACCTGAATAAAGTTTGGATTCAATCTTCTGTGCATGGAGGATTAAAGACAATAATCAACACAAAACATTCATGGGGATTGCTAGTCAACCTCTAAAACTAAAGGAGAATAATATGGCAAGTACTGGTATAATGTTCACCTGCATAAGCTTCATGACTGGAACCACCAAGAACGAACCAGGGTTACCAAAGGCTGCAACAATACCAGACATTAGTGAAAATCTATCCCACCTGACAATCTGGATAGCAATGGAGGTTAAGATAGAGAAATTAGATATGAGCCAGAATTACAGAAAAACTTACCTAGTCGGGGAAATGGTCGTAGCAACGGATGTGCTAAACTAAACTACCTTGGAACCACTGCCATGGTCTGAACAAGTTCAAAAGGTACTTCATCTGAATTAATCCACTGTTTCAAGTGGGAATACATGTCTAGTCAATTTAACGTCTTAAATTGCTCTACATAAATTATCAATCCGGGTATCATAAATTGATGAAGTGTGGTGCACCATATGTGCTTAGTTAACCCTTTTTCTTACTTCGTTGTTTTATAGTTTATGTTGTTTTGGGGTTTTGTTTTTATTGGTCTCCTAAAGTATTCTAATGCAATGGAAATCCTAGTTTAAAGTTTTAAGAATACTTTTTAAAGATCAAGTGTGGATGTATAGTTGAAGACAGGGTTTATACTTCTTATGATAATTTCCAAATTTAGCACTTCAAAGATTTCAAAACATGCTATCTATAAATTCAAAACTTGAACAAAAGTGTAAACATGCAGCTACATAAATCAAGCTAAAGATGAAGTACTGAAAATGAGGTTACTGTCTCTGCTGTCCATATAATTACAGAAATAAAATCTAAACCACTGCACTCAAAACCAAAAATTGCAGACTAATGAAAGCAAAATCAAATTACTTCACTTATAATTTGATAGCTCGACAATTAACTTCTCGGGTTAAGCCATGGCACCAGAGATAACGTTAAATAACATGAAGAATTGATATCTAAATTACCTACTTGCAGATTAATGAAAACAAAATCAAATTACTTCACTTATAATCCGATAGCTCACCAATTAACTTCCCGAGTTAAGCCATGGCACCGGAGATAACGTCAACTAACATGAAGAATTGATATCTAAATTACCTACTTGCAAATTAATGAAAGCAAAATCAAATTAATTCACTTATAATCCGATAGCTCGCCAATTAACTTCTTGAGTTAAGCCATGGCACTGGAGATAACGTCAAATAACATGAAGAACTTGATATCTAAACTAGCTACTAACATCAAACAAATCTCACTAAAATCAAAGCATAACAACTGAAATTTAAAAGCTAAAAAGTTTAGCAGAGAAGCAAATCTTAGATCACTACTTGATGCAAAAACTACATTAAAAAGCTCAAGCAAAAACTAATAAGAAAATACAAGAACATGTAAAGAAAAACTAATCTACAATCAACCGGTTGAACACACTTGCATGAATTAAAATTGCATGAATGGAAAATCTAAACTATCAAACTTGAAAACAATAAAATGACATACATAAATGAAATCAAAGCAAAATTACAAAATAAAATCTACTCTACCTTACATTCTAATATGCTCCATGACATCTACTTCACATCTCCTTCCATGTTAAGAACATCAAAGCTTTATTCAAATTCTTCAAAATTACAAAGTACAACAAAGCTCTCCAAAGCTTTCTAAAGCCATCAAGGAAGAACTACAAACTCCAAGCTAAAGAACTAAAAAGCCAAGCTAAGCTAACAAATGAAGGAGAGAGATCTCCTATTTATACAAAAAGATGAGAAGCCATCTCATTAATGAGAGTCCATGAATCTCTCCCTCTACCTCTAGAGTCCTAATCAAAATAGGAACTGATAAGACACATGTCTTCTTAGAGTTTCAATACAATTATGAGATGTAACACATATCCTCATGATCTCATGATTATCTCCAATCAAATTCGAATTTGGCCTTAGGGTGCCATATAAAGGTCTTCTAGAAACCTCCTTTTGACCTACACATGTCAACAATCTCAACCCACTTGTTAGGTATAAGCATATACACATCATTTTCTAATTTTTAACCACAAATTCACTTAAAAAGACTTCGAATTAATAAAATTTGGAAAAACATAAATGTGGCCCAATGATGATGAAAGTGGGATGAATGTGGTGACATAGTAGTGAAATGGAGGTGATATAATGGACATAATAGTGAAAGTGTAATGGAAATGAATGACATTTTCAAGACCCAATATACCCCCCAACTGAAGCTATTGCATATCCTCATGCAATATATATTACATTAATTCTTTTGATCCTTGAGCTTTGGCTTAACTTTGCATGATATCATTTGATAACTTCATATTTCTACAAAGTGTTTTACTTGAATTGCAACATGGTTGGTTCTTGTGTTACAACCATTTTTTTGTTGTTGCATTCTATTTTGATCTTTGAACTTTGCATAATGATATTTTGATTATTGTTACAAATTATATCTTTATTGGATTGCATGATGGTTGGTTCTTGTGTGAAAACCATGGTTTTGTTTGTATCCAATTTATCCTTTAAGCACTTTTTTGAAAAGCCATTGTATGCTCATAATAACAATGTAATAGTTAATATATGTTGGAAGTATGTGGGCTCCTGAATATGATATGGACATGGAAATATATGAAGATGAATGTATTCCCCCCACCCCCCCAACTAATGGTATTGGCAATTTTATGAATTGAGGAAGAGAAATGTTTTTCCAACAATTGTCATTCTAGCTTTTTATGGAATTCTATTGTCAAAAGTTAGAAAATGACGTACCTTAACTTACCCTTTGGAATGGATGAGTTGTATGCGTGGTGGCTGCAAAATTCTGATCATATTCTTCTTCAAGTGGCTGAACAAGAAGAGTCACGGATAAAGAGTTAAGATGACTTTTTATTGCTCCACTAAAACTTGCTGAATCTACTCCAAAATGCTGAAAATAATAGTCTTCATGTCTTCAAAACTCATTGGCACAATTCCTACTATGTGAAAAGATGTTCTGATGTCAAACATAGCAGGGAATTGTTGACTTAGTGGCCATTAATGGATGCCACTAGTCAACACGAGAACTCTCACCATTGATGACAATGAGAGTCAAGATGCCCAAACACATCTCGCTAGGTACGAATAGTTTTGCCGATGTCGAGTCACTTAGAAGATTTGATGAACAAGGGACATTAATGTATTCCCATTGTTTTTCAGCATGAGAACTTGCCATTAAGGCATGCAAGCCTCAAGGTGTCTTTCCAAGGAACTTAGATTCAAAGGACCATGGACTCAATAATTTGCATTGAAGCATGGCTTATTTGCGAAATGAAAATGACAAGAAAGGGAAGATGAAAATGGAAGATGGAAATGGAGAGTAGAAATGGCAATGGGCAATAAGCATGTGAATGAGCCTCTTGCTTTTATTTGTGGGTTATGAATGGACAAAAAGAGATGGAAAGTGTATGTGAATGTAAATGGAAAATATGAAGTGAAATGAGGTGAATGGTTTATTATGAGGTATGGATGTGATGGAGACAATAGTATCTGAAAGTTTTTCAAGTGTTTGGATCTGATTTTGCATCAACATATTTCCTCTTTGTTGTTGATCATCCTCTTATGAAACAAATTGGTCTCTTAGAGAGACACCATTCTCTTGTAGTCATTGGTCCTTCCTCCTGGAACCTGCAAAAAAATTAATACTTCTTTTGCAATGGAATGTAAGATTATCAAAGGATAGAGGTGATTAATCTCTCTAGTTATGATATTTACACACAAAACTAAGAATTTGTATTAATGAAACAAGTTCTCAAAGGAAAAATCAAAAGAATTTATACCTTGGAATTGGTGTTTCAAGTTGAATGTTGCTTCTTTTCAACAATTATTTCATTATTTACTGTTTCAAACTCTAACTATAGATTTCTCATTGTGTAGATCTTGTTGAGATCTTTCCAATGACACTTGAATCATCAAAATCTGATTTTGTATGAGAAAGTTAAGCTGATTTGAACAATGATATTTTTTAGCTGCGGAATGGCTTTAGCTGCGGAACGAATTTATCTGCGGAACGCGCGCAATTTCTGTAGCTAAAAATATTGAATAAAAAGTTAGCCATTCATTTTCATCATCAATCCAAAATTAATCAATATCTTCAGAAAAGTGAGCAAATAACTTATTCATTTCATTGATTCAAAATTATTATTATTATTATTATTTTTTGACATGCGAGGACTTAGTGTGGCGACTTAGTGATAACACACACCTTGACTTCCTTTTTACCGGGGTCTTTTTCATCGATTTGGATCAAATGAATAGGAAACCATCCATGTATTGACATTTTCCCAGCTACCCATGTGGCTCATTTCGTCTCTTGACACCTATAACCTATAGAAGTATGAAAATGGCTGCGAAATTGCCAGTTAGCTATGGAATCAGGCTGCATTCCACAGCTAAAAGATAGCGAACCATTAGTTTTCTAATTTAAGTTATTGGAAAAGAGATTTTATGCAGCCAAGTACCAGGGAGAGAGAGCCTAAGATCACAGCTGGTGCACAAGACCAATTATTCATGATCTGATATATATATATTTTTTTAATTTTCTTCACTGTCTGCCTGAAAAATAAAAACTTTGTAAATGGTATATGAAGCAAAATAGTTTTAGTGATGAAAATATATCAGAGTAATGGAAATGTATGATCTTTTCAACAAATTTGATGACTCCTACAACAACCGTCTGACGCATATCCCTAACTGCAAAACGACCCAACGGAGGATACTCAACAAAGGATTCGACAACCAGCAAACTTGACAGCAATGTGGCAAGTGTGGCAATGTTTTTGAACCACCTTTCTCCATGCTTTGGCAGTTCTGTTACCAGGAAGCTACTCATCTACACAACTTTGCACAAAACTCGTTTCTGGAACTAACTGAGAGTGATCTAGGCCTATCTGTGATGTTCTCTTCCTTCAACTAATTGATACACAGGTACCCTTTATCAGTTCAAATAACCAGTCCATGTTAGTGAAAGTCGATGAGCAATTCCCAGGTTTCAATCGATGATGATAGTCATGGAAATCAGCTCCTCCATGAAATGCTCTAAGGGAATCAGCTCCTTTACAGTTTCCAACACTCGCAAACTCATCCATATACAAAGATATAGCTGCAAGAGATTCAACCAAATAGACCACGACATCCACGAAGTATGAGTTAAAAATGGAAGGCGTGAGGCATGGCGGGAGACGTGGTGGAGTCTGAGTTAAAAATGGAATAACATAGCCGGACCTGATCCAATCTCTGCAATATGGAAATAATTCAATGAAAAGAGTCGTGTGATTTTTGGATACGTAATGTAATCAGCCGTTAAAACAAATCAGTTTGGAAGAGTCGTAGTCGATATGTCTTGCTGTTAAACAGGTGTTAATCTGAAGTAATAGTGAAGTATGAGTTAAAGAAGCAGTCATAATTAATCTTCAAACCGAATTTCCCTCAGGCCGTGTTAAATCAACAGCCTGTTCATTAATTCAAATCCGTTTTTCTTCACGCGGCAGGCAAAAATAGGTTTTAAAGAACCAAGGATATCTCCCAAACCGCTTCAAATTCCTTAAAACGATTTATGAAGTTATCTAATTGACCTTATTTCATAAAAGACCCATGTTTTATTTTTCCCAAATTCGTCTCCATTTGGCCAAATCGTGTAGTTAAAGTTTGACATTTTTTTTTTGTGTTTTTCCTAAATTGTTGCATTCGGCTGTAAAGTTTCGAATCAGTACCGATATAGTGAAGATGACCCTAGCACTGAAGATGATTCTAAGAGTGAAGGATATGAACGTCCAGGAGGTGTGAAGTTAGTTCTACAAAGGGAAACATTAGCGTAGTCAGCCTCTCTTGGCAAATAAGGCCTCTTAATCTCATCGAGATAATTCTACTCTTAAAACACGTTCTCTTATTCTCCGACGGTGTAAATATTCAAGCCCTGGATCTACCCCACGATAATCACAACCCATTCCTCACAGTAAGGCCTGCCTCTGATACACAGAAGCATATGGATCTGATGCTTGCAAAGCATAAGCATCAAGCAATGGTGCACGCTAAGGCAATACTGTGTCAGGTTGATATAATGGAACTTGGGGAATCTGATCAACAAATGGTACACGTCTTGGTGCCCTAACATTATCACGAACAAGTTTCCTAGGCCTATTGTCTTGTGGACCATGAGAGTTTTGAGCAGGTACCGGTCAAAACAGCTGGGACAACTTTTTAACCTGTTCTGCGTTCATATTACAGGTTTATTTCAAGGCCAAAGCTCAAATAGAAATGCAGATTTTCTATTGAGGCCATAGTGGAAATTGGAATTGGGGATAGCCATTGATTGTTTCCCCTTTTTTTCTCTGAAATTGTGAAATTTTATAAGAATGATTAATGATTTTCAATTTCAGGCTGCAAAGACTTCAAGTAAAATATACTAAAAACAAGACTTTGACTGAGGACTTAAGCTGATTTTTTATCAATTTGGTCTGGGTGACTAGGATAGGATCCATGTCGGGACAATTCCGGAGATGCCCATGTGGTCGGTTTCTTCATTGGATACCTGTAACCTGCTAAACCTTGGAATTAGCTACAAAATTCACAGTTAGCTGCGGAATCAGGCTGCATTCCGCAGCTAAGTTGCAAAATCTTATTAAAATAGGACACAGTGTTTTGAGGGTCACTACAAACCATAACCAGTCAATCTTGGACAATTGAACCTATCAAAGCAGTTGGATTTCATATATATATATATATATATATATATTATTGTTTTTTTTGTTGAATCAATTGAAATGATAAAGTTTATTTTGTCTCATTTTTCTTCTTCTTCTTCTTTTTTTTTTTTACATAACAATTTTTATTTTATTTTATTTTTTATTATTTATTTTTGATCCTCTAGATCACACAAAGTGCAGGAGGAGAGCATACTCAAGATTTTTTATTTTTTTTAGATGTAAGAAATAAAGTCTCCTAATTACACTTCCCTGGCAACGAAGCCAAAATGTCTAGTCAATTTAATGTCTTAAATTGCTCTACATAAATTATCAATCCAGGTATCGTAAACTGATGAAGTGTGGTGCACCATATGTGCTTAATTAACCATTTTTCTTACTTCGTTGTTTTATAGTTTATGTTGTTTTGGGGTTTTGTTTTTATTGGTCTCCTAAAGTATTCTAATGCAATGAAAATCCTAGTTTAAAGTTTTAAGAATACTTTTTAAAGATGACCATGGTTGACCATGGATGACCATGGTTAGCTAACCATGGTGTGGTAATTACACCTCTTCCTATTGTAAGATATGAAACGAATGGTTACATTTAGGCCACCTTTGTACAGTTTGCTTCACCACGCAGAAAACTTTGCGGAAACTTTGGAATCCGTGGAGAATTAAACCTACTCCTTCCAACAATCACAGAACCAGACGAATAAGTACACCACTTCGTCTTCAACGGTCTCCATAAAAAATTACACCTCCTCTCATCCTTCCAATAATTACAGAAGTGGACTAATAATTTGTGTTCGACGCCCCCTCTCCACCACTTTGTCTTCAGCGGTCTTCGTCAAGAATTACACCTCCTCTCATCCTTCCAATAAGCGGACGAAACATTTCTGTCTGACCCGCAAAAACTCTGTAGTCTCCGTAAATAATTACAACTTTGACCTCAGTTCTGTCTCAACACGCCAGAGACTTTGGGGTATATATTTAAAAATAAAATATAAATATAAAAAAAATTAAAAGTAAAAAAAATTAATAAAATATTTAAATTTTATATATTTTAAAATATTTTACATAAAGATTTAAATGAATTATGGGAAGATCTATATTAATTAACTTATGTGGATAGAAATTATATATATAGTTATATATAGAAAAAGAATATTTTAATGTTTTACAAAATAAAGAAAATCCTACATTCATCCTTCCGGTTACATTTGTGTCCGCCCTGCCACTCTGGAGTTTCCATAAATAATTACAACTTGGACCTACCCTTCCCAAGCCTCAGTTCTGTCTCAATATTTTTGTCATAATTTTGTTGGATTTTCTATTATTTTTTAGAGTAATTTATAAGCTATTTAAATATATTTTTTCCAATACTTTTTTTTTCAAGTACACGGCTCATTCCTCTCACTGACATCTGTAATCAAGCTCACCTGCAGGCCAACAAATATAAAACCTACCAATGGGCATTAAATGAGTAGGGTTGTATATGCCCACTGTTAGATAACTGGCCTGCCAAATTGCCAAATCCAATAGTCTGGTTGTATATGCCCACTGTTAGATAACTGCCCTGCCAAATTGCTAAATCCAACAATAGGCATATACATGCTACTTATTTTCAGCACACCTTCACCACTTAATCTTGTCATTAAATGAGCCAGGTTCTATATGCCCACCGTTAAATAATTGGCCTGCCAAAATCCAACAATAAACAATATACTTTTTGGCTTCAGTTTATTGATTTTTTAATAACAGTATCGTGTACCAGAATTCATGTACTAGAACTTTCGGAAAATATCACGAAGCTTTACGGAGGTTGTTGGGTTCTTTCCCACATGCACCATCGATTTAAAAGCGAGCAAATAAATACAATGGGAAATTTACAGCGAAGCTTATGTTGTTGGACAGTATTAGTTTCTTCTTTTTGTGATTGTTTGTGAGATCAGGGAGGTGTATATAGTGAATTTGAATATATTATTTTTGTAAAATACATATTTTAAAATTTTGAAGATGTTATTTTTCATGTAAATATATATTTTAAATTTTATAATTATAATTAAAATAAAAAATCCTATTGGCAACGTTGGACCATGGTTGACCATGGATGACCATGGTTGTCACAATGTGATGTTGGACCAAGAGACAATCTTTGTCACAATGTGACCATGGTTGACCATAATTGGCCATGGTTTATTTACATATTGAGACAATTTTTGACACAATGCAATGTTGGAAAATGGTCGACCATGGTTGATTTTCATATTGAGACAATCCTTGTCACAATGTGACATTGGTTGGTTTTCATATTTAGAAAATATTTGTCACAATGTGAAATTGGACCATGGTTGTGTTGGAAATAATACTGAGAGGGGGGGTGAATCAGTATTATCAAGCAATTTACCAAATCTTCCTTATTTGATCTTTTGAATTATTCTTGCATATCAGTACCATAAAATAATGAGCATGAATAAAGAAAATAGACAGTCACACCAAAGAACACAAGATGTAAGGTGGAAACCCAATGCGGGAGAAAACCACCTGCTGCAATATGTCTCTATCTTCTTTCAAGAAAATCCTTTTACAATGATTTTGTACTGGTGCAGTCCTTTACCAGCACGCACGCTGCAACCTGCAGAGAGCTGCAACTCTCTCTCGTTTTCCAGTCTCTCCTGGAAGGGAGCTACAACCCCCTACTTCTTTTCATGAACAATCAAATGATCAACAAGTATACAACAGATACAGTCCACTACAGATATCAGATCAGTAATTACAGAAATAACCCAGAACACCTTATGAACAGAAATATACAGTCAACAGATCATCTTAAGACAGGGACGCATATTTTCTTTCTGTGGCCTGCGACTGGACGCAGTCTACCTTCTTCTGTTCTGCGTGCAGACGCACTGTTCTTCTAAGCTTTTCCGCGACCGACGCACCCAGTAGCACTATTGCGCCGCGTCTTTTGCTTCAGAGACGCACCCAATAACACAGTCGCGCTGCGTCCTTTGCCTCAGAGACGCACCCAATATCACAGTCGTGCCGCGTCCTTTGCCTCAGAGACGCACCTGAGCCTTTACTGTCCTGCGTCCCGGCGCACTTTCCCTTCACTGAACCTGCGTCCCTTCAGATATAAAAGATATGAGGACTTCAGAACCAACCCAAACACTCAGATCCACAGATCTGATCATGCGCCATAGAGATCACAGTCCATTAGAAGATTCGCCTTCATAGATCTGGACTAGATCTCACCAAAAGATCTTCAACCAAGATGATGCATAATCCAAATGAATTCCTTTGCTTTATATAGGCAAGCTTCTCCCCAAAACATGGAACAATACCACGAGCCGACACCATAGAAACACAAAACCGTCGGCTAGATACCACACAAGAAACCCCCACGTGCTTTTCTCTGCCTTGAAATGTGTGCACTGGGCGGACGCACCTCCTGAACGGCTGGCCTGCGTCCCTGGACGCGGGTTCTGTATGGTATACCTGCAGGGACGCACTTGCTGAGCATATTTCCTGCGTCCTTCTTGATTTATCACCTGAATGGGTTTGCCATCAAGGACAACACCTGAATCATAATGCCAACAATCTCCCCCTTTGGACTTGATGGCAACCACATAATCTTCAGCTTCATTCTCCCCCTTTGACATCAAGAGCAAAGGGTATGCTCCCCCTATGCTCATGCATCTCCAGATCTGTAACCAGAAATCCATCATGAAGGAGATAGAGACATATTGCAGCTATTTCCAAGATCTCCTTCTCCATAATGCCAACAATGCATTATGTGCTCCCCCTGAGCCTATACCACCAATAGGAAGATGATCAACAGTAAGATGATGCATCAACAACCCCCAGCTTTTGCCTGAGGTATTCAAAAGTGTCCCTGGGCAACGGTTTGGTGAAAATATCAGCAACTTGTTCCTTAGAAGGAACATACTCTAACTTGACCTTCTGTTCAAGTACTTGTTCCCGGAGAAAATGGTACTTGATTGGTATGTGCTTGGTTTTTGAATGCATAACCGGATTCTTTGAGATGCTGATTGCACTTGTGTTGTCACATAAGATAGGAATAGGAGGTGTACAAGTGATGTGATAATCCTGCAAAGTCTGCATCATCCAAAGAAGTTGGGTGCAACAAGATGCAGCAGCAACATATTCCGCTTCAGCTGTAGACAAGGCAATTGAACTCTGTTTCTTGCTGAACCAAGATACCAGTCTGGAGCCCATAAAGAATGCACCGCCACTTGTGCTTTTCCTGTCATCCACGCTTCCGGCCCAATCTGCATCTGTGTAAGCATGAAGAGTGAGATCTGTATCTCTAGGATACCATAAGCCATAATTTTGAGTCCCTTGAAGATATTTGAAAATTCTCTTCACTGCTTGAAGATGAGTCTCCTTTGGATTTGCCTGAAATCTTCCAACTATTCCAATTGCATGCATGATGTCTGGTCGGGTACCTGTCAAATATAGTAAACTTCCAATCATAGATCTGTAGGTTGGTTGATGTACTGCTGCAGATTCATCATTTTCACTGAGACTACATCCTGTGACCATGGGTGTACATACTGGTTTTGCATCTTCCATGCCATATTTCTTCAAAATCTGCTTGAGATACTTGGTTTGAGATAAAAAGATTCCTCCTTCCTTCTGTTGGATTTGCAAACCAAGGAAATATGTCAGTTCTCCTAGCAAGGACATTTCAAATTCTTTCTGCATGACTGAGGCAAAGCTTTGACTCATAGCTTCTTCATTGCTGCCAAAAATAATGTCATCTACATACACAACAAGTATTAGCAATTTGTCATTTTCAACTTTTATATACAGATTGCTATCTGCTGAACCTTTTAAGAAACCTTGTTGATGAAGATATTTGTCCAATCGGTAGTACCAAGCCCTTGGAGCTTGTTTGAGACCATAGAGAGCCTTTTTCAATCGGCATACAAGATTTGGATCATTTCCAAGAATGAACCCATCTGGCTGTTCAATGTACACTTCTTCTTCCAAGTCTCCATTCAAAAAGGCTGATTTCACATCCATTTGAAATACTTTGAAGTTCTGAAAACTTGAGAGAGCAAGGAACATTCGGATGGCCTCAAGTCTTGCAACAGGAGCAAAAGTTTCTTCAAAGTCTATTCCTTCTTGCTGCGCATACCCTTTACAAACGAGTCTGGCTTTGTTTCTAATTACTTCTCCATTTTCATTCAATTTATTTTTGAAGACCCATTTTGTTCCAATAACATTCTTATCTTTTGGTCTAGGAACCAGCTCCCAAGTGTTGTTCTTTTCGATTTGCTCAAGTTCTTCATCCATTGCTTTCACCCAACATTCATCTTTGCATGCCTCTTTCACATTTTGTGGTTCGGTGGAGGAAAGTAATGCCAAATAGCTTGAAGCTTCTGCTACTGTTCTTCTAGTTTGTATACCTGCTTCTTTTTGTCCCATGATCTGAGATTCTAGATGGTTCTTCTGAACATATCTGGATGGAGTCTTTTCTTCTATTCTTGTCTGTTCTTCTGCTTCTTCGTGAGGTTCTTCTTGAGATTCTTCTTGAGGTTCTTCTTCTTCATTATTCTGTCTTTGAGGGTAGCTCTCATCTTCTTCGATGTCTTCACGATGTATTTGCCTAGGAATATATCCCTTTTCATCAACCACTACATCAATGCTGTCAACAATTCTGCCAAGTCTTTTATTGTAGCATTTGTATGCTTTGCTATGTGGAGAATAGCCAAGAAGAATGCCTTCATCTGCTCTAGGATCAAGTTTGCCAAGCTGCTCCTCAGTATTCTTGATATAGCATTTGCTCCCAAATATTTTGAAGTGCTTTACCGAAGGAGTTTTACCACTCCAGAGCTCATGAGGGGTTTGAGTGCTGTTCACCCGGACATTTGTCTTGTTGAGAATAATAACCGCAGTATGTGCAGCCTCACCCCAGAAGGTTGCGGGGGTTCCTGATTCATCAAGCATAGCACGAGCCATTTGTTGGATTGTTCTGTTCATTCTTTCAACGACTCCATTTTGCTGAGGCGTTCTAGCTGTAGAGAATTCTCTCCTTATCCCATGTTCATCACAGAAATCGAAAAATTCATTTGAAGTAAATTCCCCACCTCTGTCAGATCTGAGGCACTTAATTTTGTGACCTGATTCATTTTCAGCCAAGGCTTTGAAGGTTTTGAATTTTTCGAATGCTTCATCTTTGTACTTCATAAGCCCTAACCAAACAAACCTGGAGAAATCGTCAATAAATAATATCAAGTATTCCTCTCCTCTAGGTGTTCTTTTCCTGAATGGCCCACATACATCTGTATGTACTAGCTCAAGAGGCATGCTAGCTGATCCTTCTTTCTCTGGAAAGTTAGTCCTGGTTTGTTTTCCAAACTGACATGATCTGCATATGGTGTTGTCAGGAATTTTGATATCTGGAAGATCGCGAACTGCCTGATATTTACATGCTTTCCTTATTTGTGAGAAGCTTAGATGTCCCAACCTTCGATGCCATAACCAGTGCTCTTCATCCTTGCTTAGATAGCATTGTTGTTGTCCTTCTTCAAATATGTACAGATTATTTGGAGTTCTTTTCCTTTGAGAACTGTTTTCCCTGTATCAAGATCACGAACAAGACATCCATTTGATCTGAATATAACCTCGGTTCTTTGATCACACATCTGGCTGACACTTAGTAGATTATGCTTCAATCCATCAACAAATAAAACATTTCCAGCCTTAACATCTTCTTTTAAAGGAGCAATACCTTTTCCTTTTATAGTTGCAGGAGTATCATTTCCAAAAGAGACTTTCTTTCCCTTTTCTAAATTAGAATAAGACTCAAGTTTTTCTTTATCACCTGTCATATGCTTCGAACATCCACTGTCAATGTACCATAGATTTTCTTGTCCTTCTGCATAAAATGCTATCCCACATCTTTCTGTTTGAGGTTCCTTTATTCTCCATGTTTTGGCGCCTGAGGCTTGTTCCTTTTTCTGCTCTTGTACCTTTCTTTCCGGAAACCTGCTTCTGCATTCAAAGTCTTTATGTCCAAAATTATTGCAAATAGAACATTCAACTTCATTTTCAAGAGCTGAAAAGTTGTTATAGGTCCTTTTTGTAATCCCTGTCATACTTCTTTGTTTTTGAGCTTCCCTAGTCATGATTGTTTTATACGCAACACATTGAGCTGCTTTGTGACCAAAGTTATGGCAAGAAAAGCATTGTCCATTGAAGAAGCTTCTGCGATTATTGGATCTACCAGCCAACTGATTGTAATTTCTATTTTCATCTATTCTTGAACCAAATTGAGAAGATTTTACCTGTGGCTGGTTGTGGCTTTTGTTCACCCTTGAGCTGGATTGCCCTTGATAGTTTCTGTTTGACATTTGTCCCTGCTTTACCTGATGATCTTCCTTGTGCTCTTGCTCATTTCTTCTTGCTGCATCAAGATAACTTTTTGAAGTGGATGCTTGAGAAGTTTCTCCATTATAGCCCAAACCTGTCTTATTTAGTGGAGACCGCTGCACACTGATAATCTCATCCAAAGTTTCAGATCCTTTGACAAACTTGAGATTAATAGTTTTTGTTTTCTCAATTTCTTTTCTAAGACCAACAATTTCACCTTCTAATTTTTCAAGATGTTTTTCTTTTTCATCAATTTGGAATTGTAGAGTATCAATAATCATGTTCTTTTCTTCTATGCATCTCTTGAGTCTAGTAATTTCATCATAAAGGTTATCCACATCTACAGCATCCTCATAATCATCATTTTCAAATGCCATTAACAACCTATATTTATTACCTTGTTCATCTTCATCACTGTTTGATAAGCCATCACTATCTTCATGGGTGTAGTAGCTTTTCTTATTTGCACTCTGTTTCTTGTTCCATCTAACTGGTTCCTTTCCTTTATCCTTATAAGAGCATTTTGCAGCATAATGACCTACTCTTCCACAAGCAAAGCATTTGAAAGGTAGCTTACCTCTGAACCTTCCAGAACCCCTTTGAAGATTTCTGACAAAATTTGATTCTTCTTCCTCTTCTTCTGGAACATGACTTGCTTCATAGTGATCTTCTTTGCCTGATGCTTTAAAAGCAGCTTCCCTTCTGTCTGATGGACCTCCCTTTCTCATTTCATAAGCAGTTAGAATTCCATGCAGCTGAGACATGGTGAGGACACGGAGATTTTCCTTTTCTTCTACTGCAGATACTTTAGATTCAAACTTGGGGGATAATGATCTTAGAATCTTTTGAACTACTATAGTCTCTTTTATTTCTTCACCCAAATTTTTCATACAATTAACAATCTCATCTACCCGAAGAAAATAATTAGCCACACTTTCATCATTGTACATCTTGAGAGTCTCATATTGAATCCTGAGAGTTTGAAGTTTAGCTTCTTTTACCTGTTCATCTCCTTCATAGCTAGTGATCATTTTGTCCCATATCTCTTTTGCTGATTTGAAGTGCATGACCTTCATGAACTCTGTTTGGGATATACTTCCTAATAGAGTACTGACTGCTTTTGCATTTGTTTCATACTGCTTTTTCTCAGCTGGATCTGTAGGAGTAACTGAAGGAAAGGCATAGCCTGTTTCTACAATGTTCCAAACTTCTGTACCAAGAGATTGAAGATATGCAGTAATTCTTACCTTCCAATAATTGAAGTTTGTCCCATCGAAGACGGGTGGCCTGATTGATGCTTCTCTCTCGTAGTTGCTCATGATGAACGATCTACCTTCAAGCGATCAAGCTTTTCTGAAGGACCTGCTCTGATACCAATTGTTGGAAATAATACTGAGAGGGGGGGTGAATCAGTATTATCAAGCAATTTACCAAATCTTCCTTATTTGATCTTTTGAATTATTCTTGCATATCAGTACCATAAAATAATGAGCATGAATAAAGAAAATAGACAGTCACACCAAAGAACACAAGATGTAAGGTGGAAACCCAATGCGGGAGAAAACCACCTGCTGCAATATGTCTCTATCTTCTTTCAAGAAAATCCTTTTACAATGATTTTGTACTGGTGCAGTCCTTTACCAGCACGTAGGCTGCAACCTGCAGAGAGCTGCAACTCTCTCTCGTTTTCCAGTCTCTCCTGGAAGGGAGCTACAACCCCCTACTTCTTTTCATGAACAATCAAATGATCAACAAGTATACAACAGATACAGTCCACTACAGATATCAGATCAGTAATTACAGAAATAACCCAGAACACCTTATGAACAGAAATATACAGTCAACAGATCATCTTAAGACAGGGACGCATATTTTCTTTCTGTGGCCTGCGACTGGACGCAGTCTACCTTCTTCTGTTCTGCGTGCAGACGCACTGTTCTTCTAAGCTTTTCCGCGACCGACGCACCCAGTAGCACTATTGCGCCGCGTCTTTTGCTTCAGAGACGCACCCAATAACACAGTCGCGCCGCGTCCTTTGCCTCAGAGACGCACCCAATATCACAGTCGCGCCGCGTCCTTTGCCTCAGAGACGCACCTGAGCCTTTACTGTCCTGCGTCCCGGCGCACTTTCCCTTCACTGAACCTGCGTCCCTTCAGATATAAAAGATATGAGGACTTCAGAACCAACCCAAACACTCAGATCCACAGATCTGATCATGCGCCATAGAGATCACAGTCCATTAGAAGATTCGCCTTCATAGATCTGGACTAGATCTCACCAAAAGATCTTCAACCAAGATGATGCATAATCCAAATGAATTCCTTTGCTTTATATAGGCAAGCTTCTCCCCAAAACATGGAACAATACCACGAGCCGACACCATAGAAACACAAAACCGTCGGCTAGATACCACACAAGAAACCCCCACGTGCTTTTCTCTGCCTTGAAATGTGTGCACTGGGCGGACGCACCTCCTGAACGGCTGGCCTGCGTCCCTGGACGCGGGTTCTGTATGGTATACCTGCGGGGACGCACTTGCTGAGCATATTTCCTGCGTCCTTCTTGATTTATCACCTGAATGGGTTTGCCATCAAGGACAACACCTGAATCATAATGCCAACAGGTTGACCATAAAGGAAATTAAAAACAAAATAAACACACATAAAATATCAGAGATAAAAAACTGGCAGAAAAGGCCTGAGAGCCTCAAAGTATTCCTCTCATAATGTAATTGCACAAAATCATGATAATAATACAAATATAAATACATGAGGAAATTTGTCTCAAGATAGTGCGTCTATCTTCTATCTTGGACACTTTGGTTGAGCAAATCTCTCAACCATACACTAATCTAGGAGCCTAACTAGTTGGAGAGAATATCTCAACCAACTAGGCGTAAACTAACTCCTAACAATGAGGAACAAATCCAATCTAGAAAAGTAGGATTAAATCCAACTTTTATGATTTTAACTAATTTAATTATTTTGGACTTAGAATTGTTTTTATCACATGAGAGTGAAGCTAACATTCCCCCCCTCAATCATAAGTCCAAGATAAGAACTAGGAACAATCTTCCAAGTTTTCATGCTAAATTGTTGCTCCTCAATGAAAAAATACCTGAAAATCACCAAACCTGGATGCTGAAAAAAATCCAATCTGAAGAGAACATGAATCAACTACAAGTCTGATTCATCTCTGAAAGTTTCTTGACAACTCCATTAGGTGCCAAGTTGCAGAAGGATCCATTTGTCCTTCAATCAACATCCTTTGTCCATTGACAAAATGTTGAGAACGCCCACTGGCTACTTTGATGTTGACCGCCTATTCGCTGCTTTGATGTTGATGAACGCTCATTGGCTGTTAATGATGAGCACCCACTGGCTGTTGATGATGATCACCCACTGGATATTGATGATGATCACCCACTGGCTAAGTTGTTGATGTTGATTCTGTCGAAACTGCTCACTGATGTTGTCGAAAACTGTTCACTACTGCTGTCGAAACTGCTTAGTGCTTCTTTTGTTGTTGACTTCCCACTGGTGAATTTATTGATTCCCACTAGGTGATTTGATGAAGAATTCCCACTGGCTGTTTTTTTTTATGTTTTCGAGACTTTTATTCTGACAACCATCTTCAAATCCATTATCATTTCCCCCCTTTGTCAACTGAAAGGAGAGACAATCATCTGCACTTGATTTCTGAACTCGGGTGTAGGAGAGTTTCACTATTGTACTCCTGCTTTCAGGGGCATGAGAGTACCATCTTCACTTGAATGTTGGTTTCAATGGCTGTCTTCACGTGAGACTGAATCCTTCAGTAACACATAGACATTTTTTGAATGTAGATGACCAATTCCAAGGATTAATCCATGCATAATTGATCTTTACTTTGGGTGGTTCATTTCGCTTGCAACATCTTTTCGATGAATGATTTTTCTTGCCAAAATGGTGACAAGGATGGAGGTAAAAGAATTTAGTCTTCATATGGCCATTTCTCTTACAATGGTTACAACTAACCATATCTTATCACTGTATAGAAAACCGACACTTACAAAATGAACTGGTTTTGAGAAATCTGGAACAAAAAAAGTGTTTTCTTTGTTGTATCCTAGGCCATGTCGATATTTGTTGAAGGATATTTATTCACAAGGTCTGATCACTTTCTTGGAAAGACTATCTTGCTATTGTTCTTCATACTTGTTGTTGTTGCTAACATTCTTTCCTTGATTTATTAAATCTTCTGTATCACACTCGGCATCAATCATTAACAATTCATTGGTTTGACATGCTACATCAAAATGATCAATTTGATCTTTGGTACTACTCGTTGCATCATTAAGTAGTACAACTGGTTGGATAAGATCACTTGTGTCACAACTAACATCAACTTGGTGGATTAGATCATTTTTGACACAACTTGTATCAATATGGTGAATTAGATCATATGTATCACAAATTTCATCAACTTGTTGGATAAGGTCTTTAGTGTCACAATTTTCATCTAACTTCTCTGTAAATTGTGCATCTAGTAAATCTTGCTTTTCACTTAACTTAATTTGGAGTGCATTGATGAGTTTTTCTTTTATTTCTAGCTCAATTTGAAAATATTTTGCTACTTCTAATGTGTTGGTCATTTGATTGATTAAGTTTTGATTTTGCTTTAACTTCCATTCCAGTAATTCAATTGTATTCTACTCATGATTGCACTCTTTCAACTCTTTAATTTTCAAATCTTCACTTTGAAGACATTTTACTCCTTTACCCAGGTTGATCTTTAACACACTCGCTTGTATTGACTTGCTTGATTATCGTTCTCCATCTTGCTTGATTTTTCAAACTCGCTCGCTTTATGCTTGCTTGATCATCACTTGATGTCACACTCACTTGTTGTCTTGAACTTGTTCACTTTCACTTTGTACTTTCTTGAACTTGTGTTAACAATTGATTGTTTGAACTCACACTTGCTTGCTTTCACACTCGCTTGATCATGATTGCTTGTTTTTGAACTTGCTTGATCTCTAGCTTGAATTTGTTTTCTTGATCATTGCTTGAATTTACAAAAGAAGGGTGTCGAATACTATCGAAAAATGTACAAGAGAAGGCTTACAATGATTTAATGACAAGTTCACATGAATTTGATGACTCGGTTGAAAACAATGGACTCACTTGACTTAATTGACTCTTTAACAATTCAAATCTTGGGTGTCAGTGTCAACTGAGAATGCACCCTTACAATTCAACTCAATTTGAATTTGATTACAAGCAAAGTTACAAATTATGATTTGCAAGTTACAATTTTGTAATGAGCTTATTCTTAAAAAAATGGTGCAAGTGCATTTGCCAAAAAAATTGTTTTTGAATTGATGCAAATGTTGTTGATGTAGATGACAACTTCATTAACTTGTTTGGATGTTGATGTAGAATCGTCTTTGAATGCTAATATTGACAACTTGATTATGTGTTGCAGCTTCTTGATTACTTGTAGCTTGCTTATTTATGCTTGATTACATGAGCTTGCATGCATTTCTTTAATTTGTTGTGTACTCCATGTATACCATTTTACAAAAATAGTGTCAAAACTAGACACAAAAATTAAGCAACATCAAGAATCCAGAAAATCATGCGCCATAAAAAACATACTCATAGTGTACCTAAGATCCCCTTATTCAATTTCGGGCAGATCTAAGATACAATCACCAAAAAATGATATCTTTATTATGCTTGATACAATGTTCGATTCTCTTTTCAATATCCTTTGTCATGATACATGCATTACTCTCATTTTCATACACAATCACTTATAAATCAAGGAATTCTGACTTGGACAATGACTCCTTATCACTCCAAAGTAAAAATGCACCTTATCTCTCCAAAAAACTTTATAAACATAAATCTTATTACAAGAAATGATAATGTTAAGCTCGCAAATTCTTGAAGCAACTTGTCTTCAAAATTGAATGTATACTAACTCAATCTCCTAGAAGTAATTTTTTTCTTCAAAATACAACAATAAGCTTCCATTTTAAAAACATTCACTTATCATTCCAAATTTACAAAAAAAAAAAGATACTTTATCTCTTTAATAAAAAAAAATAATTTTCACTTTCATAGATTTCAACTCCAAACATTCGAAAATAACCCCTCACAGCCGATTTCTCCAAAATTACTTATCTCTCCAACTTACAAATTACAAATATTACAATTTTTTAATCAATTTAAAATTCAATTATTACTTCCACAAAAAAAAACCTTATTTCTCCATTATATTTACCCTTTTTTAATTTAAAATCTAATAATTTTTTTTGAATTCACTTATGGAAACTTACTGCTCCACGCTGGCTGCAAAGTAGATGCTATGGCAATTTCATACGACAATATTAGCTCATAACCCTAAAACTGCATTGATCTTCCACAACCTGCTCGACTTCGTTGGTTGGATACGTCAACACTGGTTCATAATATAAACGTTGCACCATGATTAACGTCCTCTAACACGTTCCAACTCAATCTTTAAGCTTATACTCAAATTTAGGATTTTAAACAATTTTGAGCCATCATTTCGTACTTCAAAGAACTCAACCTCAAATTCGAATTTGTCATTCTTTGGACCTCGAATCCACTCCCTTCGAAATTGTTGAGATTTTCTGTTAATTAAATTTGGAAAAAATCTCATGAATGTGACAACAATAGGATTTGTTGCTAAATTAGCTCCATTTATTCCTGAGGAGGAGTTATTGCATCCTATATTTGTTGTGAGAGAATTTATGATTCAGTTTTCTACTCCCAGCTATAAAAATGTAAGCCCGTAGAGGATATGTGTGATGAGAGGGTGTGAGAAATTATGTTGTTGTAATCTCTTGTTGAATAATAAGATTGCCAATGCCTCTGTTTGGTGGATGTAGCCTAGATTGGTTGGGTGAACCACATTAAAATCTCTGTGTCTTCATGTTGGTTTATGCTGTGCATGATTATTTCGTTTTCCGCTGTGATTTTTGCTCTTACAAGTGGTATCAGAGCTTCTGTTGTTGAGCTGGTACATGCGTTGAGTCTATTGCCTGTGACAGAGAGGCTGAGAGGCCAAGTCTACTGCGTGTGACAGAGATGCCGGCGGTGACTCTGGATCAGCGCAACTACACAGTGCCATGGGCTACGTTTAGACTGGTGATCGGTTGTTTAAATGACACTAGTGGCCGTGGACCATTTTTTCTGTGTTTAAGCCGGTTACTACTGCGAGCAAGGCAGCGTTGAACAGGCGGTGGACTGCGAGCCAGGCAGTGTTGAACAGTGCGGTGGACTGCGAGCTAGGCAGCGTTGAACGGTGCGGTGGACTGCGAGCCAGGTAGCGTTGAACTGTTGACATCGATTATTAAACTGCCGCTGTTGAAATGATTATTAAACTGTCGCTGCTGAAATGGTTATTAAACTGTCGTTGTTGAAATGATTTGGAACGTTTTATGAAATTGGTCTTTTAAAAAAAACAAAAACGATTGCAAATGGATCGCTTTCGTACATTAAATCACAAAGGTCGATTTGAAGTTTTTATAAAGGTGTTATGAAATGCCTTTTTTTTTTACAAACCAAAAGAAACGATTTGTATGATTTGTATTATATATGATATTATATTTATATCATAGTTTGTTTTTTAAATTGTAATATGCCATGACATGATAAGGCAGAGGCATTATATTAGAAGACAAAGGCATTTTAAATAAACACTTCATTTATTAAAAGTTGCAATTGGAGATTTTGTGTGACACAACATGGCAAAAACTCAAAGTGCTCGATTTGAGATCGAGAAGTTCAATGGCAAAAACAACTTCGAGATCTGGAAAGTGAAGATGTATGATCTACTCGTGCAACAAGGCGTGGCGAAGGCCTTGTTGGGAAAAGCCAAACAGCCTTACACCATGACAGATGATGAATGGAGTGACCTGGATGAAAGAGCACTAAGCGGCATTCGACTGTGTTTGGCAGATGATGTTTTGTTTAACATCGTGTCAGAAAAAACTGCTGCTGGTTTGTGGACAAAGCTTGAAAAGCTGTACATGACAAAATCCTTAACCAATAGGATTCTTCTGAAGCGACAATTGTACAGTTTGTGCATGAAGGAAGGTACATCTATTACCGATCATTTGAATACCTTTAATACTCTCCTGGTGCAATTAGAAAGTATAGAAGTAAAATTTGAATAAGAAGATAAAGCTATAACTTTATTATACTCGTTGCCCGAGTCATGGGATCATTTTGTTACTTCTATAAGTCTTAGTTTATCAGAAACCCGTGAATTTGATGATGTTGTTGGAGCTTTGTTGTCCGAAGAAACAAGGAAGAGGTCAAATTCAGAAACCTCTACATCAGAAGCAATGATGGTCAGAGGTCTTTCTAAAGAAAGACGCTTCAGTAAGCACAACAACTCACGTTCAAAATCGAAAGGGAAGAAGAGTAAGGTAAAGTGCTAGTTTTGTGGCAAATCGGGCCATTTGAAGAAGGACTGTTGGAAGAGACAGCAAACATCCAAAGAAGACTCTTCGACAGAGAAGAAAGAAGCAAACACGACAGATACAGGTTCGACATCCATTTCAGGTATGAATGATGAAGTGTTATCAGTTAGTTTGTCTAATCATGATAAACATTGGCTGTTAGATTTTGGTGCATCAAATCACATGTGCATTCATAGAGAATGGTTTAAAACTTATAAATCAATCAATGATGGAGTAGTTTACATGGGAAATGATGTCACATGTAACATTGTGGGAATTGGAAGCATCCAACTTAAAATGTTTGATGGGACAAATAAAATTCTAACTGATGTAAGACATGTACCTGAACTAAGAAAAAACCTCATTTCACTAGGAGTACTAGAAACTAATGGATATAAAACTTTTATTCAAGGTGGAGTAATGAAATTTTATAAAGGAATTTTACTAGTAATGAAAGCAAAGAATGTTGGAAATCTTTTTCAGTTAGAAGGAAGAACAGAGTCAGATCATGTTTCTACAAAATCTGAAAACGACAATAATTCTATTCGTTTATGGCATCAAATGTTGGGCCATATGAGTGAAAGAGGTTTAAAGATTTTATCTGATCATAAGTTACTTCCCAATTTAAAGTTTGTTAAGTTATATTTCTGCAAACATTGTCTATTTGGGAAACAAAGCAAGCAGAAGTTTAAAACTGGAAAACATACTAGTAAGGGAATCCTTGATTATATGCATTCTGATGTTTGGGGTCCATCTCCTACAACCTCATATGGAGGATCGTCATATTTTGTATCTTTTATTGATGATTTCTCTAGAAAAGTGTGGGTCTACATGTTAAAGAAGAAGTCTGATGTATTCACAGTGGGATCGAAAGACATAAAACCACTGTATATACTCCTCAGCAAAATGGAGTTGCTGAACGCATGAACATGAACCTTTTAGAGAGAGCAAGAAGTATGCTAAGTAACACCAATTTGCAGAAGGAATTGTGGACAGAAGCGGTTTCTACAACTTGTTATTTGATAAATCGATCATCATCAACTGCAATAGGATGCAAAATTCCTCAAGAGGTATGGAAAGGTCATCCTTGTGATTATTCTAAACTGAAAGTTTTTGGTTGTGATGCATATGCTCTAGTTTCGAAACATCATCGTTCTAAATTAGATCCTAAATCAAAAAGATATATCTTTGTTGGATATGGTGATGGGACTAAGGGATACAGATTGTGGGATCCTACTACTCATAAGATCATCATTAACAGAGATGTTAAATTTAATGAATCTTCACTTGAACATCCAGATGTAGATGATAAATTGAAACAGGATAATGTATCTAAGATTCAACACATTCATTTTAAAACCAGTTCAAATATTGATGATAGTCAAGATGAACAAGTTTTAGATGTAGATCATGAACAAGTTTTAGATGCAGATCATGAACATGTTTCAGATGCAGATCATGAAGAAGTTCCTACAGATAATAATCAACAAATTGTGGAAGTACCAGAAACATCTTTAAGGAGGTCCACAAGAATGAAACGTCCTCCTAAAAGGTATGATGATTATGTTACTTCAGTTGCTTTAACCGCTAATGATGATGAACCTTTATGCTATCAGGAAGCTGTAGAAGGTTCTAAAAGTGAAAAGTGGAAAGAAGCTATGAAGGACGAGATGATGGCATTAGTCAAGAATGGCACATGGGATCTGGTAGAACTTCCTAAAGACAGGAAAACTGTGGGATGTAAATGGGTTTACAAATTGAAAAGGGGTGTTGATGATACAGAGGACAGGTACAAAGCAAGGCTGGTCGCAAAAGTTTTTTCTTAGAAAGCAGGCATTGATTTTCATGAGATATTTTCACCAGTTGTAAAAATTGTTTCAATTCGAATTGTATTAGCATTAGTTGCTTTATTTGATTTATAATTACAACAACTAGATGTTAAAACTGCATCTTTACATGGAGATTTAGATGGAACAACTGGAAGGGTTTGTTCAAAATCGCAACAAGAAATTTGTCTTCAAACTCAAGAAATCATTGTATGGTCTGAAGCAGTCGCCTCGAGAATGGTACAAGAAATTTGATTCTTTCATGATGAGTCAAAATTATATAAGAAGTGAATATGATCATTGTGTTTACTTTAAGAAATTAAGTAATGGCATGTTCATTATCTTAGTGTTGTATGTTGACGATATGTTTTTAGCATGCAAAAGCATAACAGAGATCAACAGGTTAAAGGCTCAGATGGCTAGGACATTTGATATGAAAGATCTAGGAGCAGCACGACAGATTTTGGGCATGGAGATTTTTAGAGACAGGAGCAATGGTAAGCTATGGCTATCACAACAGAATTATATTGAGAAAATACTCTTGAGGTTTGGTATGAACAATGTGAAGCCTGTTTCAGTCCCTTTAGCTTCCCATTTTAAGCTTTCTTCTAGTTTATGTCCTAATACAAATGAAGAAAAAGAATATATGTCTCAAATTCCATATGCCAATGTAGTAGGTTGTTTGATGTATGCGATGGTTTGTACTCGACCAGATATTTCACATGCAGTTGGGGTTGTCAGCAGGTATATGGCAAATCCAAGAAAAGAACACTGGTCATCAGTGAAATGGGTGCTTCGGTATTTGAGAGGCACAAGTGATTATTGTATCACTTATAACAGGAGTAGTGAATTTGTTTGTGGATATCTTGATTCCGATTTTGTAGGTGATTTGGATAAGAGAAGGTCAACATCAGGGTATGTCTTTACTCTTGTACGTGGAGCTATAAGTTGGATGTCAAAGCTACAGGAGATTGTTGCTTTATCCACTACTGAAGCAGAATACATAGTTGCTTCACATGCTTGCAAAGAAGCGATTTGGTTGAAAGGTTTATTTGGTGAGTTTGGTAGGTTACAAGACAACATCAAGTTATTTTGTGATAGTCAAAGTGCAATTCATTTGGCTAAGAATCCGGCCTATCATAGTAAATCAAAGCATATACCTATCAAGTACCATTTTGTAAGATAGGTTATCACTGAAAGGGGAGTCTCTCTTGAAAAAGTGGCACACTACTTTAAAGAATAGTTCAAAATCTCCTCAAAGCCTCCATTTTAACGCCTTCAATCCTAAAACTTAGCAACCAGGGAAAAGAAAATGGAGGAATTGATAAAAGTCATGACGGAAACATCGCCTGCACAAGATGCATTTACCAGAGGTACAGAGACATTTACATATGCAAACATGACGACGACCACGTTTTCTTGGACAATCATGGAAACCAGGCTTATACACACATCAAGAGATATACTGGAAGGATTGCATAAGAAAGCAATAACAATTCCAGCGATTCCAAATTTAATCACAAATACAACGAACTAATAGAACTAAGCACTCCCGGACAATGACACAAAATAAACGAAAAGTATTAAACAACATGCGAAATATTTATTGAGGACTGGTACTTGAACGCACTGTTACACCACGAATAAACTTTGTAAACCTATTGTCTTTTCCTCGCATGCCATGCCTGGACACAATCATTGCGTTGTTTTTGACATTTTAAAGCAGCTTGCCCTTGCAGCTGAAATTCTTTTTTTCATTAACATCTCTCATAAAACGTAGAAAATCCATATATACCGCGCCATACTTAATTGGAAGGCTTCAAAATTAAGACAAAGTACTGAATATGCATGTCAACTTTGTGATCATCCCTTAGATGTGCCACGAGAGACTGAATATCACGTGTACAAAACATTCCCATCATGGATTTCCATCATCAAAGACAATTGAGAGAAATTGCTAACGTTTAACTTTATAGATGAAATAATTATTTTGCAATTTGCCTCCAAGAAATGGAGAATCAACGCTAATGTGGAATAGTTTCTGCTAATTCCAGTCTTTGAGCGTTCACTGAGATGATTAAAATTTTGTCATGTCTAGGCCATTCTTCATTTCTCCCACATATTGCATACACTCTAGTTTTCCATTCTAAACAATATTTCACATCTGCTCCAGCGTTACTTTCTTTGACCATACAATTTGAAAAGGATATTGTGCACCAAAATTACCACCATGAGATTTGAGTTCTCCACCTTCCATGGAAAATTACCATTGAATCACTCATTCCCTAAGAACTATAATGATCTGATACCACAATAAAGGAAATTAAAAACAAAATAAACACACATAACATAATATGAGAGAGAGAAAACTGGCGGAAAAGGCTTGAGAGCCTCAATGCATTCCTTTCATAATGTAATTGTATAAAATCATGATAATAATACAAATATAAATACATAAGGAAATTTGTCTCAAGGTAGTGCATTTATCTTGGACACTCTGGTTGAGCAAATCTCTCAACCATACACTAATCTAGGAGCCTAACTAGTTGGAGAGAATCTCTCAACCAACTATGCCTAAATTGACTCCTAACTATGAGGAACAAACCCAATCTATAAAAGTAGGATTAGATCAAAATTTTATGATTTTAATTAATTTAATAATTTTGGACTTAGAATTGTTTTTATCACATGAGAGTGAAGCTAACAAGCCATGATTATAAATTGAATGGATTTATATTAATCCCAACGATTAATATTTTAAACCCTATGAATAATATTGTACCCTAGGAATATGAACCTTAGATTAATAAACTCAAGTGATTAATACTAAAAACCCAAGGGATTATAAACCCAAGGGAATAATATTTAACCCAGGGGATAAATATTATAAACCCAAGGTAGAAAAACCCTAAGATAAATATTATAAACCCTAAAATAAACATGATTGACGATGGGTTACCACCATTGATTTTAATTTTGAGACAATCTTTGTCACAATGTTGGACCATGGTTAACCATGGTTGATTTTCATATTGAGACCATCTTTGACACAATGTCACATAAGACCATCGTTGATCATGGTTGACCATGATTGTAAACTCAAGGGATTTATATTAAACCCTAGGATTAATATTATAAACCTTATGAATAATATTATACCCTAGGAATATGAACCATTAGATTAATAAACTGAAGGGTTTGATATTATTAACCCAAAGGATTAATTCTAAAACCCAAGGTAATAATATTAAAACCAAGGGATTAATATTATAAACATAAGGTATATAAACCCTTTGATAAATATTATAAACCCTTGAATACACATGGTTGACCGTGGTTGACCATGATTCATTTTCATATCGAGACAACCTTTGTCACAAAGTGATGTTGGAGCATGGTTGATCATGGTTCAACATTGTGACAAAGATTGTGTCAATATGAAAATCAACAGTGGTCAACTGTGGTCAACCATAGTCCAACTTTGCATTGTGACAAAGATTGTGTAAATATGAAAATCAACGTGCGAAACTATGGTCAACCATGTTTATTTTACGGTTTATAATATTTATCTTAGGGTTTATATACCTTGCGTTTATTATATTTATCCCTTGGGTTTAATATTATTCCCTTGGGTTTATGATCTCTTGGATTTTTAGTATATTCATAGGGTACACTATTATTCAAAGGGTTTATAATATTAATCTTTGGGTTTAATATAAATCTAGTGGGTTTATCATCACAATCAACCATGGTCCAACGTCATATTGTGACAAATATTTTCTCAATATGAAAACCAATCAATGTCGCATTTTGACAAAGATTGTCTCAAATGAAAATCAAACATGGTCAACCATGTTCCAATCGTTAGATTATGTCAAACATTGTCTCAATATGTAAACCAACCATGGTCACATTGTGAAAAATATTCTCTTGGTCTAGCGTTATAGGTTGACAACCATGGTCATCTATAATCAACCATGGTCCAATGTCGCATTGTGACAAAGATTGTCTCACTATGAAAATCAACCATGGTCAACCATGGCCAACCATTTTCCAACGTCACATTGTGTGAAAGGTTCTCTCAATATGAAAATCAATCATGGGCAATCATAGTCCAATGTCACATTGTGGCAAAGGTTGTGTCAATATGAAAATCAACTATGGTCAACAATGTTTATTTTAGGGTTTATAATATTTATCTTAGGGTTTATATACCATGGGTTTATAATTTTTGTCCCTTTGGTTTAATATTATTACCTTAGATTTATAATCCCTTGGGTTTTTAGTATTAATCCCTTGGGTTTATAATATTTTTCTTAGGGTTTGCATACATTGGGTTTGTAATACTTTGGGGTTTTAGAATTAATCCCTTGGGTTTATCAATATAAGGATTCATATTCCTAGGGTATAATATTATTCATAAGGTTTATAATTTTAATCCTAGGGTTTATAATTATGGTCAATCATGCGCAACCATGTTCCAATGTCACATTGTGACAAAAAATGTTTTAATATGAAAATCAACCATGATCAACGATGGTCAACTATGTTCAAATGTCGTATTGTGAGAAATATTTTCTTAGTATGAAAATCAACCATGGTAAAACTTGGTCAACCATGTCTATTTTAGGGTTTATAATATTTATCTTAGGATTTATATACCTCGGGTTTATAATATTTATCCCTTGGGTTTAATATTATTCCCTTGGGTGTTTAGTATTAACCCCTTGGGTTTATTATTCCCTCGTGTTTATAATATCAATCACTTGGGTTTATTAATCTAAAGGTTCATATTCCTAGGGTATAATATTATTCATAGTTTTTATAATATTGATCTTTCGGTTTAATATAGATCCACTGGGTTTATAATCATTGTCAACCATGGCCCAATGTCACATTGTGACAAAGATTTTCTCAATATGAAAATCAACCATAGTCCAACATCACATTGTTACAAAGATTGTCTCCATATGAAAATCAATCATGATCCAACGTCACATTGTTACAAAAATTGTCTCCATATGAAAATCAATCATAGTCAACCATGGTCAATAATGATCCAATGTCGCATTGTCACAAAGATTGTCTCAATATGAATATCAACTATGGCCAACCATGATTGTTTTACGATTTATAATATTTATCCTTGAGTTTATATACCTTGAGTATATAATATTGATCCCTTAGGTTTAATATTATTTCCTTGGATTAAATCTCTTGGGTTTATAATATCAATCCCTTGGTTAAATTTGCATCCATGAGTTTAATTTATATATATATATATATATATATATATATATATATATAATCATTACTTAATTATTATCGCTATTTATTAATTAATTGTTTAATGCATTAATTAATAACAAATGAAATAAAACTGAATTATTAAAATAATTAACAATATTTATATTGATAAATAATAATAACAATTATTTATTAATTAATATTTAATAATAATAATTAGTTAATTATTATTATTATTCATTTATTAATTTTTTATCCCTCTGGTTTTTCCAGAGAATATGACTTTTTTGCAATATTAAGAGAGTTGAAGATGAAAAACACTTTCTCTTGGATTGTCTGAGCCCTACTCACATCCATTCTTAGTTCCAAAACATTACCCCCACTACCATCCTCCTTGACTTGTTCAGTCAATAAAACTACAGTGATCTCAGAATGCTTCTTTCCCTTCTTTTTGATCACATAAATAAAATTTTAAATAATCCCAATTAACCAATTCTTTCTTAAGGCTCGATAGACCTTATTGGTCTTAATGGACATTAATCATCATCATCAATTATTAATAATGAATGAATGAATTATTTAATGAATTAATTCATATTTAATGAAGCAATAGTAAGAATATTGATTAATCATAATAATAAACCACATTTACCAATGTAGTTGTGCATGTGATTGATATATGCCTTCGACATATATCAACCACATTCATTAATATGGTTGTGCTAGTTAAATACTAAATCAAAATATTCTTCAATATAAATGAATTTTTTTCTTTAAGATACAAAACAAAAAAAATATTATTTCAATGGTTTAACAATCAGTGCAACCCACTTGTTAGACTGTCATATCCACAACACAAATAAAACAAATACATGGTTGATGACGTAAACATAGATACATGAGCTCCTTTGCACTCCACACACAACGTTTTGTGACCTTTGATCATGGAAAAACTAGTCCATGCATTTAGTAAGGGGCCTTCAAGTGCACAATGCCTTCAACTCTTCACTTCTTCACTCAACTAATCTTCAAATGAAATTAGCAGAAAATTTCTGCAAAACCAAACCATAGTCTTACGAGAGCATTTCTCCTCGCTAAAGTTGATATATTAAAATGAATTGTTATATTAATGCATTGATAGATTAATCCATTGTCTCTCGCATGGTTATCCATCTATGGATGGTTCAAATGGCTTTGTATATATCCAATAGCTTGTATGTAAAAACTTGCTCTCGACACAGGCACATAAACAATAATAATAGTGCATATGCATCATTCGAAAATAAAATTATAATGCATATACATTATTGAAAAATAATATAATAGTATATATGCATCATTTAAAAATAGAAAAATGTACCAAGATTCCAAACAATAAATTTATAAACAGTAAACATCCCATAACACTAATTTAAAATTAAATTATTATTATTATTATTTATTATCATTGTGTAAACCTTTACATTTATGGTTAAAAAATAATTCTTTCCAAAACACGTGCATTTGAAGCCATTGTGCTTGTAATTTCTGGCATACATTTCTAACCATGTCTACAATGCTTATTTTCTTATTCGAGACTATTGGTAGCTTGAAAAAGCTAAGTATCCTCGGCATATTTGTCAACATCTTTGTTTGGTTTATTTTTATATACTAATAGGCAAGCCACATGCATAGAAATAATCGTAAACTAAATATATAGCATAACGACATAAAGCTCCGCAAATGCTAATAGTCATCAACACCACCATAAAATAAATTTAACCATTCAAAAATTAAACTAATATTAAAATGGAAATCAACAAGGGTGTGAAATAAATACATTAATTAATCTATTAACATGAGTGATAGCGTGTTGTGAAAGCAAAAATGGCCCCCTTTTCAAAGTTGTGTTTTGATTCACTAAAGGATGGAGCCACAAAATGAGCTAGCAGAGCATTTGCACAGCAAGCTATCGAAGTGATTTGAGAGCCGAGACCAGCGCCATTTGAAAGAAATTTTCCGCGACTTCAAGATGAGGTTAGGTAGGGAAGGTTTGTTTTTTTGGGTTCAGAAGGGTGGACCTTGGTATTAATCTATCAACATCCATCACATGCTGATGCATCATAGTTGCGTCATTAGATAATAATTGCGATCGTTATTAATTAATTTATAATTAATAATAAAAATAATTAAATAAATATTATTATTTTTGTTTAATGTTTTTGGATTCACTGAGTAATGTGGTTGATTTATCCAACGTTTTGGATGGTGACTCCATCCATCATTAGAGACCAAAGAGAGTATTGTAAGTAAACGAGTGCTGGAGAGCCTTTTTATAGGAGAAATTATTGGACTATAAGTCAAGTTTTATAACAATTAAATGAAATTTCTATAACGGTTAATTGAGTAAAATAATAATATATTTGTCCAATTATACATTAAAATTTATATTTAACCACCAGAATTAACAAAATTGGGATATCAAAAATATTAATGATATGAATAATTCTCAAGATTTTTTTTTTTTTTAATGGAGATGTCAACTCTATTATCAAGAGAATAAATCTCCGGAGATAAAAGTGCTATAAGAACTTTAACAAATAAAAATTATTTTTATATAATATAAGATTTATGATGAAAAAGAGTTTTTATAGAAATAAACGATATTAATTTTATAAATTCACCATTCAATGATATTATATATATATATATATATATAAACTATTAATAATTAATTAAACTCATGGATGCAAATTTAACCCAAGGGATTGATATTATAAACCCGAAGAAATAATAAACGCAAGGGATTTATACTAAAAACTCAACAGAAGATAAATCCAAGGAAATAATATTAAACCCAAGGGATCAATATTATATACTCAAGGCACATAAACCCTAAGATAAATATTATAAACCGTAAAACAATCATGGTTGACAATAGTTGATATTCATATTGAGACAATCTTTGTGACGATGCGACATTGGATCACTGTTGGCCATGGTTGACTATGATTGATTTTCATATGGAGACAATCTTTGCAACAATGTGACGTTGGAACATGATTGGTTTTCATATTGAGAAAATCTTTGTCACAATGTGGTGTTCGGTAATGGTTGACCATGATTATAAACCCAATGGATCTATATTAAACTGAAAGATTAATATTATAAACCCTATGAATAATACTATACCCTAGGAATATGAACCCTTAGATTAATAAACCCTGGAAGCGATTGACATTATAAACACAAGGGAATAATAAACCCAAGGGATTAATACTAAAAACCCAAGGGAATAATATTAAACCCAAGAGATAAATATTATAAATCTAAGGCATATAAACCCTAAAATAAACATGGTTGACCATGTTTTACCATGGTTGATTTCCATACTAAGACAATCTTTGTCACAATGCGACATTAGACCATGGTTGATAATGGTTGATTTTCATATTAAAACATTTTTTGTCACAATGTGACATTGGACCATGGTTGCGCATGATTGACCATGATTATAAACCCAATGGATTTATATTAAGCCCTAGGATTAAAATTAGAAACCTTATGAATAATATTGTACCCTAGGAATATGAATCCTTACATTGATAAACCCAAGGGATTGATATTATAAACCCAAAGTATGCAAACCTTAAGAAAAATATCATAAACCTATGGGAATAATAAACCCAGGGGATTAATACTAAAAGCCCAAGGGAATAATATTAAAACAAAAGGATAAATTTTATAATCCCAAGGTATATAAACCCTAAGATAAATATTATAAACCCTAAAATAAACATGGTTGACCATGGTTGATTTTCATATTGACACAATCTTTGTCACAATGCGACGTTGGACTATGGTTGACAATGATTAATTTTCATATTGAGATACATTTCACACAATGTGACGTTGGACAATGGTTGGCCATGGTTGATTTTCATATTGAGACAATCTTTGTCATAATGCGACGTTGAACCATGGTTGACCATAGATGACCATGTTTGTCACAATGCGACGTTGGACCAAGAGACAATCTTTATCACACTGTGACCATGGTTGACCATGATTGAACATGGTTGATTTACATATTGAGATAATTTTTGACATAATGTGATGATTGGAACATGGTTGACCATGTTTGATTCTCATTTTGAGACAATCCTTGTCAAAATGCGGCATTGGTTGGTTTTCATATTGAGAAAATCTTTGTCACAATGTGATGTTAGACCGTGGTTGACCATGATTATAAACCCAATGGATTTATATTAAACCCAGAGATTAATATTATAAACCCTTTGAATAATATATTACCCTAAGAATATACTAAAAACCCAAGGGATCATAAACCCAAAGGAATAATATTAAACCCAAGGGATAAATATTATAAACCCAAGATGTAATAACCCTAAGATAAATATTATAAATTGTAAAATAAACATGGCTGACCATAGTTGACCATGGTTTATTTTCATATTGACACAATCTTTGTCACAATGCGACGTTGGACTATGGTTGACCATGATTGATTTTCATATTGAGACAATATTTGTCACAGTGCAACCATGGTTATTAAACATGGTTGACCATGATTGACCATGGTTGATTTACATATTGAGACAATCTTTGACATAATGCAACATTAGAACATGGTTGACCATAGTTGATTTTCATAATGAGACAATCCTTGTCACAATGCGACATTGGTTAGTTTTTATATTGAGAGAATCTTTGTCACAATGTGACGTTGGACCGTGCTTAACCATGATTATAAACCCAATGGATTTATATTAAACCCAAAGATTAATGTTATAAACCCTATGAATAATATTATACCCTAGAAATATGAACCTAGACCCAAGGGATTAATAATAAAACCCAAAGGGAATAATATTAAACCCAAGGGATAAATATTATAAATTCAATGTATAAAAACCCTAAGATAAATTTTATAAACCCTAAAATAAACATGGTTGACTATAGTTTACCTTTGTTGGTTTTCATATTGTGACAATTGTTGTCACAATGCGACATTGGACCATGGTTGTCACAATGTGATGTTGGACCAAGAGACAATCTTTGTCACAATGTGACCATGGTTGACCATAATTGGCCATGGTTTATTTACATATTGAGACAATATTTGACACAATGCAATGTTGGAAAATGGTTGACCATGGTTGATTTTCATATTGAGACAATCCTTGTCACAATGTGACATTGATTGGTTTTCATATTCAAAAAATATTTGTCACAATGTGAAATTGGACCATGGTTGACCATAAAGGAAATTAAAACCAAAATAAACACACAAAAAATATCAGAGATAAAAAACTGGCAGAAAAGGCCTAAGAGCCTCAAAGTATTCCTCTCATAATGTAATTGTACAAAATCATGATAATAATACAAATATAAATACATGAGGAAATTTGTCTCAAGATAGTGCGTCTATCTTGGACACATTAGTTGAGCAAATCTCTCAACCATACACTAATCTAGGAGCCTAACTAGTTGGAGAGAATATCTCAACCAACTAGGCCTAAACTAACTCCTAACTATGAGGAACAAACCCAATCTAGAAAAGTAGGATTAAATCCAACTTTTATGATTTTAATTAATTTAATTATTTTGGACTTAGAATTGTTTTTATCACATGAGAGTGAGGCTAACATTCCCCCCCTCAATCATAAGTCCAAGATAAGAACTAGGAACAATCTTCCAAGTTTTCATGCTAAATTGTTGCTCCTCAAAGAAAAACTACTTGAAAATTGCCAAACCTAGATGCTGAAAAAAATCCAATCTGAAGAGAACATGAATCAACTGCAAGTCTGATTCATCTCTGAAAGTTTCTTGACAACTCCATTAGGTGCCAAGCTGTAGAAGGATCCATTTGTCCTTCAATCAACATCCTTTGTCCATTGAAAAAATGTTGAGAACGCCCATTGGCTACTTTGATGTTGACCGCCTATTGGATGCTTTGATGTTGATGAACGCCCATTGGCTATTGATGATGAGCACCCATTGGATTTTGATGATGATCACCCACTGGCTATTGATGATGATCACCCACTCGCTGAGTTGTTGATGTTGATTCTGTCGAAACTGCTCACTGATGTTGTCGAAAACAGTTCACCGCTGCTGTCGAAACTACTTAGTGTTGCTTTTGTTGTTGACTTCCAAATGGTGAATTTATTGATGCCCACTAGCTAATTTGATGAAGAATTCCCACTAGCTAATTTTTTTGATGTTGTCAAGACTTTTAGTCTGACAACCATCTTCAAATCCATTATCATTTCCCCCCTTTGTCAGCTGAAAGGAGAGACAATCATCTGCACTTGATTTTTGAACTCAGGTGTAGGAGAGTTTCACTATTGTACTCCTGCTTTCAGGTGCATGAGAGTACCATCTTCACTTGAATGTTGGTTTCAATGGTTGTCTTCATGTGAGACTGAATCCTTCGGTAACACACATACAATTTTTTGAATGTAGATGATCAATTCCAAGGATTAATCCATGCATAATTGATTTTTACTTTCGGTGGTTGATTTCGCTTGCAATATCTTTCCGATGAATGATTTTTCTTGCCAAAATGGTGACAAGGATGGAGGTAAAATAATTTAGTCTTCATATGGCCATTTCACTTACAATGGTTACACCTAACCATATTTTTATCACTGTATAGAAAACTGGCACTTACAAAATGAACTGGTTTTGAGAAATCTGGAACAAAAAAAGTGTTTTCTTTGTTGTATCCTAAGCCATGTCAATATTTGTTGAAGGATATTTATTCACAAGGTTTGATCACTTTCTTGGAAAGACTATCCTGCTGTTTTTCTTCATACTTGTTGCTATTGCTAACATTCTTTCCTTGATTTATTAAATCTTTTGTATCACACTGGGCATCAATCATTAACAATTCATTGGTTTGAAATGCTACATCAAAATGATCAATTTGATCTTTGGTACTACTCGTTGCATCATTAAGTAGTACAACTAGCTGGATAAGATCACTTGTGTCGCAACTAACATCAACTTGGTGGATTAGATCATTTGTGACACAACTTGTATCACAAATGGTGAATTAGATCATATGTATCACAAATTTCATCAACTTGTTGGATAAGGTCTCACAACTTTCATCTAACTTCTCTGTAAATTGTGCATCTATTAAATCTTGCTTTTCACTTAACTTAATTTGGAGTGCATTGATGAGTTTTTCTTTTATTTCTAGCTCAATTTGAATATATTGCTACTTCTACTGTGTTGGTAATTTGATTGATTAAGTTTTGATTTTGCTTTAACTTCCATTGCAATAATTCAATTGTATTCTGAAACTCATGATTGCACTCTTTCAACTCTTCAATTTCCAGATCTGCACTTTGAAGACGTTTTCCTCCTTTACCGAGGTTGATCTTTAACACACTCGCTTGTATTAACTTGCTTGATTATCGTGCTCCATCTTGCTTTTAGTTTTGAATTTGCTTGATTTTTCGAACTCGCTCGCTTTATGCTTGCTTGATCATCACTTGATGTCACACTCACTTGTTGTCTTGAACTTGTTCACTTTCACTTTGTACTTTCTTGAACTTGTGTTAACAATTTATTGTTTGAACTCACACTTGCTTGCTTTCACGTTCGCTTGATCATGATTTTTTGTTTTTGAACTTGCTTGATATCTAGCTTGAATTTGTTTGCTTGATCATTTCTTGAATTTACAAAAGAAAGGTGTCGAATACTATCAAAAAATGCACCCAAGAGAAGGCTTACAATGATTTAATGACAAGTTAAATGAATTTGATGACTCAGTTGAAAACAATGGACTCACTTGACTTAATTAACTCTTTAACAATTCAAATCTTGGGTGTCAGTTTCAACTGAGAATGCACCCTTACAATTCAACTCAATTTGAATTTGATTACAAGCTAACTTACAAATTATGATTTGCAAGTTACAATTTTGTATTGAGCTTATTCTTAAAAAAATGGTGCAAGTGCATTTGCCAAAAAAAATGTTTTTGAATTGATGCAAATGTTGTTGATGTAGATGACAACTTCATTAACTTGATTGGATGTTGATGTAGAATCGTCTTTGAATGCTAATGTTGACAACTTGATTATGTGTTGCAGCTTCTTGATTACTTGTAGCTTGCTTATTTACGCTTGATTACATGAGCTTGCATGCATTTCTTTAATTTGTTGTATACTCCATGTATACCATTTTACAAAGATAGTGTCAAAACTAGACACAAAAATTAAGAAACATCAAGAATCCAGAAAAGCATGCGCCATAAAAAACATACTCATGGTGTACCTAAGATCCCCTTATTCAATTTCGGGCAGATCTAGAATACAATCACCAAAAAATGATATCTTTATTATGCTTGATATAATGTTCGATTCTCTTTTCAATATCCTTTGTCATGATATATGCATTACTTTCATTTTCATACACAATCACTTATACGTCAAGGACTTCTGACTTGGACAATGACTCCTTATCACTCCAAAGTAAAAATGCCCCTTATCTCTCCAAAAAACTTTTTAAACATAAACCTTATTACAAGCATTGATAATGTCAAGCTCGCAAATTCTTGAAGCAACTTGTCTTCAAAATTGAATATATACTAACTCAATCTCCTAGAAATAATTTTTTTCTTCAAAATGCAACAATAAACTTCCATTTTAAAAACATTCACTTATCACTCCAAATTTACATCTTTGATTAAAAAAAAATTAAATAAATAAAAATTCACTTTCATAGATTTCAACTCCAAACATTCAGATAACCCCTCATAGCTTATTTCTCCAAAAATATTGCAAATAATAGAAAATTACTTATCTCTCCAGATTACCAATATTACAAATTTTTAATCAATTAAAATTCACTTATTAGTTCCACACACACACCAAAAAAAAAAAAACCCTTATTTCTCCATTATATTTACCCTTTTTTAATTTCTTTAAAACTACAATAATTTTTTTTGAATTCACTTATGCAAACTTACTGTTCCACGCTGGCTGCAAATTAGATGCTATGGCAATTTCATACGACAACATTAGCTCATAACCGTAACACTGCATTGATCTTCCACAACCTGTTCGACTTCGTTGGTTGGATACGTCAACACTGGTTCGTAATATCAACGTTGCACCATGATTAACATCCTCTAACATGTTCCAACTCAATCTTTAAGCTTATACTCGAATTTAAGAGTTTAAACATTTCTGAGCCAGCGTTTCGTACTTCAAAGAACTCAACCTCAGATTCAAATTTGTCATTCTTTGGACCTTGAATCCACTCCCTTCGAGATTAGAACTTCGATCTTCGAGAAAATTCTAATGTCGTGGCACACAACTTTAAAGAAGAGTTCAAAATCTCCTCAAGGCCCCAGATTTAACACCTTCGATCCTGAAACTTAGCGACCAGGCAAAGAAAATGGAGGAATTGATAAAAGTCGTGACGGAAACATCGCCTGCACAAGATGCATTTACGAGAGATACAGAGACCTTTACATATGCAAACATGACGACGACCATGTTTTCTTGGACAATCATGGAAACCAGGCTTATACATACATCAATAGGTATACTGGAAGGATTGCATAAGAAAAGCAATTCCAGGTATTCCAAATTTAATCATAAATACAGCTAACTGATAGAACTAGGCGCTCCCGGACAATGACACAAAATAAACGAAAAGTATTAAAAAACATGCGAAGTATTTATTGAGGACTGGTACTTGAACGCACTGTTACACCATGAATAGACTTTGTAAACCTATTGTCTTTTCCTCGCCTGCCATGCCTAGACATCATCATTGTGTTGTTTTTGACATTTTAAAGCAGCATGCCCTTGCAGCTGAAATTCTTTTCTTTATTAACATCTCTCATAAAACGTAGAAAATCCATATATACCGCGCCATACTTAATTGAAAGGCTTCAAAATTTAGACAAAAGTACTGAATATGCACGTCAACTTTGTGATCATCCCTTAGATGTGCCACGAGACAATTGAGAGAAATTGCTAACGTTTAACTTTATAGATGAAATAATTATTTTGCGGTTTACCTCCAAGAAATGGACAATCAACGCTAATGTGGAATGGTTTCCGCTAATTCCAGTCTTTGAGCATTCACTGAGATGATTAAAATTTTGTCATGTCCAGGCCCTTCTTCATTTCTCCCACATATTGCATACACTTTGGTTTTCCATTGTAAACAATATTTCACATCTGCTCCAGCGTTACTTTCTTTGACCATACAATTTGAAAAATATATTGCGCACCAAAATTACCACCATGAGATTTGAGTTCTCCACTTTACAACTATAATGATATGATACCACAATAAAATGAATTAAAAACAAAATAAACACACATAACATATGAGAGATAGAAAACTGGTGGAAAAGGCCTGAGAGCTTCAATGCATTCTTTTCATAATGTAATTGTACAAAATCATGCTAATAATACAAAAACACACATAACATATGAGAGATAGAAAACTGGTGGAAAAGGCCTGAGAGCTTCAATGTATTCTTTTCATAATGTAATTGTACAAAATCATGATAATAATACAAATATAAAAACATGAGGAAATTTGTCTCAAGGTAGTGCATTTATGTTGGACACTTTAGTTGAGCAAATCTCTCAACCATACACTAATCTAGGAGCCTAACTAGTTGGAGAGAATCTCTCAACAAACTATGCCTAAACTGACTCCTAACTATGAGGAACAAACCTAATCTATAAAAGTAGGATTAAATCCAAATTTTATGATTTTAATTAATTTAATAATTTTGGACTTAGAATTATTTTTATCACATGAGAGTGAGGCTAACAGGCCATGATTATAAACTAAATGGATTTATATTAATCCCAACGATTAATATTTTAAACCCTATGAATAATATTGTACCCTAGGAATATGAACCTTAGATTAATAAACTCAAGTGATTAATACTAAAAACCGAAGGGAATAATATTTAACCCAAGGGATAAATATTATAAACCCAAGGTAGAAAAACCCTAAGATAAAAATTATAAATCCTAAAATAAACATGATTGACCATGGGTTACCACCGTTGATTTTAATTTTGAGACAATCTTTGTCACAACGTTGGACCATGGTTGATTTTCATATTGAGACCATCTTTGACACAATGTCACAAAAGACCATCGTTGATCATTGTTGACCATGATTGTAAATTCAAGAGATTTATATTGAACCCTGGGATTAATATTATAAACCTTAAGAATAATATTATACCCTAAGAATATGAACTATTAGATTAATAAACTGAAGGGTTTGATATTATAAACCCAGGGGATTAATTCTAAAACCCAAAGGTAATATAAACCCAAGGTAATAATATTAAAACCAAGGGATTAATATTATAAACATAAGGTATATAAACCCTTTGATAAATATTATAAACCCTTGAATACACATGGTTGACCGTGGTTGACTATGATTCATTTTCATATCGAGACAACCTTTGTCACAAAGTGATGTTGGACCATGGTTGATCATGGTTCAACATTGTGACAAAGATTGTGTCAATATGAAAATCAACGTAGGAAACTATGGTCAACCATGTTTATTTTACGGTTTATAATATTTATCTTAGGGTTCATATACCTTGGGTTTATAATATTTATCCCTTGGGTTTAATATTATTCCCTTGGGTTTATGATCTCTTGGATTTTTAGTATATTCATAGGGTACACTATTATTCAAAGGGTTTATAATATTAATCTTTAGGTTTAATATAAATCCAGTGGGTTTATCATCACAGTCAACCATGGTCCAACGTCACATTTTGACAAATATTTTCTCAATATGAAAACCAACCAATGTCGCATTTTGACAAGGATTGTCTCAAATGAAAATCAAACATGGTCAACCATGTTCCAATCATTAGATTATATCAAACATTGTCTCAATATGTAAACCAACCATGGTCACATCGTGAAAAAAATTCTCTTGGTCTAGCGTCATAGGTTGACAACCGTGGTCATCTATGGTCAACCATGGTCCAATGTTGCATTGTGACAGAGATTGTCTCAATATGAAAATCAACCATGGTCAACCATGGCCAACCATTTTCCAACATCACATTGTGTGAAAGGTTATCTCAATATGAAAATCAATCATGGTCAATCATAGTCCAATGTCACATTGTGGCAAATATTGTGTCAATATGAAAATCAACTATGGTCAACCATGTTTATTTTAGGGTTTATAATATTTATCTCAGGATTTATATACCATGGGTTAATAATATTTGTCCCTTTGGTTTAACATTATTCCCTTGGATTTATAATCCCTTGGGTTTATAATATTTTTCTTATGGTTTTCATACATTGGATTTATAATACCTTTGGGTTTTAGAATTAATCCCTTGGATTTATCAATATAAGGATTCATATTCCTAGGGTATAATATCATTCATAATGTTTATAATTTTAATCCTAGGGTTTATAATCATGGTCAATCATGCGCAACCATGGTCCAATGTCACATTGTGAGAAAAAATGTTTTAATATGAAAATCAACCATGATCAATGATGGTCAGGTCAAATGTCGTATTGTGACAAAGATTTTCTTAGTATGAAAATCAACCATGGTAAAACTTGGTCAACCATGTCTATTTTAGGGTTTATAATATTTATCTTAGGGTTTATATACCTCGGGTTTATAATATTTATCCCTTGGATTTAATATTATTCCCTTGGGTGTTTAGTATTAACCCCTTGGGTTTATTATTCCCTCGTGTTTATAATATCAATCACTTGGGTTTATTAATCTAAAGGTTCATATTCCTAGGGTATAATATTATTCATAGTTTTATAAAATTAATCTTTCGGTTTAATATAGATCCATTAGGTTTATAATCATTGTCAACCATGGCCCAATGTCACATTGTGACAAAGATTTTCTCAATATGAAAATCAACCATGGTCCAACGTCACATTATTACAAAGATTGTCTCCATATGAAATCAATCATAGTCAACCATGGTCAACAATGATCCAATGTCGCATTGTTACAAAGATTGTCTCAATATGAATATCGACTATGGCCAACCATGATTGTTTTACGATTTATAATATTTATCTTAGGGTTTATATACCTTGAGTATATAATATTGATCCCTTAGGTTTAATATTATTTCTTTGGATTAAATCCCTTGGGTTTATAATATCAATCCTTTGGATTAAATTTGCATCCATGAGTTTTTATATATATATATATATATATAATCATTACTTAATTATTATCGCTATTTATTAATTATGAATTAATTAATTATTTAATGGATTAATTAATAACGAATGAAATAAAACTGAATTATTAAAATAATTAACAATATTTATATTGATAAATAATAATAACAATTATTTATTAATTAATATTTAATAATAATAAATAATTAATTATTATTATTATTCATTTATTAATTTTTTATCCCTTTGGTTTTTCAAGAGAATATGCCTTTTTTGCAATACTAAGAGAGTTGAAGATGAAAAACACTTTCTCTTGGATTGTCTGAGCCTTACTCACATCCACTCTCATTTCCAAAACATTACTCCCACTACCAACCTCCTTGACTTGTTCAGTCAGTAAAACTATAGTGATCTCAGAATGCTTCTTTCCCTCCTTTTTGATCACATAAATAAAATTTTAAATAATCTCAATTAACTAATTCTTTCTTAAGGTTTAATAGACCTTATTGGTCTCAATGGACATTAATCATCATCATCATCAATTATTAATAATGAATGAATGAATTAATTCATATATAATGAAGCAATACTAGTAATATTAATTAATCATAACAATAAACCATATTTACTAATGTAGTTGTGTATGTGATTGATATAAGCATTCTACATATAATTTAAAATATTCTTCAATATAAATGAAATTTTTTACTAAGATATAAAACAAAACAAAAAAATAACAATCACCTCAACCCACTTGTTAGACTCTCATATGCACAACAGAAATAAAACAAATACATGGTTGATGACGTAAACATAGATAAATGTGAAGACGACGTTAATTTGTACATCTGAAATACCACAACTTTTGCTGCAACTCTGTAGAACTGATCTAGAAAGGAACAATTTCATGTATGACTGTGTCTAGTCTATCCAAATTTATTTTTCAGAAGTTCTACTCTCCCAAGGAAATCAGATAATGTATAGTGAGCACTCTACAATGCTTAATAAATGAATAATATTTCATTATTTGACTATAGATCATAAATGAATAATATTTCATCATTTGACTATCGATCATATGGATGAGATATGAACCAACAAAGAAAAATGCAGAGATCATATGGATGAGATATGAACAAACATGAACCAACAAAGAAAAATGCAGAAAACATTAAAAAGGATAAAAGTTAAATCTTACCGCCTGTCCCACGGCTACCTCACGCTGGTCCATCAAAGTAGACAAGGCCTCGCTGGTCTCCCTAAAAATATGGCCCTGATTCCAAACGCCAACTATCTAATACACAGAAAACAAAATATTTTCTTAATTCTTAAATTTAAATAAACTATGTTAATCATCATTTATCAAACTAGATATTAATATCATTATAATTGCAACCCTCTAACTACAAATTCAATTGTGGTCAACAAGAAAAACCCTAGTGTAGGGCCCAAAGTAAAATTTTTAATAGAAGGCGATCGAATAAAACCCTTACCATGCCACATTAAGCCAGAAGCTTAAAATTTACTCCCGTGATGTGCCATAGCTGAAGATTTGGAATGATGAAGGGAGCCATGAATTTGTTGCAGACATAAATGAATTTGTAACACACCACCTAGCCGTAGATAAGGCTTCAAACGAAGCATATTCGCAGAATATCAAATCTCCACCCTTGGTTAAATATAGAACCACCTTCGACGAATTAAGAGTTTATAAAAAAGTCAATAGTTGTCGAACTAGCACGTTTAAAATATTTTTCTCATTTTTAGAGCAATTTTGTTGTTGTTTGAATTTTAAATATCGTAAGTTTTAAAGTTTGATTAGCATCTTCTGCCTTTCGCGGGTAACCTATTATTTAATTTTAAAAAATACAAAATATGTGAGAATCTTCCCATATGTCTTGAAAATGAATCGACCATCCGCAAGACATGACCATGGCGTTAATTGTATTTTTCACATATTATATTCATGATCGGAAATGCAGTTTCATTTTCTTCTGTTGTTTTCATTTATCCTTATTTTCATTAGAAGTGTTTCTCTTGTTCACCATTATCAATGTCTCTCATGATATAGTTGTGCAGAATGTTGATTTTTCGGAGGAAGGTCATCGTATTAAGTGCAAAGTTTTCCACACTTTGCTCAATGAAATTCTTCCGCATTCTGAATAATTTTTAGCTTACCCTGTATCAATGTTTTCTACTGCACAGTCAATTTCTCCACACTTAAACAAGTTCCACACTCAAACAAATTCCGCAGGTATTAAAAAGTATGGAAAATAAAATTCTCTCTACTAGGGGAATTATGTTTAGTTAGAATCAGTTCAACTACAATTTTCGGAAAAATTGCAAAATTATTTTTGAATTTACAGAAAATAGAAATATTCAAGGTTTTCCTTAAACTTTGGTTAAATTGAAAAAGCATAAAAAATAAAATGAAAAGTAAATACACTTTTGACAGGGAGGCAAATGCTATAGTTCTTGATGAGATAGAGACTAATAATAACATAATGTAAATATATCCAAAATGGCCAAAAAAATCTTCATTTATAAATGCCAACAATCTTAGTATGATTCTTATTACCCAAACATGACACCCATAGGAAATTTTGATGTCCATATTGAACCAATATGATTTTAATTCACCATAATTAACACACATGACACAAACATAATTCAACACAATTATTTGAAACTTTCAAGAATAAAGCGGATCCAGTGTTGGGCTAAACAGTTTATGGAATTCCATACTATACATTGGTGAAACTGAGAGATATTCAAAACTCAACTTATGGAGAATATAGCTGAAACGATCCATAATAACATTTTTGAATCAGTTATTGCTAACTATTCCTACATTTTTAAACATGTCATCTTCTTCAAAAACCTGAAATTATTTCCCTATTCCCTTTGCAATGGTCCTTTTTATCTATCTCAAATCATTTGTGAAGTGCCAAAAATAGAGAAATGCACTCATAACTTAAATAGAGAAAATGGTTATAAACTTAGCCAATCCTAGAAGCCTATCATTTATCATCTAAATCACTCTTCTTCCCCTCTTCCTCCTTGTATCCTTCTGTTTGATTCACTTGATTTCCTCACTCATTTCATATGTTTTTGCTTTGAACATTTTTTAATTTCTTAACTAGCTCATTTTCAAATTCAATCATTTCATTATGATTTAATCTCTTTCATTCTAGTTTAATCTCTTTAAGTTTTTTGCAATTTCACTTATTCCCTTCTCTCTTTTTTCCCTTCTGTACTTTCTACTCTTATTGAATTAATTATGCCAATAGGGATGTCTATTTTGGAATAGGAATGTCTATTTACTTTTTAATTAAATTCAGTAATTAAAAAAATATCATATAAATAAGTGTCATATAAAATGACGTATGGTTTTTTGGCTAATCAGGTGCTCAATATTTAGCTCAAAAATCAAAGTTCTCAGAATGTATCTAAACCTAAACAACTGCATTCGTCTTAGAAAAATGATCCTAATGCAACTCGTTTCATTGAAAACTGAGTTCGTATGAGAAAGTTATTGTGCTCTAATCGCTTTGCTAAACAAAGGAAATTTGCAAAAAAAAATGCCCATTCACTGCACAGTCAGCAGTCTGCACTGCTGACGTGGCAGGTGACTAGGCATGGTCAACATTGGTCAACGACAAATCAGGGATGGACAAGTGGCATCATTTGGTTGGGTTGTACAGTGGTGTGTCGACGTGTTTCTATTGGTGGATTTTTGGACCAATGGAAGAATGCCACATGGCAAGCCCAAAGGCTGCCACGTGGCACCTCCCAAAGGCTGCCACGTGGCACCTCCAAAAGGTCGAGTTGGAGGTCTACACAGTGGAGAAAAATATATTGGTGGAAGTCAAGGTCAAACCCACGACCTTCTGCACGCAAACCATACGCCTTAACCGCTTCCTCTACATCGTGGTTCTTACCATGTTATATCTCCAATTACATTTAAAGTGTAAGTGTTTGGAGGTTAGCAGTTAGGGGAGGGCCAACCAGCAAACCAACCCTCCCCCATGTGATCGCAATATAAACAAACTGCAACCATTTATGTTAACCCGACGACTATCCAAACCAACACTTCCACTGTTCCGCATGTGAAGGCTATCACCCTACATCAAATGGTCAACTTCGACAGTTTCGACCACAACAGTTAATGTGATGATTATCGCATGTGAACATCCCATTAAACCGCCGGAATTTAAGACTGCAGTTTGCGCTAATTACAGGATTAAATTAATTAATCTGAGTTTAAAACAGTTAATAGCAGTTTAAATCTGAGCTTAATCTAGTGGAAGATTTGACAGTTCCCCCAAATTCAGGCCTGCCTCCAAATTTAACACGCTAACTAGAGTCATTCCAGATTTAGCGGAGATTTTCTAGGAAAATACCAACTGAGCCCTAGAGAAGTCAGTTTTTGACCAAATTGAGCTTAAAAAGAGGTGTTCTTAGCTAATTTGGACATTCTGAACACATTGGAGCAAGTATCAAAAGCCATAGAGCTTTGTAAAATAACATTTTTCAACATTGAGCTAATACAGAGGCCCAACCCATGGAAGTTGGACCAAGGAGATGTAGCCCAAGAGGGATGTACTCCTTCATCAAAACACTGTGTTAAAGTGTCCCTTTGATGGTTTTCTGCACTGTGAATGTTTTCTGTTCAATATTTGTTTCTGAAGCTCTTTTTCTCATGAATTTAATTTTAAACTTAAGGAAATTTACATGATTGTATGCACAAACAACTAAGGAAACCCTAATACAAGAAGCATTAAGCAAGCACATGTTTAGAAATTTGTAATTGTTATTAGCACATCAAAACTAATCATACAAAAATAGATCAAGTTGGTATCAGATAAAAGGTTGAATTTCTTTATTGCTTGATTTTGTGCAATTAGGTTTTTAATGGTTTCAAAATTGTGATGCTTAGAAGGTTAAAGTTGCAGAAAGGAGAAGGGAAGCTATTGGTTGCAACTCTTGAGGTAATGCCCAGAAGAAGGAGAGCCACAAGGGCACAATCTCCACCATCCAAAGTTCCAATTCCAGCTACACTTAAAATTCCTCAAGTTTTGCCTTCAACTAAGATTGAAGAGGTACACGCAGCACCAATTTCTGAGCCTGAATCCACAACCATTATGTCTAGAGAAAGAGAGTCTGAAGGTCCCTCTTCAGAAGAGGAAGAATTCAAGAAAGCTTTCTTCACTTTAACTGACATGGTTAAAGTCCTCTATGAGAAGAGGAACACTATAATGGTTGGAGAGAGTTCTAAACCTCCACATGGAGAAGGAACCTTAAAGGAAAAAAAAGATGAGAAGAAGGATTCCAAAGGGAATGGTGGAAAGCCACTTCCATCTCCACCATCCTCATCATCTCCATCATCTCACACATCATCATCTTCCACTACCACCATTGAAACTGCTCATACTCATTCAAAAACCCCAAAAGGAAAGACTCCATTACTTAAATTGGACATAAAATTCGAACTTCCCATGTATGGTGAATGCAGAAAATTTGGACAATTGGATTCAACAGTTGGTGGTATACTGCAGAATTCAGAACCTTCAAGAAGATGACATGAAGATCCAGTTGGCTTCACTGAGGCTAGAAGGAGTTGCACTAGTTTGGTGGGAAGCAAATACTCAAGAGGAAATGAGAATCCATAGTAAGATATCCATTACTTGGGTTGAATTTGTTTCTGCAATTAAAAGACAGTTTTATCCTTTAGCCTATATGAAAATATCCATTATGATTTGGTAGAATTTTAGGTAGCTTAAAGGCGAAATAATCCAAGATTATACGCACGAGTTTAGGAAAAGGGCTTTGTTATTAGGAGTGAATTTGAATTCCCAAGATACAATGCTGAAATATATTGGTAGTTTACATTCCTATCTGAAACATACTACTCTTATGTTTAATCCAAATAATTTAGATGAGGTATGTGTGCAAGCCACGCACCTTGAATCTAGAGGAAAGAACATTTAGGAAGAGGGTAGTAAGAGGAAGCCATTCAAGGGTAAGGAGAAAGAAAATGGTGGAAAATGGAAGGGAAAGAGGAATGCAAGTGTGAATAAAGAAGGGGAGAAAATCACATGCAAACACTATTCCAAAGAGGGGCGTGATGAAGCCCACTACTGTAAATTGCATCTCGAATTAAGGCCTAAGAAACAAAACAATAAGGGAAAACAAAAGAATGCCGCTACCACATAACATGACCGTGGTTCAGATTCTAGTGATGAGACCAAGATTTCAGCCATGGTTACAAAAGGAAAAGAAACTGTTGCAAGCACTAGTTCATCACATAGTCAAAACAACACTCCAAATGAAGAGTCAAGAATAGAGTTGTTTCATGTTAGAGTGATTTCAAATCATATAAATATTGATGCATTATTTGATAGTGGGTCACAATCAAACTTGATTTCAAAAGACTTGGTTAAAAAACTAAACCTTGAAACTGTACCTCATCATAAGCCATATCCATTGGGTTGGATAGTTAACAATGCAACTTACAGGTTACAAGGAGGTGTTTATTCAAGTTTGCCATTACTGAAAAGTTCATTGATGAAATTGAGTTAGATGTAGTTCCACTTGACATCTCAAGAATCATTTTGGGTAGTCCTTATTTATATGATAGGAAAGAAGTATTTTATCGCCATGACAACAAATACATATTGCTCAAGAATGGGGTGGAGTACATAGTGAGAGCCCATCGCAAAAAGCTGAACATTTCTTTAGTTAATGCAGGGTAGATGAAGAGACTAGTAAATACAAGTAAAAATTTTGTGCTTCTCATGATCAAGAAAAAGAATGATATTGATTATGAATATTTTGAAGTTTGTGATGATAAATTGAAATCTGATTTGTTTGATGTGGTAAGTAAGCATGGAAAGATGTTTCAGGAACCAAAGGGGTCACCTTCCAAGAGGGGAATTCAACATGAGATTCAGTTGCAACAAGATGTTCCACTTCTAAGCATAGGCATGTATCGCATGTCGATTATGGAAAGCTTGGAAATCAAAAAGAAAATTCAAGAATTTTTGAACAAAGGTATCATACACCCATCTACTTCGCCATGTGGTTCGCCCATTGTCTTGGTGCCAAAGAAGGATGGAACTTGGTGCATGTGTGTGGATTTTCGTGCACTGAACAAAATCACAGTAAAGAATCGTTATCCACTCCCAAGAATTGATGATTTTCTTGATCAATTGAGGTATGAAAAGTATTTCACTAAGTTAGACTTACGAAGTGGTTATCATCAAGTTAGGATAGCTGAAGAAGACATTTGGAAAACCACATTTAAAACTAAACAAGGATTGTTTGAGTGGCTTGTTATGCCTTTCGGTCTTACAAATGCTCTAGCTACTTTCATGAGGGTAATGAATGATGTATTGAGACCATTTCTAGATGATTTTGTCATTGTCTACTTAGATGATATCCTCATATTCAGCAAGTCAAGAGATGAACATGTCATGCATGTAAACAAAGTACTTGATGTCTTGAGAAAATAACAATTGTTTTTAAAGATGTCGAAATGTGAATTTGGAAAGACTTCTTTAGTGTATTTGGGACACATTGTTGGAGGAGGTGAGCTGAAGATAGACCCCTCTAAGGTTGAGGTCATTCTGAATTGGCCCAAGCCTAATACAGTTACAAAGGTAAGAATATTTATGGGGCAACACAATATTGGAGAAAGTTTATTGCTAATTTTTCTTCCATTGCAGCTCCATTACATGCATTGAAAAGTGTTAAGAAAGTCTTCCATTGGGAAGATGTGCAGTATAAAGCATTTGATGCTTTGAAGCAAAAGATAAGTTCAACACCGGTATTGGCACTTCCGGATCTTAGACAGCCATTCGAGATTCAAACGGATGCAAGGAAATTCATTTATATGGATGAAACTACTTAGAGGAAACAAGCAGAGAGATATCCAACTCTCTAGAATTTTAGGTCAAATTGGACAGAGGCATTTCAAATATTTGGGTATCCCTATTTCACTTGGAGCCTCTAGTTTTGAGGATTGGAATGAAGTTCTTCAAAATATTAAGAATAAAATGCAGCCCTAGGAGCGCAATGGTAAAAGACTACAGGTCGAATCGTTATGATTAAACTGATTCTCTTGTCACTTCCAATTTATCTTTGTTCTGGTCTCCTCGCCCCTAAAGGAGTGCTTAACCAAATAGGTGCCCTCATTTGAAGATTTAATTGGAGAAGGAAAAATAATGAAAGAATATTCCACCTGGTGCAATGGAACATAGTTCGATTACGGAAATCTCATGGGGGCCTAGATATCAAAGATCCATTTTTTATTAATCTTTATCTGAGTGTGAAGATAGTATGGATACTACTTTTTGATTTTAAATATTGGTGGAATAATTCCTTATTAAATAAATATTTTTACAAAATACGTCTCCTCGACACTGAAGGACTTGATTGGTTTGGAATATAAATTCTAAATTTTGGAAATTATGCAAGTAGGCAGCCCCACTCATTATTAAAAATTTTGGTTGACAAGCAGGAAATGAAGCATGCATTAACATGTGGAAATATAATTTCACTTCTAATGGTCGGTTGGGGAATCATGATTAATTCTGAGATCTAGAAGAATGGTTGTCTCAGAAAGGGATCTTAAAGATGAAACATTTCTCAAGTTGGAATGAGTGTGGGGATTGGTCTGGTTGGTTGTGTCCTGATGTCCCTCCAAATCTCCTTCCTCAATGGCCCTCCTTACTCACAAGCTCAAAGGGATGCCTCCCATCTCCTCTTCAACCCACAATTTACAAACTTAGAAGATGAGACAACATCGCTACTATTCTGTCAAATAAGGATATTCCTCACTAATCAAACAATTGCCACATCTGACTCTAGATAGGATTTGGAAGGAGATATGGCATAGAGATGGTGTCCTGAAAGTAAACATCTTTTGCTAGATTTTGGTTCATTAGAAGATCCTAACATCCAAGAATATAAAAAAATAAAATATTTTATGTCATTCAAGATGTCCTCTATATTTGGCTGCGAAGGAGAGCATTCCCCATTTGTTTTAATTTTGTCCCTTTTCACTAGAGGTCTAGCAGGAAACATGTGCAACCCTTTTTCATATCGAAGAAATTCCAAAGACCTAGCCTAAGATGTTTCTAAACTGGAAAAGCAGGTTCCCTTGGCCTTGAAAATCCTCCTATTATAATCAAGTGTTGGTCATCCTTTCCCAAATATATTCATTGGTTAGTATGGTTATCTAGAAATGGGATAATTTGCAACGATAAAAAGAAGGATCCTCATAAATTGGCCAAAAAAGCTCTAAATCTTATGTTTGAATTAATCACATCTCAAGGATTTAAGGTTGAAAAATGAATGGTCTCTCAACAAATGAAAAATACTGGCTTAAGGTGGGAAAGCCCCAAAATCAGGCTAGTAGATTCATATTATGCCCAATGGGAAAGAAGACTCCTTGTATAAGGCAAAGTGTAGAGGATTTTCAAAATTATTGATCAAACAAAAAGAAGTTCTCTTTATTCTTTGACAGTTCCTCGAAAGGAAATCCAGGGGTGGTAGAAGCGAGAGGGGTGATCCTTAGACCTAATGATATGCTTGGGGGTTGGGCTCTGCTACCAAAAATCAAGCTAAGTTTTTGGCTCTTTGGAAAAGATTGGACCTTGCGATAGAAAATAAAATTTCAAATCTAATGGTCTTTGGGGATTCTCAAATTCTAAGTAGGAAAGTCTGGAAGTCAAAAGGATCCCAAAACAACAGTATTTCTCCTCTATTGCAAATGATCGCCATCCAACTTTGGAAGTTTGACAAGATAGAAATCTTTCATGTTCTTCAACATTTGAATTTGTTAGGATTCATTAGCCAAAAAAGATACAAATTTTGGTCAAGGTAGTTGGAGTTGAATAATCGAAATTATTCAAATAACTATTTGCTATGACCATTAATATAGTCATTAATAAAATAATGAAGGTCCCCAATGGCCACTCAGGCATACGAAACTATGGAGACAACAATTTTTTGCATCACCAGTGGTTGATTAAAGTTCCAATTCACCATCTGATAATGGTTTTCATGGTTTGATGGCTAGAATTTACTTGACCCTCCTCTTGTCTACAAAGATGGTACGAGATTTTAATTCTTTCACTGCATATGTGTCTGGATCACTCATCAAATCACCTTAGGAGTCAGGGCTTTAAAAGTTTGAGGTTATTCAGATTCAATTTACATTCATATCACACAAGATAGTCATTAATTCCATCCTTACTTTGTATCAATCCACACAATTAGCAAGGAATTCACAACATGTTGGGTTTCACCGATATAATTCCTCATTTAATTGTCTCAGATAGAATCTTCACTAGTCGAGAAGGTATGTTAGGTCAGAGTTCAAGCTTGCCTTAGCATTTAAATTGACATGCAAGCTCTCTTTATCCATTCCAAGTTCACCGAGTCAAGGAAGGTGTAATATCAGTTTTATACTTTGTGCGTCTAATGGTCAAGAGTTGTTGAGGAGTGGTTATCCCATGGAGACTTATGGTACCTCTTCTATTGATTCTGTGCAAGTGGACATCAATGTATTTCTAGAGAAAATTATTGAGGTCTTCATTGACTTCCTACATGCCTTCAACAAGATGGTTGAGGCATAAATGAAATCCCATAAATCCTTCCATGCATTAATCAATGCCAAGCTAGATTTACTCCAAATGAAATTGGACCGTCTTTAGCATGAAACTCAAACTGAGCTTGCAGTAATGCACTGCAAATTCACGGAATTAGAGGAATTATATGTGTGAGGCATTCAAATGGGAACAACAGAGCTATGAATATGAAATAATCATTAAATTTAGTGATATGAATGAAATTATCATCTTTATGATATTAAGGATAAAGTGATATGTATAGAAGTTATTGAAATATTATTTAATTTATATTTTTTTATAAGGTTTAAAAATTTAAATATTGGATTCATTATATTTTAATAATTATTATCATTAGTATAAAATAATTAAGATAATATTATTTAAAATTGTGACATTCATAAGAATTTATATTGACGAAAATCGCTTGCACTATTATTCCACTCTACAACTCCTTGCTCACCGCCATTATCATCCATGGTTTTGCTTCAATGTGTTTAGGGAATCTATGTCACAAAGCTGAGGGTTTATGTGCTGGTGTTGATCAATCCAGGGTCTAGTTTTTGATTCACTAATAGATCCTTCTCACGTCTTCTCCATGCCATTTTCTCCCAATTAGGGATACTTCGAAAATAGGTCTTGATATAGAAGAGCCTTTTCAAATCTTTATGAAAACCCTAAACAAGAAATTCATTATTTGTAGGGTATGGGCCATGGATTTGATAAAGTAGTTAGAAGAATACTCATGATATTTTGGGAATACTGATGAATTTACAAAACTTGATCTACAAGATTAAATTGATATAAGATGTTAAGTGATTGAAATATTATTGTAGCAATCGTAATTCCTTCATTATCATAAATTTGAGGTTGCAAGGAGGCTCTCCATAATGAAAAGCAAGGGTGAGACAAAAGCTCCAATGATCAGGCTAAAAAATTTGGCTCTTCTTAAGTAAAATGGAATATGTATAGTACAGTTGTGCAAAGCCAAAATATTTTGAGCCCTTACATTTTTTAACAAATGGAACATGCTCCAACAATGGCAGATAACCTTCCAAAGGTTAACGATCTTTTTAATGTCCTCCAATCTAGAGTTGTTGTTTCGAGATTCAATGGATTTTGGCCCAAATAAAATGATCTTCATCAGTGGGTAGTATTAACTTGGACTTCTAATTGCGATATTCACTTGTGCTCAAAATGATTTTTTAATGTGCAATTTGGCACACAAAATGACCTAAATTTATCTTTAAATGAGGGGCCATGGTTTTGGGGTAGAGGAGGTCTTTTTATAACTCCATGGTTTCCAAGCTTCAATGCCAACAAAATGGTGGTTTCCAAAATTTCATTTTGGGTAAGATTGCATAAACTTCCTCTTCCTTTTTGGCACCACCAAGTATTACAGGGAATTGGAAATGCATTATTCAAGTTAATATAGATGTATCTGGAAAGACCTGAAAACGGGTCTTTACCCTTACCATAATATGTGCAGAGGTGGATCTTAGCAAAGGATTTCCTTATCTCATTCACTTAATTCATAATAGCTTCCATTGGACCCATCCACTAGATTTTGAAAACATGACATTCAGGTGTCGCATTTGTTTTCAAGCATGACATTTACAAAACATGTGTCCTCGGGCAAAGAAAGCTCCAAACAGCAAAAAGAAACAACCTAGAAAGCCAAAGGTGTGGGAAGTTCCAAATATGTGACTCTTAGAAGAAGATGATGATGAAATAGTGGAGAATCATATAAATGTGTAGTTTCAGAAACAACAAGGCACACCAATGAACGAAGGGGAAGAACAAGCAGGAAGAATGGTCTAAAGTCAGGGGAACCTTGCATTAGAGAAATTTTGAGGTCAACAATGGGCCTCAAAACACAAATGTACAACAAAAATCAACTTTATAAGAACCAATTGGATTCAATATGATGATGTCAACCATGGAGGATGATTCACATATTTTTGAGTAAAAAATGATAAAAGATAAAATAAAATAAAAAATAAAAAATATTTTTTCAAATCTTATTTTCAACTTATCTCCCTACAATTTTACTCATTTTTTTAGCAAGAGCACTTGTTGGATGCAAATTTTAATTTTGCATCTAAGGATACCCATGTTGCATACGTCGATAGACCCTAATACACAAAAAATGTGAAATATATGAAAAACTTGATTACAGTCATGGTTTTCTATGTATTTCACATTTTTCATGTAGTAAGGTCCGTCGAAAGTATGCAACATGAGTACTCCTTGGATGCAAAATTAAATTTTGCATCCAACGAGTGCTCCTGGTCAAAATTTGATTAAAATCGTAGGAGATAAGTTGAAAAAATAGTTTTTTTTTTTTTTTTCCCTCCAAAGCTTGATGAGGTATTCTAATCTTATTTTATTATTTCCAATATTATTTTATAATATTTCTTAGGAGGCCGATTTTAGACCTCAAAATTTCTCTAATGAAAAAGTAGATATTGTAACACAACACAAGAAGGAAGTACCCCCTCAATTGGAGGCAAGAGGTGTAAAAAGATTACACGTCTCTAAGAGTATAAACTGAGAAAAAGCAACCTCTTTGAAGGCAAGTGAAAATCGTTTAGCAATTGGAAATTTCGCTCCCATCCAAGGAGTTTGCCAAAAATTTGAGAAAAAGAAAGATAGAAAAAGTTAGCAAAGTGCTTTTTATGACACTTAGACCCAAAAAATTAGTTTGGTTTTCATATTAGGCTCTAATCATTCGTTGACATGTTTAAAATGTTTTTAGCATCTACAAAATGTAATTTTTTTCTTTTAATAAAATTATGATCTTTTCTTCGAGAAAAAATAATAACATTTATTAATTTTATTAAAAAATTAATTAATATTTTTATAAAATTTAATATTGTTATACTTTGATAAGTATCATGATTAAAAACAACAACTATAATAATCATCCTCACTCTTAAATAATTAAAAATTATTATCATAATATCCCATATAAATTATAAATAATATTTTATTAATTATAATAATATAAAATAAATCAAAATATTGACTTATTTATGATTAAACATTTAAAAAATAAATAACCAAAATATCTATTTAACCATTTTTTAATGTTTTAGTGGTTAAGAATAGATCCAAATATATGACCAATAATATTGATTTTTATTTCTTTATTTTCCTCATAACTAGAGGAGCCTTCCTAAACCAAAACTCAAGTCAATATAAATACTTGAGCTTGTCGTTGCTTGGAATGTACTTGATGGTTTACCTAGAATTATATGGATTTAGCAAAAAGAGGAGCTAATGTAGAACGCAGGTTCAATCAGATATTGAGGTGGAGAGGAATACAAACGCAAGGTTAGACGAACCCAATACATACAAATAGTGGATTTATATAATCAAACTAATACTTTGGTGGGAAACATTTTGGTAAAGTATAGAGGAGTTTTGTAGGAAAAGTCCGGGTAGAGTGTAGAGAATTTTGGTGGGAAAATTGTCGAAAATGAAAAAACTACATTGAGTTTCAAATTCGTATATTAATAACAATTATTTATGATATGCACATGAGTGTACCGTTTGATGGTTGGGGTAGTTGGCTTTCTCGTACCCACCGTGTTTAATTTTCTATAATGGCGTTGCGTCGCAGTTTATGATGTATCATTGTGATTGTATATCAATTTGATGTGATAGATATGATTGATGTATATATTGTAAATAATGTTCACTAGACTTAATGTAGCTTCTTCAAAAGACTAACCCCCATTTTAAAAAAACAATGATTTATAATATAGTGTTTTGGAGTGATAAAAGTGCTTGAGTGATTAAGAACTTGTTTTTTTGGATTTAAGGAAATAACCAAGACTTAATTTTCTTAGTGAGAGAGAAAACCATAGCGATGAGGAAATCCATATTTTTAATCTAAATTGTTTATATGGAAATTTGAGAATTCATTTTTTCTCAAATTGATTGAAAATGTATATGATGACTTTAAAAGAACGCAGTAAGGATTACTATCTCATCTCAAGTAAGGAATTAAGGGTAACTCAAGCATTGAATTAAAGTTAAATGTTAATAAAAAAGCACATAACTTCACTGTCTTAGGGATGAGCATAAAGACGTTTTCTATTTTATATGTATTATGTTTTCTATTTTTAGGGATGAGCATAAAGACGTTTTCTATTTTATATGTATTATGTTTTCTATTTTATATGTATTATGTTTTCATTTTATAGGTATTAGCTAGATTAGAACTGTCTTTTAATTTTAAAATAAAATATAAAACCTATTTTGATTAACTTTTACATTCTACCTTTTTATGGATTATTAATAAATCATTTAAATTAGCATCTTATAAACTTTTTAAATGATATTATTTTATTTCGATAATAGTCCTGAATCAATTCTCTCTATAAATTAACTATTTAATTAGGATAAACTTTATCATTTCAAAAAAATAATAATAAATTTTAAATTCCTAAATTTATAATATCATCCATGATTTTAATGCATATATAAAACTAATTACTTAAAATTTTAATCATAATAAAATTATGAAAACCAAAAACGAATATTTTTTCAATTATATAATATATTCTTAGATTTAATATTTTTTATAATATAGATAAGAGTATGATTTACACCCTTGGTTTTATTTATTTTTAATTTTTTTATTATTATAATTATTAAAAATATATAAAAAATAAAAAAATGTAAGTGTAAATTCTAATCAATATTAAGATAAAAATATATTTTATTAATATTTAAAAAAATATTTGAAGAGTGAAAGGAGTGGAGGTATGTGTTATGGTTAAGGAAGTTAAAGTTGTAGAATATTCATGAACTTAGAATGTATGGCAAACAATCAAGCGGAAGTTTATACCTTTACTAGGGGATTCAGTTAACCGAAGAAAATCAAGTATTTTTTCTCACTATTTTGAGAGACTCTCTCATTATTCAAAATTTGGTGAAGGGCGCATATTCAATAGACAAAACATTAGAAAGTCTTAGGCAAAGAATTAGGAAAGAAACATAAGGGTTATCTTCAATATCATATTTCCATGTTCTTTGTAATCTCACTAAAGATGTGGACTTATGTGTTAATGAGGGGCGCAAATTAATATTGGGAGATTTAAAAATCAATGGTCGAAACATCCACTCTCATATTCCTTAAAGCTAAATGGATTGACACTGCATAGTTATGAAGGATCGCATTACCAATCAAGTATAGTATGACATGTAAATTATGTTTTTTGGTGGGTTAGTTTTGTAAGGTATATACCTGACAAAACCTCGTTTTTTGTTGTCTAGTATGGGATTCCTCCAAAAAAAAATTATAGTTTTGTTGGATAAGAGGGCCCATGAGGTTTTTAAGAAGATATAGTGATGTACTATCTCATGTATTTCCAAATATCCAAGCACAAATTTGCATATACATACAAAATTCTCATTCAAGTGTTATATATAAATATATATAGATTGATTAGATGAATCAACAATAGGGCTAGTCTCATATTTGTGTGACGCAGGATTGATTTCAACCGCTAACAGTATAACCCCTAAGATCCTACATATTCTCATTCCACGGGAATAAGTGAATCAAGGAGTTTTGAACCTCAAACCTCCTTGCAGATAACACTTCATTTTCACGACCATCACCAAGTGAGTTGCCCCTTGGAAGATAATTATAGAAATATATTTAAAAATTTACTTTATTAAAAAGTAAATTTATATCTAGAAGAAAAAAAGAAAACAAATAAATAAATAAATAAAATTACTAAACCGCAAACATCTTTTGAATAAACAAATTCTCAATTATATATATATATATATATATATATATATATATATATATATTATTTTTAAATAATTATTTTAAAATAGTTAATTCAAAATATTAAAGTAGACTATAAAATATATATATCTTAATTTAAAAATAATATTCTTATTATTTCTCAAATATTTATATTTACAATAATTTAATTATTATTTTATTTATTTATATTTAAAAAATATCATAAAAAATATTTGTTTATTTGTACATATTGTTATTAATTACTCGATCGAGGTGCTGAAATGCATGTCACAGAAGGAGGGTAGCAGACTTTCCATCATGTCGTCACTCCAAGCATTAAAGAGGGGGATGGCAAGACTAGTCCCTCCCATGCAATCACAAATTTTAATGCTTAATGACAATGTAAACCATTAATTCAAAAACTTCCAAGACCTCCTTGACTTCCTGCAATCATTGGGGGGAAATTGTTGATATTTGGTGTCAACGTTGTGTTGTCAAACTTCTTGTAAGATTTCTCCTTCATGACACCTATAGTAGTTGTTTAACCATTATGGAAGGCCCAGGCTCTCCTCATCTGGCCTTCTGCCCTTCATTGCATTTCACTAACTACACTCTCTAGAATTTCCAAGTATGGTGGGGTTACATGTAGGCAACTCATGCATCCATTGGTGAGAGGATTTGTTCCAAAAATATTCTAGGGTTTTCAGTTGCTTGACTCCATGAAGTTTGATGGTATTGCCTTTGCTTTTAACCTCTTTTAGTTGGTATTTTAGCTACAATTATATTTCTCTGGTTTGCTTGGTTCAGGATTCTTTGGGGAAAGCTCAAAAGTGATATCTGGGGGGAAAGGTGGCCTATCCCTACTCCCACCCAGAACAATCCTCATAGCACCTTGTCTTGGTTGTACCACTCCCATACTACTCCTCTAGCCTCTGACTTACCTACCACCCTTGTCCCTAAAGACTTGTATTATACATGATGTGTGTTTGCTTCACTTTGGTTTTCAATCCCTTGAACTCAATTTGTCTCTTGGAGCTTCACCAGTTGGTTTCACTCGCCTCATTATCACCATGCCTATATATTGGATGTAATTGAGACGTGGATCAGGTGGTTGCGGCCCATTTAGAAGGCCTCGAGCTCAATCGCAAGCCCAAATTATTGCTTACCTCCACCATGCAACTATCCCTTCCAACCCCTCCAGCCCCCGCAAAATTTCAGGATGAAATCCATGTTGGAAATACTAAGGGGGGGTGAATTAGTATTTAATCCAACTATTAATTTGCAAGTTAAAATTTGTTATAATTATGAAACGTAAACCCTGCTAGGACACAAAAATTAAATATAAAAGAAAAAATCACTTGTATATTTTTTCTTAAATTGCAATGATGAGGACACCAAACTTCCTTTACAAATTCAGGCTGCAACTTGTCAAACAAGGACACCAATCCTTCAACCGAGCACCAACTCACTAAATTTTTAGACACTAACCAAGGAGACTCCAATCCCCAATTATACTATCTCAACATCATAAGTCAACCAAACTTCATTAAATGTACAAGAGACTTCATTCGTATTAACGAGCAAACTTCAGGTAAGCATTCAAACTAATACTCATCCTCATGATTCTTCATTTCAAATTTTCATCAAGATAATCCAATCACATAATAACCACAATATCTTAGTCCTATCACAAAATAAACCTGTCCCAAAAAGGAAGCTCGACCCTGCTCTCCAATGCTACGGATATTATATTTTTCACATGTCTAAAGCACAAATATATTGTCAAAAGTCTTAGTCTTGCACATGCATTAATATTGTTCCCCCTTTTTTATATGGCACAATGTCTTTGCTATGCAAGTGTGACACAAGACATTCCTAGCACCCAGTTCACATACAATAGTAATGATACAAAGTGCAATCGAACCTCTATCTCATAGTGCAAATGAAGACTTCAACTATTGATAAAATATGGCACAATCTCTTTGCTATGCAAGTGTGACA